>JASCZW010000947.1:0-120568 GCA_034211315.2 Aedes japonicus
GTGTGGATTCGGTTACGTATTGCTATTCTGTTATGTTGTATTTTATTTACCGTATTCGGTGAAAAAAATACAATTCATACGGTAAAAGCAAACAATCACTGAATACGGTAAGCACTTTACCGAACAAAACGTAAAACGAACTCTGAATTACCAAAGCCCGGTAAAGTATTATTATGTGTCAAACTGTTGGCCATTTTCTATGAAGTCTCGTGGTTCCAGTGATCGGTTGTGTTCCAGAAGATGGTTTGGAAAGTTTAAATTAAAATGTTTTTATCTCGTGGTGGAAACCCGAAATTAATGGAGATAGAGCAGGTATGCCAGCAGCTGTAGGAGCAGGATCCTGGACTCATCGAGGTTTTAAGTAAGAATTCATCTAATTTTTTTAATTTTAATTTAATTTTAATTAAATATAATAACTAACAGGATTCCTCGGTGTTGATATGTTTTTACTGCCGGATATGTATCTATATAATAAAAATTAGTTGGGGTTTCCTTTGTCACGATTTAACTCGCGAGCGGAAGTACCGTTTGGCATGAAAATTTGTATGCATGGGTTTTTAAAGCCGGAGAATATTTTTAAGATAGTAAGAGACCCCTCCCTCCTCTGAAAGGAGGGCTCCCATACAAATGAAACACATTTTTCTGCATAACTCAAGAACTGATCAAGCAAAGGAACCCAAACTTAGCATGCGGAAATTTTTGGAGGCAAGCAATGTTTATATGGTAGTTTGAGACCCCTCCCCTTTCTAGAAAGGGAGGCTCCCATACAAATAAAACAGAAGTTTCTGCATATATCAAGAACTAATCAAGCAAATGGAACCAAATTTGGCATGTGAGGTTTTCTGGTGGCAAAAAATGTTTCTATGGTAGTTTGAGACCCCTCTTCTCCCCTAGAAGGGGTGCTGTCATACAAATGAAACTGTAATTTCTTCATAACTCAAGATCTAATAAAGCAAATGGAACCAAATTTGGCTAGCGGGGATTTTAAAGGCAATAAATGTTTCTACGGTAGTTCGAGACCCCTCATCCCTCTCTGGTAGGGGGGGGGGGGGGCGGTGCTCCCATACAAATGAAACACAAGAGTTATGCACTTGAACTAATCAAGTAAATGGAACCAAATTTGACAGGTAGAGGTTTTTGAAGGCAAGAAATGTTTCTAAAGTACTCGAGACCCCTCCGCCCTCATACTAATGAAACACAAATTTGTGCATAACTCTAGAACTAATCAAGCATATGGAACCAAATTTGGCATGTGGAGGTTTTTGGAGGCACAAAATGTTTCTTTGGAAGTTTGAGACTCCTCCGCCATCTATAAGGGGGAGGGAGGGGGGTTTCCATACAAAAACAACACAAATTTCTGCCTTAATCGAGAACTAACCAAGTAAATGGAATTAAATTTGGCATGTGGAAGTTTTTGAAGGAAATAATTGTTTCTATTGTGGTTTGAGACTCCTCCGCTTACTAAAAGAGGGGTCTCTCATACAAATGAAACACGAATTTCTGCATAACTCGAGAACAAATCAAACAAATGGAACCAAATTTGGCATGTGGAAGTTTTTGAAGGAAATAAATGTTTCTAAGGTGGTTTGAGACCCCTCCGCCTTCTGGAAGGGGAAACTTCCATAAAAATGAAACATATATTTTTACATAACTCGAGAGCCAATGAAGCAAATGCCAAATTTGGCATGTTGAGGTTTTTGGAGGCAAGAAATGTTTCTATGGCACTTCACCACCCCTCCCCAATTCAAATGGTGGGGGAGGGGGCTCTCATACAAATAAAAAGCAAATTTCTGCATAACTCGAGAACTAATCAAGTGAATGAAACCTTTTTATCATATGGGGGTTTTTGGAGGCTAGATTTCTATATACATAAAAATGAATTTCTGTCTGTCTGTCTGTCAGACCCTTATAGACTCGAGAAGTTCTGAACCGACCAACGTGAAAATTTATATGAAGGGGTTTTTGGGGCTGGGGAAGGTTCTTATGATTGTTTGAGATCCCTACTCTCTCAAAAAGGGGTGCTCTCATACAAATGAGACACACATTTCTTCATAACCCGAGAACTAATCAAGCAAATCGAATCAAATTTGACACGTGGGGGGTTTTGAAGACAAGAATGTTTCTATGGTAGTTCAAGACCCCTCCCCTTTCTGAATGGGGGGGGGGGGGCTTCAAACAAATTAAACTCAAGTTTTTATTATAATCGATGAGCCCAGGGCGATTGTTCGAGAACTAATCAAGCAAATGGAACCAAATTTGGAATGTGGGGCGTTTTGAAGGCAATGATTGTATGGTGGTTTGAGAAACCACCCCTCTATGGAAAGGAGGGCTCCCATACAAATGAAACACAAATTTCTACCAAAAATGAGAATTATCCAGCTTACTTAAACACAAAACGTGTGTTTCTCGGATAAGAAGCATGTTTTGATAGAAGTTTTGAACCCCTGATTACCGAACAGATAACCGAACGTTCAGCTGTTGAAAGTTCGGTAAAAAAATTACCGAATACTGTAAAATTTTCTAAGTCTGTACCATCTGGATTGTGGTCGGAAAGGTATACGAAACACGGAGGAAAAAAAGAAGGAAGAATCGCGCGCGATCGGGTCAAAATGTATGTTTCGTGCCGAAAGACATGAATCCGCCGAACTGCCCGGAGGCACGGCCAATCGAGACTTTTTGGGCTTTAACCAAAGCAAAGCTTCGAAAATTCATAAAACCAGCGGACGATATCCAAAAATTTAAAACAGATTGGCCAAAAGTGGTCAAAACTGTGCAGAAGCTAATGGGTCATGTTTGAGGAAAAGTTAGGAGTCTTGGCTATGATTAAATATTTCGATTAAACGAGAGTAAAATATCATATAAAACACAAATACAAATATGATTTTCCAAATGAAATTATGAAAACTAAAAAAAAAATGACTTTTTTGTTATTTTGAAAGTGTGCTTATACTTTCTGGAACAGTCTATAGTCCTATCGATTACTGGAAAAATGGCAGAAGAGATCAAAATGCCGGTAACTGAAACGACAGGGGCAGTGGAAGACTAGATGTGCGGGTCTTAACTTCAGATCACCCATAATAAGACGGAAATGGTGCTAACCAGTAACTGTAGAATATTTCAACAGATACAGCCTATGGTTGGAGAAATAACTCAAAGCGTGCGTTGAGACATCTTGGCGTGATGGTCGACAACTGGTTGAACTTTAACAGTTACGTCGATTTTGTCTGTGAGAAGGCATCGAAGGTAATCACGGCGATTGCGAGGATTATGGCGAATAATAGCCGACCAAGGAGCAGCTAGTGACGTCTTATGGTGAACTGAATCATGGGTGACTGCGTTTGAAACCCAAAAAAAAAACGTGTCTTGCTTAGCAAAACACTGAGACTAATGACCATGCGAGTTGCAAGCTCATACAGGACTATCTCGTCAGAAGCAGTCTGCGTCATAGCTGTAATGATCCCAATATGTATCGCACTAGAACAGGATAAAGCATGCTACATGCAACGTAGTACGAGAGGCATCCGTAAAACTGTAAGAACAGAAATGATGACCAAGTGGCAGTACGAGTGGGCCATCTCGGAAAATGGTGGTCGAGCTGAAAACACGGGGAGATTAACTTCTATGTGACGCAATTCCTGCACAGGGTCGGAGAAGCCGGGTCTCTCTGCTGCCCAGAAACATATTGTATTCGACTGCCCACGTTTCGAGGCATTCCGTAGTGGAATGGTCGCCGTTTAGAGGAATGGATACTACTCCGTCGATGTCGATGGAGTGAACACGTTTTCGAAGAAGAGAGACTGTGTGGGAGAGAACATTATGACAGTCGGCTACTTCTTATCGGTTTCATCTCAAACGCGAGCAACGAGCACTAGAAGAAGGATGCATAGCCCCTCCCCGAAGTAACGAAGGTCTCGGGGAGGACAAGGGCTAGAATAACATGGATGGTTTTTAGTGGGTCGTGGACCATTATAGATGAAAAACGGAGAGAAAACATCGCCTGGAAAAAGCGGAAAATGGAGCAGCAGCGCCACACTCAAGAAACGCGGAAGTTTTATCAGAAGCTCAACACATCTTGCATACGCTTAGTTTCACGAGCCGAAATGTGTAGAGATAATGATGGGGCATTCGGATGGATAATCGTGAGGTGATCGATAGGTGGAAGTAGCACTACGACGAACACCTGAATGGTGCAGAAGCACATGTGCAGAGGGCCAAAACCCCGGAAGAAATGACAACGTCAGCACGGCGGATGATGGAGCAAATCAGCTCCCCGACTGGGTGAAATAAAGTATTCTATCCAGCAGCTCAAAAAAAAACAAGGCAGCTGCTAGGATGGCATTTGAGCTGAATTCCTCAAGATTGGCCTGGAGAAGCTGCTCATCTCAAGCATCGACTGATAGCTCAAGTATTGCGAAAAGAACAGATGCGAGAGGAGTAGAAACAAGGAGTTGTATGTCCAATCTACAAAAAGAGCGACAAGTGGAGTGTGATGGAACTGAGTAATGAGTTCATGGGAAGTGATAATGCCGATTTCAGCGACAAGTCCTCGACAACTGACCAGATCCTTACGGTACGGCACATCCAATCCTCCAAAACTCCTGTGGTTCCGATGCATCACGGCTTACGACAGTTTTGGCTAAGCTATGGAGGATTATAGACGAGAACTCCCTCAAAACAACAACCCAGCCAAAGAGTATAACAGGTATACCTCGATAGTACGTACATCAACTTGCTGTCTTCAAATCGCAATTGATGATGATGATGATGATGATGATGATGAGATACTACCATCTATTGTAGCAAGGTAACTTTCCATAGCAGTGGAATAATCTGAAAAACGATTTGATTAGGATTCTACTGTTGTTTGTAATCTTCAAGCTCCTGTATGAAGGGCCAAAAACGTTTGGGCGGGCCCGTAAGCAGAGACACTTACGCGAAACCCGCGAATAAAGGGAAGAGAATCTCCTTCCAAAAGCAAGTTCACACATACAGCATTAGAGTCGAGCCCTCGATTGAAAGAATAAACCCAACAGATGGGGTCGAAGAGCCCGCCCTCGTTCCACGAAATGTTAACAATAGGGAGGAGGCACTCCCATGCTCCCTATCCAAATCGTTTCACTTGGGTGCCCTGATGGTCCCTCCCTGTTCCCGTTATATATTATGTCGACATGATGATATTCAGTATATTTTGTAATGGTCACTTGATTGCTTACCTTGTGTTAGAAAATTTGTCTGAAAGTAAAATTGGTTAGGGTTTATACCGTTCTTTATTGCTCTGTGTTGTCTCGATGTTACTGCATTTGAAAAGTTGACTTTAGGATGACGATATGATATTGCTCGTGGTCATAGAATAGGGAAGAGAATAGAGAGGAAAAGGGATTAGTGATTGGTAACACGCTACTGCGCATGTGAGATTTTCATGGTGATATTCTCACAACGGCCGTTCAAAATGGTTCGACGGATCCCGTTGAGTTTTTGCTCGTTTACTCAATTCCATCATGTTTGGTTATAGAATACAAGAAACGTTTTACAACGTACTTCATTTGTGAATAACAGGGCAATGATCCCCCATCGCAGCTTCAAGTGATCATTACAAGCTGTCCATTTGGTTCAGGCACTTTTGAACGTTGATAGGGCAGCCGATTCACACATGAAATCTGCCGCGACCGACTCGACAGAACGCGCCCATACCCCTTTCTGAACCGAAGGGCAGGGCTGTCTTCAAATCGCAATTGCACAAAAACTACAGATTGATCTGGATTCAAATACAACCAAAGAAACGGCAGAAAGTTGCTCTTTTTTTGGTTGTATTAGATTTCAGGTAGAACCAGTAGGTTTTGTGCAATTGCGGTTTGAAGTGAGAAAGTTGATGTACACTCTTAAAAAAAGTGAATATTACATAAGCACTAATTGAATAATGATCTAATTTTAGGGTAACGTAACTGCATAAAGGACTTAATTTTATGTTTAAACAAACGTATCACAAAAGCATATTCTAGAAGCTCAATTATAAAGCCAATTTGCTGTGAATTCGTGAAAGTAAGTTGTTTAATGTTACAATAGCTTCTGGAAACTACTTCATGCACTTGAATTTAGGTGTTCAAAAACTTAAAATTACATGATCGCAAACACTAAAGGAAGAGCAAGACAGAATTATGTGTTGAAAGAGATTTAAAATTACATGACGTCTGAAATATGAAAAAAAACAACCTAAAAGTATTTAGTCAAACCTCATTCGTCTTCGTACTACGTACATACACTACATACGTACTATCGAGGTACACCCGTATATCATTTTGTTTTGAAGAAGTGATTGACCCATGCTGTAATGCTTTACACTCTCATCCCAGTCCGCACTTTTTCATTGGTGCGTGAAATAGTACCCAACATACTTCAATGGGGCGATATGTGTTAGTTCATAGTGTTATTTCTTTTAATTTTCTTTCTCGTCGTTTTCGTTATCAAGTAATCGGGTATGTTTCATTATGTATTCATTATTTCTACATTATTCATTGTTCTTCAGTATCTAATACAACCCTTAGGTTAATATAAAAATCGTCCATAATATATACATCGTCCATTATGTATACTGCAAAATTCTGAAATCATACTTCTTAAAGTTTAAACAGTTGATTGTTCTTGTTTTTGGCAGGTTCTCTGAACAAAACGCCATCTGTGGTAAACAAATAAAATCTTATTTTAGCGTTAGTGTGGTTTTAAAACGGCAAAAAACATTTGTTTTATAGAAGTCATTGCTAAGATAAATTGGCTTTTTGGCAAAACTGTGAATTTTTCCAATCGCCATACTGAAATATAAGAAAAAATTGAAATGTGGTAAAATGAATGCATCAAATTTTAAACGTAATGTGATTAAACTTTTAGATTCTTTCAGATACTATTTTTAATTCCATTAATTCCGTTAATATTGTTGTTGTTGGTTGGCAGCCAATAGATTTGATGACGGTTCTTAGGTGGTGACGTAACACCTTTCACTTGAACATTTTCAAGATCTTTCGGAATCTGATGGAATTTGTCTATCTCAATTTCTTGCTTACGGCAGTCAACGATAAATGCCGTGAAATCCGATGACGCCAGAAGGGAAGAAACTTGTGTTTTCGAACGTCGTCTCCTGAGCACCAATTTAACTAGAAATTAGAAGAAAAAATAGTATTTTCCATTAAATTCCAACTGCCTTTGCTTATCTTGACAGATACGCGTATTTCGTCTACAATGTGCAGACTTGTTATTAGTACGAGTTATTAGTACGAGACACTGAAGAAGTCTACACAATGTGGACGAAATACGCGTATCTGTCAAGATAAGCAAAGGTAGTTGGAATCAAATGGAAAATACTAATTTTTCTTCTAATGTCTAGTTAAATTAATTGTGCAAAACATCTAGAGAATCCTTCGTGGTCTGCCTAAAACAGAGCAGAAGTGTTAAAATTCCGAAAGTCAATGGATATTCTGAGTGTGGATAGAGCACAGCGCATCCATCACAAAAGTGGCACTAGGGACAAAGAGCTGCGGAGAAAGGTGTTGAAGTACGTGAAAGGCAACCCAGGTGTATCCATAGAAGTGATGCAAGTGATAATATCTTATTATAGTACTTTAAGTGATTTTTCAAATATTTAGTAACTTTTTTACCAGTAGTTAACTTAGTGATTTGTTGAATAACTTCTATGTATAAGAAATTGAAAATGTGACGTCTTATATAAAATTATGTGTATGCATTTCACTTCAGTTCAGAAGTACGTACAAAATAACTCCCATGCTTGTTTTCAAAATCACATCTGTTTGGTAATCCGCTGGTAAAACCTCTGACGAGATTGCCTGTCTGCACCTGCACTGTTTTCTCTGGAAACTAAAAAAAAATTTCATAGCAACAGCAACGGGTAAAGTTACAACATTACTCCTACCACTTATCTCGTAAAACTCTCTAGTTTCAACTGGCATTTTATTACCGGACGCTTCTTTTACTGCCGCCCCAACTGCAAAGTAGCTTCCGGACGAGAGCCAGCCGGTTTGAAATGCTTTCTCCTGGCGGTCGTTTCGAACAAACGCAATAAGTGGCGAAATGGGAGCCGAAGCATTACCGGAAATTGGAAAAATGGTTCTCCCCTCTCCCCCACCCATGCCCCAACTGGAGCTGACACTGGCTTTGGTGTTGTGTTACTATTTTTTTTTTTAGTTTGGAAGATAATGGACTAGTTTAACCGCTGCCAATTACATAATCATCGATTAGTATTGTTTATTGTGGTTCCAATAAATCCGATGCCGAAAGAAATCAATTAATTCAAACGCAATTCAACCGTCGCTAATTGCTACAATTCACTGGTTTTACGAGGCATAAAATTGACAGCCGCCGTTTTTCACACAAATCATATGCAGGTCATTTTTCAGCATCACACCAATTTGCAAACCCATCTGCTATGCATGCATGTTGTGGCGTTGCGTGGCGGAACCGAAAACGACGCTTAACAATGTTCCAGTGGGAGAAATTTGTGCATATGTGGGAATAATTCATGTATTCTTTTGCCGGTAAATGCGACAGAGAGGATTGTGTCATAAATTCTACGTTCTTTTGGAGTAAAGGGTTGTGGTTTCTTTTTTCTTCTTGTTTATGCCATGACACATTGTTGTGAATTGTGGTGTGCATAAAGCTTCTTGCGTGAGCTTAAATTTATAGATGACGTTATCAAATGACCATGCGTTTCCATGGATTTGCAAAGATTAGGTCGGCAAGTTGCTCTTGAACTTCATCACTTAGTGATCACGCATGCACGAATGTAGAGCTCTAAACAAACATACCACCTCGACTGAATCCGTTCGCATCATCGTCGGCAGGAGCGAGTTCCAACCGCAGCTCACAATCAACCCAACAAGGCATCGAATAACGGATGAGGTCAGCAGATCAGCGAGTGAGAATGAGGCGTGCGTGCATCGTATTTTGTTTTCCGACAAACGGAGGTTTTTTCCGTCTCACTGCATTCGGAATCCCGGAGAGAATTCGCAATGGCAGTAGCAGTGTTGCCAGATTTTTGTTATTTTGTGCGTCACTGAAAGTTAATAAGCAACTTGCTGAGATAGAAGGCATACATGATCGATGAGGTACATAAGGGATATTTTGCGAAACTTAAACCCATAATTTCCCATGAAGTACATGGATGCATTACCAATTACACAACAATTACGTTACGGTATACGGGGTATATAGGTAATAGCCTTTAGTAGTCAAATCGTTTACCACTAACGCTACTTAATCGCATACGTTCTATTTTAACACACGTATCCCACTGATCATGTGTTTCAATACCAATCTATTTTCACAGCATTCGTATCTCACGGAATTATGTCATCCATTAACATCTTAACCATCTACTTCCCAACCCCACCTTTAAGCGGCCTTCAATGAAATGTCTCTAAAATAATCAAATCTTTTTTATATTATGATTCTCACACTAGTATCTCTTCAAAATGTGCTTACCTATCATACATACACATTGTTTAGGTGTAACCGATGTCCTGTCAGATGAATTTCACGTGAAAACTTCAAAAGTGAAGGAAAACGCGGAAAAAACTAGTTTGTGTTCGATACTGTAACGTAATCGGAAAATTATCACAGTTCCCTTAGTTTTTACAGGAAACAAAATTCATAGGTAATTAGTTTAAATGTACTATCTTGCGTTAGAAATAACGTTTTGTTGTGAAATTTGCGGTAATGTATTGTATTTTGGTGGAACGTGTAAGCCGCCTTTAGGCGGGGTTGGGCATTTGGGCGAACTAAAAGTCTGTTTTTGCAGTAAATGAAAAAACATCAAAAGTTTGTCATTTGGCCTATTTTCATAATGTTCTTTAGGTTTTGGTTTCGGGTCTAACAATGAAAACACAATCGAGAGGAAATTTGTCCCTGTTGAGCGGCTGGCAGGCCAAGGAGGCACTTGAAGTGCAGGAAGACGAGTTCGAAATTGATGAGGAACCTGATGTGGGAGACGACTTTGGTGATAGTGATGTCAATTGTTCGCACGACTCTGGAGCTGCGGACGAAATCGATCGTAAGTCTTCAGTGTTTAAGAACATCAAGTGGCGTAAAGGAAATATGGTCGTTCCGGAATCAGACCTCCCTTTTGATGAGCCCGACCTGGAACAGTTTGGAAAACTGAACACACTGTTCAAACGCTTCTCATACCTTCTCAATAGCATCCTGGAGCACACAGCACCTCAGACAAACCTTTATGGGAAGCAAAAAAACATCAAGACCAACTTTTCTGGAATTGCTTTGGAAATAAAAAATTGTTTTGGAATTCTTACTTACATTTCTGTTTACCGATTCCCAGGTGTGAGGTCCTATTGAACTGAATATGCATTCCTGCCCATCCAAAACACAATGACACGGAACAGATTTGATGAAATTCGACGATACCTACACTTTAACTACAGTTACACCATGCCTGTTAAGTCTTCAGAGGATTTTGACAATTTATATACAATCGGACCCGTCATTGAACATTTAAATGGTAAATTCAAATCGGTTTCACAAAACTGTCAATCCTTCATCATAAGGAATAAACAGTACGAGTGGTTTTGATGAAATTTTTTTTTTCACTCAACTGCCCAACCCCGCCTATAAGACCGCCATATTTTTGGTATTTAATAAAAAATACGTTACTTCTAAGAACTAGTAATACGTTTTCCAGATTTCTCATTACAAAACTCATGTAATCTAGTTTTTTCACGCAAATTTAAGATCTGGGCATTAGAGGGTTAATATACAGTCCATCTTGTATTTATTCTCCCACTCCTCTTTGTTTTCTCTTTTTTCAACTCTCTTCTACAACTTCTCTTCTTCCACTTCTCTTCTTCCCTTTGTCCGTTGTGTAGCTGTCACTGGCCGATCTCACATAAGCATGCGGGTTAAGCGCCACTCCGGTAAAGTAGACCGCGTACCAAGTTTATTTTGCCCTGTTAAGACTCTCTAAGGACGAGTCCATTTGAAATCTTTCTGAAAAGATGAGATCGAGCTTGCCTGACTACTACCAAAATAGGATGGTTAAGAAACTGCTATAGGGTTTTAGCATAATCTAACACACCAGCCAAAAACCCACAAAGTCACAAGTAAAGAACACCCGAACCCCAGAGAACAGACATCCAGGCTGAGTGATATGAAACCGTGATCCTCAGAATAGGGAAGGTGTCCTCAACCGAACTTATCGGAAATTTCCCCAAGATCTTTTTCGAAATAGATCGGCAACACGAGAGATTATCCTACAATCGCTGGCCCTTTGTTCTGAGTCGATGGTTACTAGCGTTCTCTCTTCTTTCTCCGCTTTCCCAAAGATTTCTTGGGCTCGACCTTGGGAGAAATTGTACAAGGCTGAGTGGCATTATTTTAAAGGCACTGCTTGTTTATAGCAAGATCGGACAGTGTAGTTTTTGGCATAGTTTCTGGTGAACAAAAATTAGGAATAATTCGATACGTCTACTTAAATTATAACGCAACATGGAGTGCAGGCTACAGTTAGTTTGCCTCAGCCTTCCCTGGTTTTTGAGGATACTTCTACTGTTCCTTCCTTTTTTGACTATTTTTCGTTCTGTTTTTCTTCATCAGCTTGTCTTCTTCCGTATTTTCCTATTTCTCTTTCTTCACTAGTGTTTAAACTTCTTGTGCTTCTGCACTTCCATTTCTCTTCTTCAACTTCTATTCCATTTCATTTGCTTTGTTTTACTTCTTCTTTGACACATCTTTCCTTCTTGTTATCTTCTTCTACTTCACGCTTATTTCCTCTGTTTCACCTTTTACGTTGTGCCTCAAATTCTTAAAAATTCTTCTGCTTCATTTACTCAATCGTTTTTCTTCGGCTTCTCTTCTTGATCTATTTCTTCCATTTCTATTCATCTGTTTCGTTTTTTTTTCTTCTTCTTACACTGATTCCACTACTTTTCTCTTCTTCAGTCACCCTTGTTCCACTTCTCATTCCCAAATGTTCTGTTCAGTTTGTCTTCTTCTAAAGTTGTTTCCATTCCTTTTCCCTTTCTTCATTCACTTCTGTTCTTCAGTTTTTCTTCAGCAGCTTCTTTTCGTCCGTCCAAATTAGCATCGGACACGTTTTCGCTTTCCTCCTTTTCTTCATCACCTTCTTCCGTTTTCTGATTCCGCTACAGCAATCTAAAATTATGATTATTCGTGGTGTTTGCTCTTCTATATCTACTAGGACGTCGCGTATTTAAGCTAGTCTTAAAAAATCTGTCTTTCATTTATGTACAAACTTCCTGCATTCAAGAATTGAACTCCGGACGTTAAAGGAACATGTGTGTTGGGCACGTGTGGACGTTCCACAAATTTTTAAGAACACGTTAGCCGTCCGTTCTCCCGCGTTCCGTCCACTTATAGGTATCTTCCTCCACGTTCCTTAACTTTGACTTCCTAGTCTCGTAACATTGCACAGTGGTCCAGAATGCGAATTTAGCTGGAAAGATACATTTTCAGCCTAAGTGTAAAGTTTTGGAGCAAATTCCGGTGTTACTACAAAAATTAAAAAAAGAACAGTTTTTTGTTCTTACTTTTTTATTTCAGATTGGACATCAGCGTTGTCTTTAGAAGATTTTTATAAATTTAAAAGATGAAAATTTTGACGTGTAAATCTAGTTAATGTCTCTTACCGTTAGCGAGTTTTACCGATTTTCTCATAAAATTACGCCCTTTTCAAATGTGTTTTACTCAATTTCAAAAAAATAGCTATCTGCAGTTTTCAGTTATGATTTGTAATGATAAACATAATTTCAAATGCTGTTAAGAAATGTGTGGGGAATCCATTAATTCATACTGGTGGGGATCAGTATTTGCACCACTCACCGTCGTTCTCTCTGAGATCTATAAGTAAAAGTTTGACGAGAAGAGCGAATGTGTGAAATAGGCGGTGCATGCTAAAAATAAACTCAACAACGGGAGATAATTTCTCACCCGTGTTTGGCAGTATTGGGAGACGGACAAATCGCTAGAACTAGAAACACGCAATAGGTAGTATAAGAGCCCGATCGGTTGCATAACCTTTTGTCAGTCAAGGGGATTTCCCCCCTTGCCTATCATGCATGGGGTAGTATGACAAAGGGTTATGTGCCTGATCGGATACTACCGTTCAAATGCCGTCCGCTCGTTTTCACTCTTGTATCTTTCAATTTCAAAGCCTGCCGTTGCCCTATACGGAACTATCAATACACTTTCTCTTCATGTCTATTCGTTCTAGCAATAAAATTACTGTCCACTCCTAGCGCTTCGCATGGAGATGAGAAATTATCTGCTTCTGCAAACTTAATATGTTTATGGTTTGCCCCAACTAGAAAAACCAACATTTGAAAAAGGCCTATTTTGATTACAATAACGATAATATTTTTTGTTTGACATACGATAGAGACAATATGAGAAACACCAAAAGTTGTTACTTTTATTGGTCTTGAATCAGACAGTTTTGCTGAAAAATTTGAAATAAAAAGTTACATCAAAATAACTGATTTTTAAAGGGCCACCCTAAGCTACGCCGAAAAAAAACCATAATTTGATCATATCAAAAGGTACAGAAAAATTGTTACATCAAAATTGCTTACAATTATTTATTCTACAGCTTTTTTGAATTATGCATACCTTTATTGCTGCAAATAAAAGAGTTAGATTTTCGCTTCCTCTGAAAATAAGCACCACCCTAGTTTTAATCGACACAAAAATAAGCGCCTTGTTATTAGAAACAACTTTGTCAATTTGACAATTTGGCCGAAACTTCAAACTTAGGCTGAAAATGTATCTTTCCAGCTAAGTTTGCATTCTGGACCACTATGCCTTGCGGCATCGAGTTTTACATTATTTTGTCTTATTTTTCGTTACAGGATTTCAGTGAGAAGTTTTCAAGGATGCATAACAAAATCATTCAAATTCGTCCAAAAGATACTAAAAGGGATTAAATGATGTGTTTTTTTTTCACCACAGGTTTAACCCTACGATGATATGTCACAGACAATGTATCTGCAACTTGCTGAAAATGCGCAACTTAATCGAGGTGTTCTGGGCAAATGATTTGATTTTAAGAAATCAGCTGGCAAATCCGTTATGAAATTCTGAAATCCAACAAGAAGAACAAATAAGGCAAAAGGAAGAAGACGAGATGCACATTGATTTGGAAAAGAGGGTCTTTACGGATAAGTTGTAAGATGGGGTTTGTTTGTGTTTGATTTATCTACACTTAAATTTAAAAAGAGGGGTACACGGGTTGTTTTCGGCGATAACTTCGTTCGTTCTGGAACGGAAAAACTTATCGACCTAATTCAAACCAAATTTAACGTTATGGGCTTAAAGTAATCATATGGCAGTTTTTCAAAAAATTCACAATTTTTGGTGTAAATACTCAAAATTTTAAAAAACTGTATTTTGACCATTGCATGGAAAGGTAACGCATTCAAACAAAATCGAAGCAATATAAAATGTATAAGCATGTGAATTTATTAACTCTATTTAGTCTTTTTTTATACGGTTCCATACTAAAAGTGGAACGTATCCCCCGTGCAAAAAAAAACCTAAGTGTATTATATTTCGATAGAACATTTTCAGAACAACTAATGTACCTTAACAATGACATTCAAATCAATAATGCATTTCCTTACACAAGAAAAATAAATTATGGCGTTCTTTCGAATCACAAATTGCTCTAGTTATTTTTCTGTTCTACCGCTTTTTTCAGTAAACTTAAAACCCTAGCTAATAGTATAGTAGTTCAGGCAAACACTATTCTAATCCTCAAGTACTTATTTGGACTAGAGCTTAGAGCATATATTCACGGATTTTATGCGTAAATACAACTTTCTTTATCAAAACTTGTAAATAACCATTTTGCCCTTAGCACATAGTAGAAGTCATTTCGCCACATATTTTCGCCCGTAAATGTCTAATTGGAATTATACCGTGGGCATAAGGTTGTTGATTTTTATTGATTGTTGTTACGCCGTCAGTAGTTTTTACCTGTTTTACTTGCTAATGATAAGGTTTCATCGAGATTTCATCAAATGATTTGCTTCGCGTATGATTTGTTCAGATCTCAGATCTCAGATTTTGTAACAGAGAGCCATGTTTTTCCCTTCTGTGTAGACAGCCGGACAATTATAGACGCCGTATATCAGCCTTAGCTGGGCAAGAGTATTCACGCATTTCTCAACTTTTCTTCCGTTTCCTCTACGGTCACCTGAACCATAATTGATCCAGCCCTCAGGGCTCCTCATTTGATATCCTAGCTTTGCTTTCATCGCGTTGTCAATGTTCATGATTGTAAAAAAAATGATTGGGAATCCGCGATTCAATTAATACACTAACAAAACCTTTCATTTTATAGAATCACTTGCATCTGATTTTCTTAGTATGAGCTAGACTCATCTAATCAGTAATGTCATAATTTAAGGCGAGTTTCCAGTGCTGGCAGTTTAACAGGCAAAAACTTAAGACGCAATAACACTTTGAAAAAAAAACAGGGTTTGTTTTCAGGTTTTATCAATTTTTAACTCAATAAACCAGATCTTTGCATATATCGTGTGGAAAGGTTAAGCACTGCATTATTATTCAAGATTTAAGCATAGTAAATGGTTTGATGCTTTCTATGGAAAATAGTATTTAATTTGATCAGTGACATTTTGCATTAGATATGGTGCTACAAATAAAAATGAAGCCAACATTGTTACCAGATTATGACTATTATTTCTAAATAAAAGAGAAAACGTTGCATACAATGAAACATGACTCTGCAGATAAGGATCATCTAGTTGAAAAATATAAGAGATGTAAATACAAGCAAAACAAGAGCAAGTGAAAACTAAGAATCCCACGGAGGAGGAAATTAAATCGTTTTTGTTAAAAGACTACACAATTTGTATTTGTATAACGGTGTTCAGGATGTGATTATGAATAAAAAATTCATTTGAAATTTACACGTGGTCCTCCAGCAACTTATCGAGTGATTTCTGTTCTTCATTGGATACAGGACAGTTTTGTTTTTGCTCGGTTCGTTCTCCGTCGCCCAGAAAAGAAAAAAACATCATAAATAGACACATCCGGCAACTCTGGGTGCCAGGTTGGCACAAATTCTTCATCCTCTTGCATTGTCCATCTGGCGAGGGTAAACATAGTTAAAAGTCGGTCACTACTGTTGCAAGTCAAACATGTTGAGCGCAAGTTTACACTCTGGGGATTCGACCGAACTGGCAGTGGCTCGGGGTGGAACGGAAACGAATTTCCTCTTTTTTTTAAGCTGAAGTGGAATCTCCGGCACGTTGGACCAAATGCGATGCAAAAGCAGAAACGTGTATTTGTCAATTAGTGGTGAAACTTTTCCGACAACTTGTGTGCAGAAGATTCTCCCAGGATTTCTAGCGGCCTGGGCGATGATGGCGATTTGATGCAATTTTCAGCATCAATAGAGTGTGTATGAAATATAAGACAACGGTATAATTTATGTGACAGCTTAAGACAACTATAGCTGAAACATAATTTAATTCAGACATTTTGTTACGGAGATATGAACGAATTAATATTTTACGACGTATTATAAAAGGAACCAAACAGTTCAGTCTTTGACTACATACTGAGCTATTTATGATGATGATGATGATGATGATGATGATGTAATGCTACAACCTTTTGTAGCAAGTTAACTTTCCATAGCAGTGGAATAATCTGAAAAACGATTTGCTCAGGATTCTATATTTGTGATCATTGAGCTTCTGTATGAAAAGCCGTTTGGACGGTCCCGTAAGCAGAGACACTAACGTGAAACCCGCGAATATATGGAAGAGAATCTCCTTCCAATAGCAAGTTCACACTAGGATCGAGCCCTCGATTGACAGAATAAACCCAATAGATGGGGTCGATGAGCCCGTCTTCGATCCACGAAATGTTAACAATAGGAAGAAGGCAGTCCCATGCTCTCTATCGAAATTGTATCACTTGGGTGCCCTGATGGTCCCTCCTTTTCTCCGTTATATGTTGTGTCATGAATATTTAGTATATTTTGTTGTTCACACTTAGAAATTAAGAATTTTACACCAGACGTGATTCGTGTTACGGGGAATACGGGGAATGTAAACAAATATTTCGTGTAAAATTATGTCTTTTGCGATTGACTCATATGCAATTCTAAGACTCATTCCTATGAGCCAAAGGACGCTTGCATGTGTTGGTCTCAAGGGACTGGAATTCACATGATATTTTGGTAGTGTGCGGTCATTTAATTGCTTACCTTGTGTTGGACGATTTGGCTTAAAGCGAAATTGGATACTGTTTTTTACTGAAAGCTTGTTGTCGTCTCGCTGTTTCTAGTTTTGAAGAGCTGACTTTAGGGGAAGGCCTATGCTGGCGTATGGCTATTCACGATGTCATATGGTATTGCTCGTGGTCATAGAATAAGGAAGAAAACAGGAGAAAGCAGAGAAAAATTCAGGAAATTTCTCAGAAGTCCTGGGATCTTGCACTTGCCAGTATTTCAGAAAACTCAGAAAACTTCTGTGGATAGGAACTATTCCAAAGTTTTTTCTATAAGTCTAGGGAGCTTCCTTGAAGTTCAGTGATCTTTCTTGAAGCTCGAAATTTGCTTCTTATTATTAAGGGAACATCGCAGAAGCGTTGGGTACTGAAGTTTCAAGTAGAACTTAAGCTTCTTACTACTCGATAATTTTGCATACTGATCCAAAACGAGAATAAAAAAATCAACTACTTTTAAAATGTTTAACCAATTTCGTGGAATTTCCACTTCATCACCATCTTGACGATTCTAAAAAGTTTTTGTAAGGTTCAACAACATCTCAGAAATGCTATTTATTTCACAGAAACTCCATCAACTTTATAGAAGTTTTGACAACTTTCCAGATTTTTTTTCAATTTTTTGTAAATTTTAAAATCCCAGGCGTGATCAGCAAGCTTTTCGGAATTTCAACCATGTTTTCAGAATTTCAACTAAGTTTCCTTGAAGATTTTTTGGAATTTCAATGGACTTCTCTGAAGTTTCAGCTTCTCTTCTAAAAACAAGCGAGCAAACTTTATGATTACCTTGAAACTTCTACAAAAATTATGCAACTTCCAAAAAGCTATACCAACTTCTGTCGAGTTCATTCTATTTCCACCTAATCATCATAGATATTGCAAAGTTCATAAAAACTAACATAGAAAATATGTTTTAAAGAGTATGAGAACTTTTAAGAACTCGTTTTAGAACTCTTTCAACTTATATAAGTTCTCCAACAGCATCCCTACTGTTGGTTTAAATCGGCCCTCAAACTCGATGTTCTTAACGTTTTCTTGTATTCCATTGAAATAAACCACCCATACTTGTGAGTGGCCCCAACAGTATCCCTACTGTTGGTTTAAATCGGTCCTCAAACTTGGTGTTCTTAACATTTTCTTGTATTTTTGGACTTCAAACTAATCAGGTTGAAACTTGTCCCATTGAAGGGTGTCAATCGAATGTCATTTATTTAATTCTCAAAGGTACAGCTAATCTACCTAATTAATCTAGTACTACTCTTAGTTTAGAGAAGGCTGAAACAACTTCCAATCAATAACCAATCATAGCATAATATAGAAAAGGGGCGTTTACCATACAAACGCTGTGACCGTTTGTGTACATAATATTTTCATACTGTGCGCTGTAGGTTAGGTCAGCGCATAAAGCAAAGGAAAGAATTGTCTATATTAAATGTGACACTACCACTCAGAATAACTGCGGTTCGTCGTGGGAAACAAGTTAATTGCTCAAACAGTATGGTATGCGGACAATCGAGTGTTGTTCGTGAGAACCTAAGAACGTCTTTTAGAATGCAACGTAAGACAGATGCACATGTGGAAATGTTTATCATGAAGTTGAGCTCTTGTAAATTGTCAAGATCCTTAATTTATGATCTTTTGAAAAACATGTAAGAAAAGATATGCTACATATTCCATTGAAATAAACCACCCACACTTGTGAGTGGCCCCAACAGCATCCCTACTGTTGCTTTAAATCGGTCCTCAAACTCGGTGTTTTAACATACTTTTGAAGTCTGCTGAATAAACCATTCACACTTGTGAGTGGCCCCAACAGCATCCTTACTGTTGGTTAAAATCGGTCCTCAAACTCGGTGTTCTTAAAGTTTTCTTGTATTCCATTGAAATAAACCACCTACACTTGTGAGTGGCCCCAACAGCATCCCTACTGTTGCTTTAAATCGGTCCTCAAACTCGGTGTTTTAACATACTTTTGAAGTCTGCTGAATAAACCATTCACACTTGTGAGTGGCCCCAACAGCATCCTTACTGTTGGTTAAAATCGGTCCTCAATCTCGATGTTCTTAACATATTCTTGTATCCCATTGAAATAAACCACTCACACTTGTGAGTGTCCCCAACATCATCCATACTGTTGGTTTAAATCGGTCCTCAAACTCGGTGTTCTTAAAGTTTTCTTGTATTCCATTAAAATAAACCACCCACAATTGTGAGTAGCCCCAACAGCATCCCTACTGTTGGTTTAATCGGTCCTCAAACTCGGTGTTTTAAAACACTTTTGTATTATGCTGAAATAAACCTCT
The DNA here is from genome assembly GCA_034211315.2 of Aedes japonicus. NCBI lineage: Eukaryota > Metazoa > Arthropoda > Insecta > Diptera > Culicidae > Aedes > Aedes japonicus. Next base: position 19,590 of record JASCZW010000947.1, read on the forward strand.
CACAAACTCACAAACTCGATGTTCTTAACGTATTCTTGTATTCCATTGAAATAAGCCACCCACATTTATGAGTGGCCCCAACAGCATTATAACTATTGGTTTAAATCGAATAGCTTTAATGAAATTTAAAGAATAGAAAATTTGAATAGCTTTAATGTGCATCTCTGTACAGAGAATAAATCGGGAACATAGTTAGATATCTTATTCGCTTCCGATGTCAGTTGAATTCAGCACACCGTTTACCAAAACGGATCCGGCTGCCAACCCAACCATTTTATCCAACATCCCAGTGATTTCTCGTGGAAGTGCAGAGGTGTTCTCGGCTTCCAACAAAGCGAGCATCACGACAACATATTCCTACCCATTCCCTACTTGACCTGCATTCGGGCGAGGCCAACGCCGGTATTGCCTTAGTTTAAGATCACCAGTTTTTACATATTGAGGATGTATGCTAGTCCCAAGCATCATCCTTTGGTTCTTTGTGTAATAACAGCTGATCTGGCAATAACGGAGTAGCAACCTCGGGCGGTCAATCATGCTCATGCTCATGCTCTTTCATCTTATATAAGTTCTGATCAATTCATGTTACGGACAAAAAGTGCATAAAATAGTCGATAAGCTGTTCAATATGCATTTGAAAAATATAATATATAAAAACGATTATTTCAGCCAGCGTCGGTGGTGCAGTGGTAAGCGTGACTGCTACTTGGCACCCCAATGGTTCTGGGTTCAATTCCAGTCGACGTCAGTCGTTTTTCTGAGGCGAAAAAATCATGGTCACGTCTTCCTTCGGAAGGGAAGTAAAGCCGTTGGTCCCGGTTGATAGTCATGAGTCGTTAGGTAGGGTCCAGGTCGTCTCCCTAGCGTCGGTGATTGTCACCATGTGAGGAAATAGGCCGACGAAAAAAAAATAATAAAAGATTTTTCGAACTTTTCCGAGAAGAGAAATACGAATAGAATCGATCGCTAAGGTATCATCGGTGTACCCCAGAAAGCTTAATAAAACTGCCATAGCAAAATATATCCTCTCGCGAAGAATATAAACCTAAATATCTTGATCCCCAGTAAACTTGCCTAAAGTCACTAAACTTGCCAGGCTTCACTAAAATTAATCTGTATTAAGCTTTTTGTGAGTGCTAATATGACCGATGAATTCACAACAGCTAAAATCCTAGAAAATTACAACAGTTACAATTTCAGGAGGCTCATCATTTCGAACTAGAACATCGTTGCTGCAGGTGGAATCGGCCACAGTAACCGCAAAACTGGCCTACGGTATAGGCTTGGTGACCCAAGGAGGGCCAGCAACTTTGCAAACTCTTGCTCCTCCCTACAATTCAGTGGTTCGGTATGCTTCCGGAGCTTTCACGACCAGTCCGACATTCTCAATCATAGCCGAAACGGGAACCCTGCCGTTCGAACTGCTGGCGGCACAGTCTAAAGCGCGAACTGCCATCCGAATAGCTGTAAAGAATCGTGGCAACATCACGCTTCCGTTGATTCAACGAGCCTCGAACCGCCTTAAAGAATTGTAAGGTACAGCGCTCCCCACTGTCGGTCAACTTGTGAGACAGAGTGATCGTGTGTGGCACGTACGAAAGCCTACGGTTGTGTGGGACGTAAAGAAATGCATAGCCGGTGACCTTCCAGAGAAAGTCCGCCCAATCGTGCAACATTTGCTGAACACCCGTTACCATCGATCAACTATCGTCTACACCGATGGCCCTAAGGGTGAAGATACGGTAGGGGCCGCATTCTTCAACGGAGGAATTTCTGGCATCTACAGTCTTCCGAAGGCATGCAGCGTCTTCTCTGCGGAGGCATACGCCATAAAGATAGCTGTAACGATCCCGAACCAGAATAACGAGTTGGTTGTTCTATCGGATTCCGCTAGCTGCCTACTGGCATTGGGAAAATCTCGTCACCCGTGGATCCAAGAAGTGGAAGAAATAGCGCGGAACTAACCTATTCGATTCGGTTGGATTCCTGGGCACGCCGGAATCAGTGGCGATTCCGAAGCCGATTGACTAGCCAATGAAGCCAGGAGGGTATAGGCCATCAGGATCTATCAATTCCAGGAGTAGATGCTCTCAAAAAAGTTAATCAACTGATACGTCATCGGTGGGATAACCAGCGGTATGAGACAAGGGAGTCAAAGTTGAGGGAAGTAAGGGAGGGATCCGCCGCCCAATTGTGAATGCTGCGGTTCGGTGATGGATGTTCGGCGTTTTATTCTCGAATGCCGGAAATTTATAATTGAAAGGCTGCAAAATAACATTGGGACTAGCCTACGCGACGCCCTGAGAAATACAGAGGAGCAAAGAACACGAATGCTGAACTTTCTAAGGGAAAGAAAACTGTTTTTAAAACTGTAGCGAAACCAGAAAATGGAAGAAGCCGATGAAGAAAACGAGCAAAAAGTGAAACGTGTGTGTACGAGGCTTAACCAGCTGGACAAACAGAAGTCGATGAAGAAAAACTGGAGAAAAATAGCGAAAGAAGAAATACTGATGAACACAAGTACGGAAGAATATAAACTGAAGAAGAACCGTTCGGAAATAGCAGTCGTAGCCGTAGCAGTAACCAAAAAAAGAAACAGTAGCCCGAGAAGGGAAGCGTAACGGAATCAGTGGAAGCTGAAAACAGATGCAGATGGAGGAAAAAAGGAAAAGCAGACGAAATTGAAGGATGCACAACCGAGGAGGCAGAGCAGTTGAAAGAAGCAAAATGAAAAAGTGAAACAGTAGGAAAAATTGGATGAAGATTAGCAGAAGAAGAAAAGCTGAAGGAGAAAATCAACAAAGAAAGATAAAAAAATAACAGCGAGAAAGAAAATAACATAGATAAGATAAATGGAATAATCACAAGAAGCAGGAAAAATTGAATCAAACTAACTGAGCAATAGAAGGAGAAGTAGAGAAGTAGTAAAGAAAAAGAGTTGAGAAGGACAAAATGAAGAGGAGTATGAAAAGAATTACTGGAAGTTTTCTTCATAACACAGATAAACTAGATAACAAAATAAAAAGTTTCGTAAGACACGAACGCACCCTTCTGCTGTAAACCCTAGCAGCACAAAAGTATCTTCAATGTGACTAAACTAGGACAAAATCAAATTGTAGCAACTTATTATGACGGTTTGGTGTTGCTTGGGAAGTGTTATTAATAAAATATAAATAACAAAGTTTGCTAGCACATGGAGCAATTTGAGGTAATTATCAACACCCTAGACGAGCAAAACCACTTCCTTTACCGGTGCCAGCTTCACCCGCACCAAACACGGATACTTTTTGGCCCATTTATCTATAAATGTCTGTCTGTCTGAACCGCATAGGCTCGAAAGCTACTGAACCGATCAGCGTGAAATTCTGTATGGAGAAGTTTTTAGGACCAAGAAAGGTTCTAATGATGGTTTAAGACCCCTCTCTTCTCTGGAAAGGGGGGCTCCCATAGAAATGAAAAACTCATTTCTACATAACTCAACAACTAATCAAGCAAAAGGCAAAAAAAGTTTCTATGGTAGCTTGAGAACCCTCCCCGTCCTGAAAGGGAGGGATCCAATACAAATGAAATACAATATTCTGCATGACCCGAGAATTAATCAAAGCAAATGGAAACAAATTAAGTAAGGGGTGGTTTTTGAAGACAAAAAAGGGTTCTATGTTGATTTTAGACCCCTCCTCTTTCTGAAAGGGAAGGATCCCATACAAATGAAACGAAATTTGGCATAACTCGAGAAATAATCAGGGAAAGGGGGGGGGGGGGGGCATGCAAATGAAACGAAATTTGGCATGGCGATTTTGGAAGGCAAGAATAAAACATGGTAATTTGAGACCTCTCCCCAATCTGGAAAGGGGGGTAAACCAAACATGAGAACTATCCCTACCGCTATGCAAATTTGTATGGAGGGGTTTTTGGGTCCGGGAAAGAATCTTATGATAGTTCGACAGCCCTCCCACCTTTAGAAAGGGGGGCTTCCATGCAAATTAAAAACTATTTTCTACATTCAAGAACTAATCAAACAAATGAAACCAAATATGGCATGTGGAGGTTTTTGTAGGCAAGACATGTTTCTACGGTGGTTTGAGACCCCCCCTTCCTCTTTTGAAGAAGGGGCTCTCATACAAATGAAAAACGAATTCGAGCCAAACATGAGAATTATCCCAAGGGGTATGACTATTTTTATGCAGGGATTTTTGGAGTCGGGGAAGGTTCTTATGATGGTTCGAGACCCCTCCCGCATCTGACAGGGGTGCTCCAACACCAATGAAACAAAAATTTCTGCATAGCTCGAGAACTAATCAAGCAAGTGGAACCAAATTTGGGATGTGGTGGTTTTCGGAACCAAGAAATGTTGCTATGGAGGTTTGAGACTTCTCCCCTCTCTGGAATGGGTGTGCTCTATGAAAATTAAACACAAATGTCAACCAAACATGATAATCATACCTACTGTTATAAAAACTTATATGTAGGGATTGTTGCAGCCGGAGAATCTTATTATTCGAAACTCCTTCCCCGCATGGAAGGGCTTTGTTTGTCTTTGAAATGCTTCTACGCAGAAAGCAAATCCGGTAGAAACTACCGGTCCATGGGTTAAATTAATAACACGAACCTTTTTTTTTCGCACAAATAACACACACAAGCAAACGAAAATATTTTAACCAGATTCATACAGAACAAAACCATGAACGCACCAGTTCTATTAATTGTTCATTCATTAAGTCGCATGTGTTGCAAGGCTCGCACCGGGTTCAGCTTGTACTCAATAAAGTTGAATTTTTATTTATTAAAAACTCATTGAATAGTATTTTCAAGTAGCGTGTAGCGTCCAGGAACGGTATTTATATTGACCCAAATTGCTGCAAGAATAGATATAAACATATACCAAATTTTAAATTATGCAAAACAGATCCGGTATAAAACAAAATTTGCAGCGATGTTTTTGCGTTTAGTCTAAAAAAAATCAAAACCACGATTTGGACCACCGTTGAAGATGCCCTAACCGTTAGAATATAAAACCAGTGTGTTTTCATCTGAGATACTCTCTAACCTAAATTTTGTTGAGTGAACGAATAAAATCGGAATCCAAAGTCAGCGCAGATCAAGGGACAGGAAAAACTAGGCCGTAATCAAACGTAGCCGTGCTCCTGACGATGAAAGGTTTGATTTGAAACGAACAAGTTGCTCTATTGTTGTGTTTTTTATTCCATATTCTCGATTGATGTTTTGGTGATATAAAATCAATCACGAACGAAAGCCTCAATTGAAAGAAAACAATTTTCCATTCATAAAACCACAAAAAAAATGCCACACGTCACTCTCATCAGCTTTTCTAATGGGGAAAAAATCTAAATCTATTCAATATCATAACCAATTTATTCGATTGTCAAACACAACGTGCGCCGAATTGCAACTGCTCGTCACATACGAAATGGTACATGAAATTCAATTCCAAACCCCCTCGCCGGCCCTCTTCACTCCAGCAATCGCTTGAATCTGACAATCCAAGCAAGCCACCTGCCACCACGTCATCTGCCCGTCACAAGAATGACCTCGAGAATGGAGTGCACTTTTCGGTTCGTCGTCATCACCATCATCATCATCATCATCATCGCAACCACCGCCCTAGTTGCCGAATAAGAACTGTCTGCATTGCGGTTTCCATTCCATGTCTGACTGACTTTCGAACACTTTTTCGTTTTATTTTCGTGCTTTGTATGTAGCTAAAAATATTCCTGAAATTTATTTCACACCGTGTCATCGAAAATGAGAATCTCCGAGATGAGGATGAGTTTCGCTGCGAAAGCCCTGGATTGAGATGTCTTGCAGTTTGGGAAAATGCAAATTTTGATCGACGATAAAACTGATTAACTTAAATTGAAAAAGTTTAACACGGCTCTGATTCCGGTTCGGAGGCAAAAAGAGCAATTGTTAACGAGCCCGAGCCTACGATCTCGCAGCAGATATGCTTATCTTGAGCAGAGCCGAGTAAAAACCTGACGATGATGACTTATCCTCGTGTAAGTGCTTTCACTTATGCCGTACGCACTCAAGATGCTGTCAACCGCTCGGAGGAAAACTTTATGCCTTGACTTTACAGAACTGCTTTGCAGAACGTACATTGCAGTGGCGTAGAAGGGTGGATAGATGCTCACCCCTCGCGACGCCATCCAGACCTGATACCACATATGGCCACGTGTACTTACATTTATGTGTGAGCAAGATTTGCTGGTAGTTTCGACGGCTAAAAGCGCGAGCAGATGAAGAAGACAATTTATGCAAATTGAATCAAAACAAGATTTATTCATGAGACGACAACGGTTGTTGGTGCGATATCTCCTCCTCGTCGTCGTCGTCGTCTTCAGGTCATAAAAGCTCGCTCAGCTATGTCGGGTTGATGTAGGAAAACTATTTGCCAAGTAACGTGCGAGTAACTTTGTTGGGGCAATCTTTCATCCCGTGGAAAGGATAAATTTTCCTTATGAATATTCATCATTCAAATGTAGGGAGAAAATGGTTGGAATTACCGTCTGTAACCGACGGCTCAATCGAGGGAATGGACTGAGATAATATGAGGAGAAGATGTGTTTGCGTCGCACATGAGAGGAGTTCGGTAGGAAGTATGGGTCAATATTGTTATTTATTGCGATGTTCGATTTAGAGATGATTGCTTTTATGTGTTCTTAGCACGTCATTTCTGATTTTGTGTGTGCGTGTGTGTCCAATCTAACACTGTTTTTTTTTGGTTTTTTTTTTACGTGACCACGAGCTGCTTGCATAGTTTTAATCCGGGAGTTAGAAAGTGCTAGCTCTATTGCAGATCCAGTAACCCATTTCAGAATGTCTGGAGAGTCACTCCCATTCCGAGGTTGACCGTTTCATGTCGATAACGGTAAAGTTAACACACTTCCCGGTTCAAAAGTAATCAAACCTGGCGCGTATATATTGTATCTAAATGTTATAACTGGTTAGGTCTCACCTTGAATCGCTGGTCCATTATAAGACTCGCTCTGCTTTAGACTCGCCATCTTTGTTTGTTGAATTTTCTTCCCTTGTTAGGAGTGTTTTGTTTGGGTGTTCTCTTTTGTTTCTTCTCGTTTTCTTAGTGTTACCTAAAATAATTTAAAACAAAATTATATGTTTAGTCACACCATAAACAAATTATTCTATTGATGCTGTTTGAGTTCCAGTAATAGAAATGTGGTTGTTTAATGTGCCCAACGGCATTGCTTCAGGTTTTGCATATTTTTCTGTTCTCTTCCCTATCCTATGACCGCGAGCCATACCAAACATCCTAAAGTCAACTCTTTAAAAGGTAGGGGTAGACCCACGGAAACACCGAGACAACACCGTAAGGACGGTATAAACCCTAACCAATTTAACTTTCAGCCAAATTTTCTAACACAAGGTAAGCAATCAAATGACCACTACAAAATATACTATATATCCACGACCTTATATGTAACGGGAACAGGGAGGGACCATCAGGGCACCCAAGTGAAACGATTTGGATAGGGAGCATGGGACTGCCTCCTCCCTATTGTTAACATTTCGCGGAACGAGGGCGGGCCCTTCGACCCCATCTATTGGGTTTACTTCTGTCAATCAGAGGGCTCGATTCTAATGCTGTGTGTGTGAACTTGCTTTTGGAAGGAGATTCTCTTCCCTATATTGGCGGGTTTCACGTAAGTATCTCTGCTTACGGGCCCACCAAAACGTTCTTGGCCCTTCATACAGGAGCTTGATGATCACACACAACAACAGAATCCTGATCAAATCGTTTTTCAGATTATTACACTGCTATGGAAAGTAACCTTATTACAATAGATGGTAGTATCTCATCATCATCATCATCATCATCATCATTAAGAAATGGCAAGATTTTTTTTGATTGTTTTTTTTCCTGCTCTATTTATTATTAATCGTATATGCGTTATTTTCTTTTCAAATCAGCTTGATTCCTAAGCTATCTTCTTTTAGTCTTTTTCTTATAGGCTTCTTCTCCTGACTCTGATTCTTCTTCACTGCCAATGTCAATATTCACTGAAACTTTTTTTCCGCGGTTTTTTTTATGCGATCCACTTAAAAAAACCGCGTTATTTAAAAAAACTACGTATAAAAAGTGAAGGAAATAAAAATTATATTTCAAATTCATATTGAAAGAATATGGTCATAAAAATATATTGGTGGTGGAAAAACATGGTTCCAGTAACATTGACCACCGAAATCCTGCTACAAATGGATAGAGGTTGTTAATTCAATGTGTAAGCAAAACAGTCCAAGGTAGTTATAGATAGTTTTTGTCATCGGCAAAATTTCTCAGTATGTCATTCATCGTCTTTTAACATTATCATATTAGTTCCAAATACAAAAAAAAGGGATTTCTGTCTGTCTGTCTGTCTGTCTGAATCTAATAGACTGGAAAACTACTGAACCGATTGGTGTGAAATTTTGTATGGAGGAATTTTTGGGTCCGAGGAAGGTTCTAAAGATAGTTAAAGACCCCTCCCTTCTCTGGAAAGGAGCACTCTCATACAAATGAAACACTAATTTCTACATAACTCGAGAACTAATCAAGCAAAAGAAACCAAATTTAGCATGCGTGAATTTTCGAAGGCAAAAAATGTTTCTATGATAGCTTGAGAACCCTCCCCGTCCTAAAAGAGGGGGCTCCCATTCAAATAAAACACAATATTCTGCATAACTCGGGAACTAATCAAGCAAACGGAACGAAATTTAGTATGTGATGGGTTTTCAAGACAAAAAATGTATTTATGTTGGTTTGAGACCCTTCTCCATTCTAAGGGTGGTGAGGGGAAGGTCTCCAAAACATATGAAACACAATATTCTGCATGACTCGAGAACTAATCAAGCAAATGGAAACAAATTTAGTATGTGGTGGTTTTTGAAGACAAATATGGTTCTATGTTGATTTGAGACCCCTCCCTTTCTGAAAGGGAGGGATCCAATACAAATGAAACGCAAATCCTAACATAACTCGAGAACTTATCAGGGAAATGGAACCAAATTTGACATGTGGAAGTTTTTGAAGGAGAAAAATGTTTCTATGGTTATTTGAGACTCTTCTGCCATATGGAAAGGGGTGAGGGGGGGGGGGGGGGTTTCTCAAACAAATGGAACACCAATTTCTCCATAACTCGAGAAATAATAAAGCAAATGGAATCAAATTTTGCATTAGGAGGTTTCTGAAGATGATAAATGTTTCTAAGGTGGTATGGACTCCTTCGCCTTCTAGAAAGGAGGAGGAGGGGCTTCCATACAAATGAACATACATTTCTGCATTACTCGAGAACTAATCAAGCAAATGGAACCAAATTTGGAATGTGGAGGTTTTTGGAGGAGAGAAATGTTTCTATAGTAGTTCAAGACCCCTTCCCCTGTTGAAGTAGGGGGGGGGGGGTTGGGGCTATCATAAAAATGAAACACAAATTTATGCATAACTTGAGAACTATTCAAGCAAATGAAACCACATTTGGAATGTGGTTTTTATACATTTTTAAAACTGTCTGTCTTACAGAATGGCATGAAAATGTGTATGCAGGGGTGTTTGGGACTGGAAAAGGTTCTTATGGTTGTTTGAGACCCCTTCCCTCTTCTGGAAGGGAAGAGGGCTCTCATACAAATGAAACACACATTTTTGCATACTTTGAGAACAAATAAAGCAAATGGAAAATTGGTATGCGGGGTTTTCTGAGTACAAGAAATGTTTCTATGGAGATTTCAAATCAAATTTCAACCAATCATGAGAATTATCCAGATAACTAAAACACAAACTGTGTATTTCTCGGGTTAGCAGAATGTTCTGATAGAAGCTTGAACCACCAAGTAAAAAAAACTCGTTCCAAAATAACAACCATTGTTCATTCATTTAGTTGCAGGCGTAGCCACGCTAGCACCGGGGTCAGCTAGTTATTTAATTTTATTTATTTATTATTTTTTTAATATATCTTTATCATTCACAACATTACTCCATTCCTCCCCTTTTATATTTGGGGAAGGTCCATTAATTATGTCACGCTGTAAGGGGGGAGGGGGGGTTTTGGAAAACGTGACGATCCATACAAAAAAATTTGAAGGTCCATACAAAAAACGTGACAAGGGGGGGAGAGGGGGTTGTAAAAAGTCAATTTGTGCGTGACGTAATTAATGAACGTTCCCTTGGTGGTTTGTTTTTGTCTTCTTTTATTGAATCGTTCCATGTTTTTGCAGGTCTACTTTTTTTATTGTTACACCTAATCTTTTCTGCTATTTTTAGTGGGTGGCCATCGGGGTTTCTCTGTATGTGTCCCCGATGGCCTGTTTTCATTACACAAACTTTTTAACTGCAGTCTTACCATCTAATTAGCTTGATACTGTTAATCTTCCTTGGGGTCTCTCCCTACTTTATTTTTACATTATTTTTAAGATTTGCATTTCATATCTAGTTATTGACCTTCTATTTCTTTTTACTAAAGCTGCTTCCGTCAGTCATAGCAGGAGAAATTACTGTTTTATACATTAATTTTGTTAGGCTCCATAGTGGTTTATACCTCTTTGTAAATTTTATCATTACTTTGCTACTCTTTACTGTTAATCTACATCTGTTCCTGGTTATTTCTGGTCTGTTTAATGTATCTGATAGATATGTTCGTAGGTATTTTATATTGATTACCACGTCAGATACTCTTCTTTATCTATCATTACTGATTTTGGGATGCTTCTGTCTGACATTGGTTCTCTTATCATAACTTGGCTTTTTTTAATTGATTATCTGTAGTCCTTTTTTTCTTATTCTATTTAAAGTATCCTAACAATAATTTCTATCTCCTTTAGCGTTTGTGGTATGATTAAAATATCATCTGCTAATATTAATATTACCAGTAGATTATCATTATGTTCTTCCAACAAATTTACTCTTGGATATTTTGTTTTCACTTCTCTTAACACATCTTGAATCATAAGTTTAAATATGTATGGTGATTGTAGACATCCTTGTTCTATACCTATCATTTTGGTCATATCCTTTGCGCGTATTCCATCCCATAATAAACATGTTTTTTTCTGCATTAAGTGCTTGCTTTACTCTATTTCTTACGTGTTCTGGTACTGAAAGTTTTTGAAGCACTTTAGGGATCGAGTCTAATCTTACATTGTCAAACGTTTTTTTTTTTTAATCTATCGATGCTACAATCGTTGTTTCTCCACCATTCCATCTTTCTTCTAAACATCTCCTGGCATAAAACAGTTGATCGTCTGTTGACCTTGACGTTTCTAATGAACGCTGCTTGATGATAACCAGGGTCTCCCGCATACTTCCTCAGTCTCTCCATTAACCATTTTGTGCAGATGTTGTACCCTATATTACATAAACTTATCCTTCTAAAATCTTGTGTTTCATTTGCTGCTTTACATTTAGGAAATGGGATCTGATTTAATTGTTTTCATTGATCTGGAATGCTGTTTCCCACTCCTTCTTTATTTTTTGATACAATGCCTCTATTATTTCTTCGTTAGAATATTTTCTTTTATATTGATTTTTCATTTTATTTTATACTCATTTTTTACTCCATCCTGTCCTGCTGCTTTTTCATTTAGATTTCTGATTATATTGTTGATTTTCTCCTTACTTGGTCCTTCCGTTATTATTTCATTATCCTCTTCTATTTCAAGTGGTTTCCCTTCAGATGTTTCTAATTTCTCCATCCATTTTCATCGAAATGAATGGTTTTTTCGACTCTTTTCTTGACATAAATTGTTTCAGAAACTTATATAATTTTTTTAGTCTTTCTCCTATCTCGCAGTCTTTGAATTCATTGTAAAATTTAACAACTTCTTTTTCATTGTGTTCCTTTAGTTTGATTGCATAATCTTGTCTTCGTATATTTATGTTTTGCCTAAACCATTTTGTTTCCATGCCCCGATCTTTTGCTTGTCTCATTTGTTTCCAACCTTTTTTGCACTAACCTTTACTTTTTCAGTAAAAAAATCGTAGGTTTTTGTAGTATTTAAATTTCTCAACTCAACTGGCTTGTGCTTACCTAATTCTTCTAAATATTTTTTATTGTTTTCTTTGTTTATTGATGTACTAGGCTGTAATCTTCTTTTTTGTTTTTTTTTTGTTTTCTGGCTTCATCTTTTTGCTCTGTATAAATTCCTACTTTAATTATTTTGTGATCCCTCTGAATTTCTGTCCATGCAGCCCTAATCAAGTTTATCTTCACCTTCGATTCTTGGGCTACAATGACATAATCAATTTGTGATGAACTTTTTCCATTTGACCGTGTGACTAACCCTGACTCATCAAATCTCATTGAAATTACTATCATTTTATGAATTGCTAAAAGATTTTTCATGCATTCCCCATTTTCGTTTGTATTATCATGTCTTATGAATTTACCTAGCCTCTTAATTTCCTCTTCGTCTGAATCTACTGACCCAATCCGAGAGTTGAAATCTCCTATGATGATAGTTCTATTTTTCCTGGGGTGCCCATTAATTAATGATCCTAACTTTGCGAAAAATTAATGTGCATTTCTGTTTGGTGCTTGGACATTAATTATTAGCCAGTCTTCCGATTGATATTTGTTTTCCATTATAGCTGACATTATGTTCTTATCTACATCCCTCGTGTCTCTAATCTTAGTTTTTCCCTCTTTTTTGTAAGTATAGCTAACCCTTGCATATTAGTATCGGTTCTCCTGTCCGATATAATCCATTTATAGTGTGGTGTGTTGATAAAACTTCCCTGAACGTTTACAATAATGCTTTCGGCAGTTCTACAAATATAACTAAGTTTGGAGAGATTCCACTTAACTGATGGCTTGCCCGAGCAAAGGATTATACCAAATTGATAACAAGTTCTATTACCAGGTTATCATTTTTTGATCACTGAATATGTTATCATTCAGGCTGAATAAACAGCAAAACAAACAGAATGAATAACTTAACTTAATAACTTATTTTGCTATCACTGCGAACAACTTGATAACAAATCCTGTATTGTAAACAAATTTATTTAAATAGTAGGAAATTATGTTATCAATTTGAAATGAAGCTCTCAGGCTTAAAACTGAAAAAAAATATTTTGATTACAAGCAAAATTTCTTGTTCAAATATGTTGGAAATATTCAGAGTTTCACAATTCAACTTGTAACGTTCATAAACAATAGTGTGTTCAAAATGATAACAAAATTTGCCAATAGCGATAACTAAATTTGTCATGCGATAACAGCGGAAATCAAAACGATAACTAAGATAACAGAACTTGTAACTTATATGATATCAGCTTGTTATTTTCCTTTGCTAGGGTACTGCCCATAAATAGCTTCCCTAACCTAAAATAATTTCTCTTACTTTTATTCTATGGATTTCGGCGTAAACCCATCTGACTCTGTTGGTAATCTTTGGTTTCTCAATATCTTAGCACGTCATTTCTGATTTCCGCTCAAAAATAGTGTGGAAAGGAATTGCATTCACATTTAATTATTGCGTTTCCCTAGATTTGCTGGCAGTAATAGTTACTCTTTGAATCATTGCTGTCCTGTTCAAAGGAACTTTGAAATGAGAGGCATTCGTGTCAATCAATGCAAAGAGGTCGCTTTCATTAATTAGTTCCTTTGATCATCGGCTCTCTTCCCGACTGTAAATACAGTTTCGAACTGATCAATTTCGAAACTAAATTCCCCAACTGAATTAACATCCACTGAAACATGTGCGTGAACAGAATCCTCAAATTGCATTGAAACGAATATATCAAAAATTGATTCCCCGTTGACAGTATTCGCTGGCACAACCCATCCACACTCCAATCCTGCTGCAGACATCATGAAAAATTCAACCCGCAAATTGAGCTTTGAATTTAATACACACACGCACACACGACAAACTCTGGATGGGATCGATCCTTCTAGTTCTTAAAATAAGAGAAGCTAAACATCACGACAACCCAACCACATTACACTCCGAAAACGGGGCACTCATTTGGAATTCAGCACTCTCGGAACTTCCTTCTTTTCTTTTTCAGTTCAATCCCAATAAAACTTTTATGGTCGTTGGCACCAGCCTCGCACATGCATACACGTTTCCTTGAGTAAACGCACGGAAAGACAGCACATTTCGGAATCCGATCAATAAATTATCCACTTTATGGGTGACCTCCACCACTTCCATCGGTTTAGGGGTTTTTCGTGAACTTAGGTTCGAATAGTAACAGTACGGCGGCAGTGATGTAACGGAAAAAGCTGTCTTCCAGTTGCTTCAAAGGGTTAGCGATAGTGGTCTAGTATTGCAGCACGAATTTGGCTGCAGGATTAAGATTTGTTTCTTGTTCAATACTACTAAAAGTGGTCATAAAAAACACCCCTTCACTTCCCCCTTACACACAAGCAAGCTAGCACGACTTACTACATTAGCAAGCCCCTGAGCATCAGGAACTCCAGGAGACAACCTGACTTCCCACAGTCCAGCAGCAACACACCTTACAAGGGACTGCACCTTGGAAGGTTTAGAATAACGGAGATCAACAAGAAAGTCGATGACTTCTACGAATTCGGGTATCGGCCCCCCGCCTCAGCATCCAGCTATCGGGCGGTTCCACCAGCCACAGATGGTGGAACGGCCTCTAAAGGTTAGTTGCGACTAACCTTAGAGCGACCCTTGACGAGTTGTGGGCACATGCCTAGGATAGGGTTGGATTGAACAAAATTCTATAAATTACCGTATTATCCGAAAGCAGCGCAGACAATTGAGATAGTGCCGCTTTAAGAACTTCATGTCATCCCTAGCAGAAGATCGTGAGATGCTTATTGCGGAAATGGTATGGATGAACGGATTGGACTTGACTGGAAGTCGGGCTAATCGGACTGGTCCGCTTAAACGCTTTCACTACACACTTATGATCCTGATCACTTATAGAACATCCATTCTGACCGCATTTCTCTTTCCGTTCGATACTCGTGTCAACCAATGCAGTTGGATCCCCAAGAGTTCCTGTTACCGTTCTACTATAGACGTCATACTGCTTCGCAGTTGAATATGATGATCGAGAACATGCAAGACCCAAAGTTGCGCCGCTACCAGTATCAAACAATTGTAGGTGCAGGCAACTCTTTGGTCGGCATAAGAGTTTACGTTCAAATGGGACCTCACTACACATATTTCAAAGCTATCCAATCGTTCCACATCTTGAAAAAGATCACTCAAGATCTTTCTACCGGAGCTCATGGTGCGTTTTCATGGAAACTTCTGCCAAATATCATTTAAGCAGGTGCAAAGTTCATGAGCCAGGTCTTATCGATTAACTCCTTGGCATGGAACTGTACTAAAACCTGCTGCTAGATGGATTTACCAAGATTGGTCCTGAGAAACCGATATGAACTCCAGAACATTGTCTGGGTTCTAGGTTGGGATGGGTAAAATTGGTTATGGACAGTCTGTTGGAATTAGGAAGTTAGTGCACTTTTGCAGTAATCAGCCACTCGAACTCGAAATTATCAATCGTTTGTGGGAAATTGAGTCGTGCTTATCGAGCAGAATTCAGGCCGTTGAGAAAGTTGCGGTGAAGAACATTTCGTCATGGGACGATTCAGGTCGGTTCATAGTCACACTTTCGAAGCATCCATTCATCCTGGCCCAACTCAGATATACAATGCAGATCGCTACCAGAAGATTTCTCGCCTTAAACGCAAAACCTCAGCAGAAACAAACCCACTTCAACTTTTTTGATGAATATCGTCAGCTCATCACTTTTTGCCTAGTAGAACTATCTGCCACACCAAGGAACAGGGAAACCGGAAAGTACGATTTCGATGCTCCGGGTCGTATTTGACGCCACCTTTCAGATTGTCCTCATAGCAGATATCGAAAAGATGTACTGACAGATTCGCATTCATCCATCAGATTACCCACTCCAGTGTATCCTTTTTGTCGTAATTCTTCTTCCGTACCGCTTCGCACCTTTAACTCACGATAGTTACCTAAGGCACTGTTTCCGCACCATTTTTGGCCACCAGGTACCTCTAAAAGCTGTCCAAACTATGTGCTGACAATTTTCCGCTCGCGTCGCTAATGATTTCTACGTGGATGTTATTTTGACTGGTGTTTAGCACATAGAGGTAGGAGAAGAACTTTGCAGACAACTGTTGACGGCACTGTCGTCCACTGGTTTCAGCTTTCGCAAGTGAGCATTATCTGAGCATGAACGATCAGTGCTAGCTCTGAATTTACATTCCACCCAGATTAAAACTCTAGGAATCCAGTGGCAGCCAGTCATGGAAAAGTGCAGCTATGAAATTCCCATCTGGATCATGGAAGCTGTCATTATCCATCGTGTTGTTATTATTGACTTTTGAATTACTTGATCCTGTCGTAGTTCTGGCAAAGATACTCGTCCGATCGCTTTGGCAAACTACTAAAGGGCGAACACGAAATTATTGCGACACATTCAACAGGGCATAACTTTTTTACCATTGGGTAAAAATCAACCAAATTTTGCACACTTTCTCATTGATTTGTATTGTTAACATGCTGTCAAACTTGAAGTCGTGTTTTTCGATTCAACGAAAATGGAGGTGAACCAACGCGAGTCGAGAGAACAGATTCTTTCCAAACACCTGGAATTTCCTGACCTGTCGCGCGGCAGTTGGGAAAAATGTTGAACATTCACCATTCAACCGTCTCCAGATTGTTGAAGCGGTTCCAGGAGCGGTTGACGTTGGACCACGGCAAAGGAGCTGGAAGAAAACCGGGACCCGAGAACAAAAAGACGGAGGGAAAGGTGAAGCGGATGATTAAAGCAAACCCCAACGTCTCAAGCCGTGATTTGGCTAAAAAGATCGGCATGTCGCAGAGCTTCGTCCAGAATGCAAAGAAGAGTGATGGACTACATACATACAAGGTACAGAACTTCCCAAACCGCGATGAGCGGCAACAATCGACGGCTCAATCTCGGGCACTGAAGCTCTACGAGAAGATGCTGACAAAATATGGCTGCTGTGAAATGGACGACGAAACGTATATACGTTAGCCGATTTTAAGCAAATTCCGGGGTTGGAGTTTTTCACCGGCAAGAGCAAGTTCTATGTGGACGACAAATTTAAGAAGAAGAAAATGTCGAAGTTCGCCTCCAAATATCTCATTTGGCAGGCCATCTGCTCTTGCGGACTGAGGAGTGAGCCTTTCGTGACAAAGGGCACAGTAAATGGCGAGATCTACAAATCTGTGTGCCTCGAGAAGCGCCTTTGCCGTTTTTGCAGCAGTACGATGAAGCTCCGCTATTTTTGCCAGATTTGGCATTATGCCACTATTCTATAAGTGTCCTGGAGTGGTATGAGGCCAATTCTGTCCATTTTGTTCCAAAGGACATGAGTTCGCCAAACTGTCCGGAGCTGCGCCCGGTGGAGCAGTACTGGGCAATGATGAAGCGGGAACTTCGGAAGAGCAAGAAGACAGTCAAAGACGAGAAGGACATGTTAAGAAAATGAAAAAAAAAAAAACTGAGAAACTGGTACCGGATGACACTGTAAAGACTTTGATGGAGGGCATCAAGCGAAAATGCGTTCAATTTTACACTCAAGGCTCCATCGATTAACTTTTCTTTTGATTTTTGAAGTAAATATATGTATAAAACTTCCCTAAAATTTTGGTTTGATTCTAAACATTATAAGAAAATTGGCATGACATTTTCGGTGTCGCAATAATTTCGTGTTCACCCTTTATTTCGTGGAACAAATCACGGACACCTACAGCAACAGTATTGGAGTGACTACCGTGAAATTTGGACATCTAACTGCAATGGAGCTCAACGAATCCACGAAATTCCTCATTCGAATTGCTCAGCAAGAAACTTTTGCTCGGGAGCTGTCTGAGATGAGTTCCGGTGGACAAGGTGGCTTGCGCTCGGTCCTCAAAATTCTCCCGCCGATTTTGGTGTCGGAATCTTACGTGAGGCTGGTAGCCTGAGACACTCAGCCAATGATTCTGCCAGCTCGTCACACGCTCACAGAACGTATCTTGGTCAACTACCACTAGAAGAGCATGCGCCCGAGAAAAGTTCTGGTCACATTGAATCCGTAACCTGGCGTGGAAGGTGGTGCATTCCTGTGTTAATTGCTACTACAGCAAACCCACTAAGCTCGAGCAGCTAATGGGTGACCTACCTCCAGAGCGAGTTACGGCAGTATTGCATATTTATCCTCAACACTGAAGTTGACCTTTGTTGAGCTTTGCAGTACTTCAAAGGGCCAAGATCACCATCAAACAAATGAATTGTGACAATATTTGTATGCCTCGTCATCAAGATCGTTAAGTTCAAATTCGTATATTTATGACCTCAGCACGGTCGCCTTCTTAGCAGCATTACATCGATTCTTTGCTCACAGAGGGAAGCCGAAATGTATCCAATGCGACAATGCAACAAATTTCAAAGAAGCGGTGAAGAAATTAGCCAAACTCCTCAAACAATTCTATGACCAGCAACACCCACGCACCTAATCAATCTCTGTGCACATGAAAGTATCGTGTTCAAGTTCATCCCGCCTCGCAGTTCCAACTTTGACGGTTTTTGGGAAGGTTGGGTTGAGTTTGCCCTTAAGGCATCACGCTATTCCAGCAGACGTCTCCAATCACTTGAACTTTATGGCGGCACAATACTTTGATTTTTTTCTTTTCTTACATAGTTTATTCCTCTATTTTTGCTCTGTTCGAAAGACTTATGTTTATGGCATTATGGCATTTATTGCTTTATATTTTCAATTGCTGGAGAAGTTCATCCCAAAACTTCCATGATAATGCTTATGATGATGTTATACTACCATCTATTGTAGCAGGTCACTTTCCATAGTAGTGGAATAATCTGAAAAATGATTTGACCAGGATTCTATTGTTGTTCGTGATCATCAATCTCCTGTATGAAGGGCCAGAACCATTTGGGTGGGCCCGTGAGCAGATATACTTACGCAAAACTCGCGAATATAACGGAGAGAATCTCTTTCCAAAGCACGGGTTGAAGAGCTCACCCTCGTTTCACAAAATGTTTGCAATAGCGAGCAGGCCGTGCCATATTCCCTATTCAAATCGTTTCACTTGGGTGGTCCCTTCCTCTCCCGGTTATATTCATGTAATAAATAATTATTATATTTTGCCGTGGTCCAATGCTCTAAATTAAGTGTAATTTGAGTGTCATTTGAGTAAAAATTTCATTTGAGTTTCAATGCCAAAGACGGAAACTTAATAAATCTACAAAAAAAAAAAAAAAACAAAAGTAGGGGTTCGAATTTTCCGATAGCTCTTGTTTGCTACTGAACAATTCTATTTGTAATAACATGTCTTCAAATTCAAATTATGGGCCTGCTGCAAATGTAAAAGGACTTGCCCATCCATTTCCTGCCTGAATGCTTAGACAATCCATGAGAGAAAAAATATTTCAAAATTATTCCACAATTACGTTTGCGTTAAAAAAATGAGGTTTACCTTCACCTGCACTGACTAAGCTACCCATGCAGCATTAATCATAGTAACCCATGAGTCAGTAGACAAAATTTGACAGCTCTATCAGTCGAAATTCTAAATGAGATGGCAAAAACAGTGAAACAACTCCGTTTTAAAGTGTGCGCGTCGAAAACAGACATCGTGCGACACTGTGTGGATGCCGGATACGCCCATTCCGGTCAACTCAATTTTCCCGGTGAATCGCGACGTGGCGGTGGTGATGGACGACGAGACCTATCTCACCCTGGATGGCAAAGACTGGTAGGAAGTGAGCTCCGAGGTGAAGTTCACTTCACACACCAAGTTCCTCAAGAAGGTGCTGCTGTGGCCGACAATCAGCGAGAAGGGGATGTCAAAGCCGCTCTTCTTTCGCTCCGGACTGGCCTTGAATGGGGAAATGTATAGTACGAAATGTCTGTCGGAAGCTACGTCGTTCATCAAGAAATACCATAAGCCGGCCCACTAATCGAGGTGATCATTGGAGGAGGTGGAGCGGCTGAATATCGATGTGGGTTCAAAAGTCGGCGAACCCGCCCAACGTCCCAGCTGAGTCCCAAAAATTGCTGGGCTAGCCCGAACCGTAAGATCCACTCCATCAATTTTGTCGCGAAAACTGTGGAGAAATTGATAAATAAAACGAAGAAAAAACTCAAAAACATGCAATATGTTTTTGTCCGCCATGGTGAATATTTCGGTTAACTGCCGGAAGGTCGCTTGTAAGGGCGTAGAATTTTTCTGCAAGTAAGCTTAAGCAATTACCTTCCATGTGAAATTTGTCAGAAGCAATTTTCTGTCTTAGCTTCTTTTTTATCACCATCCGAAAAAAAAGGTCAATTTTTTTAAATGCAAACGTTACTTGGGAATTCCATGGATAATCTGAAATTTTTCTGATTGGTTTATGAATGAAAGAGAGCGAGCCCGGAGAGAATCTCTCAATTGTAGATTCGCCCTATTGAAAAAAAACCCCTAGATTTATTCTGGAAAATGTGTTGTTTTGGACTATAAAATGTACTTCCCTCTCTCTAAAACGTACATTCCCGTTAACGATCGATGCTATTACATAGATAGTTCTGCTGCATCTCCTAACATGAAATATGATGGCTAAGCCCTCTGGTTTGGCTATCAATCAAGATGTGTACCGAAACCAATGTTTGAAGAAAATTTTGATCCTGTTTCTACAAAAACAAAACAACACTACGTGTTTTGGAACAGTACGGATAATACGGTTTTGGTCTGACGAGACCCATCATCGCATATGCTTGTTGGATGCACTTGATAAGATTTTGGAAACGCTTATAATCAACGAGATGACGAAGTGTACGGGCTTTTGAGAAGAAAGCTAACGGTGGAAGCGTTTCGGAACGTCAGGAACAAACAGAAGTGGAGTGGAAACGATAGACGTCAAGAATGCCTTCAATATTGCTAGTGGGGAAGCCATCATCAAAGCCCTACATAGAATTAAGATTCCTGATTATCTGTACAGGATTCTGAAGAGCTACTTTGTGAACCAGGTTCTATAGTACGATACATAAATGGAGAAGAGGTCGATTAGGATCCAGGCGGAAGTGGCACAAGTCTTCAACCTTGGTAACCGAAGTAATCGACACGATTGAAGACTGGATACATGGAGCAAAGTTGCAAGTATTTGCGTGTGCTGAAGCATCTAGCAGTGCTGATTCACGACCGACTATGGAAGACGACACAGGCTATTAATTCCGTAGCCGTTCTGCAGCAAGAGACGCCTCCTGGCTAGTGTTTCGTCATCGATACTGGGGTATGGGTTTCAGCGCTGGAAACCAAGTAGAAGCGAGTGACGTTAAACAGGACGTTTTTCTCATAGCCATGTTATAACATGTGTAACATAAGTCCTGGGAATACTTTCAGGCGTTTATTTGACAGCATTAACAAACACACAGATGTCAACCAATGTACTTGTGTGTTCCTACTGAACTGTCAAACTCAAATTGCGCAGTAGTTTCCATTAAAAATGTCGTACAAGCTGGATTTACGAGCACAAGTCGCCAACCTTTTTGGACGGCTTAGTACAAGTGAAATTTTGAGCGTGTTCAAAGACGACCCAATATCAAAATCAAAAATATACCTTGTTTTGAGAGATTGTCGTGATGGTAAAGAACCGGAAAATAAAAAAAAAAGTGGTCGCCCAACAAAATGGAGTGCCAGAACAACGAAAAAACTGCTGTCAAGCGCTGAAAACAAGGTTGGCCAATCAACACGCAAATTAGCACGAAAATTTCAGGTTTCAAACATGACAGTCCATCGGATTTTGAGAAAACATAACGTAATCTATTGGAAACGTCAGCGTGCACCAAAATATACACAGCAAACACTCGAAAAACTACCAAAATGCTGCCGTGCACTTCGTCGCGAGCATTTTGCAAATGGAAAGTGCATTACTTCACGTTTTCGCACCATGAATTGAGTGGCAACGATGGTTTCTATGTTAAATATGCCAGCAAATCAAAATATGAGCCAAAAGTGTTAGTGTGGGCAGCCATGTCATCGAAGGGTATCTCGGCGCCTTTGATACGCCCAATCAAGGCCAAAGCTGTCAATTCTGACGTGTATATCAGCCAATGCTTGCCGAAATTGAAGCAATTCATCAACAAATATCACGCTGACGACGAAATCATGTTTTGGCCGGATCTTGCAAGCTGTCATTACGCGAAAAAAACATTAGATTGGCTAACTGAGCAAATCATACCATTTGTACCGAAAAAGGACAATCCAGCTAATGTGCCTCAGACTCGTCCAATTGAAATTTTTTGGAGTGTTCTCAAGCGTATGGTGTACGTCAATAGCTGGGAAGCTAGCAATGAGCAACAATTGGTTAATCGAATCAAACGGAAGATGAAAGAAATAGACATAGACACCGTCCAGAACCTGATTCAACATATTCGCCGTACACTGCGTAAAATCGAAGATAATGGTCCATTGAGCGTACTGTAAATATAATTTTCAACAATTTATAAATAGAATAAAATACCCTGAAGAGCATTTAAAAATCCGATGGTTTGATTTCAAGTACCATGCTTTTAAATTTTCCCAGGACTAATGTTACATATGTTACGTGAGCACCTAGATCATCGGAAGCAGTATCAGTTATCGTTGGAATGATCTCTATTGGCATTTATCTAGCGGAAGTCAACGAGTGCTACAAGTGCTAGGAAATCTAAGGACTTCAAAGGGTGATCTAAGCGATGGCGATCGCGAAGTGGCAGCAGTAGTAGATCATGGCGGAGAACGACAGGTGAGCATACAGGCTGATGTCTGTGTCCCGTCTCTGTCCGGAATATGCAGATAATTTATGGTCTACATATGGTCTGCCAAATCAAACACTTCTTCGGAAATTTGGACACCTTCGTTGTCCAGAAATGCGCGACAACGGCGTTCCTTTGCATTCCGGTATAAAATGCCAGACCTGGAAGCTGCTTAAAGTTTTCGAGTAAGTATGTTTCGTCGTCCATTATGATACAAGAAAATGTTTGCAGGAAATGGGTGTAATGTTCCTTAGCACGATCTTTTGCAGTGAAAATTTGGTTGTCATCCACGGTTGGGCGCCTTTTTTACTTTTTACGCCTTCAATCCTTGCCTCTGCTTCATTTTTTGTACGGATGATTTTGAATTCCTAACTTTACGAGCCACATTTCGCACAGAAAGATAGAGATTTTTCTTAATAATGGCTACCACCTTCTTTCCATTTCTCTGGAGCATACTTTTCGATTTGTTCAACTTCCAACCATCCAATCCAAAGTTCTTTTCGGTAATTTTAGTATCTTGGCAAGATCGTGTCCCGGTAAATTCGGATTTTGCTGCAGTTCCACTTGTTTCGACGACATTTTACTGAATGAAGCAAGAATGTAAACATGTTGTGCCACAAAATAAACTGGAGAGTTGCTGCTGTCATATTAGTGAAACGTTTCAGCGATCCGTGAAATAATTCTAAATCTGCGCTGAATGAAAAGTGTCCGAAATTTAACGTGAACAGGCTTTAAGCTGTGAATTATCGGAAGAAGCTATACTGGTGTGAAACGTATTGTTGTCGTGAGGCCGATCTACCGCCGGGAATTACTGCTCGAGCATCTTGCAGCCTAAACTACAGCTGAATGGCTTGCCGTCATGCAAAAGCAAAGCCTGGGGAAGTTTTGGGTCGACGGGCTAACTTTGTAGGCTCTATCCACACTAAAACTTCCTTGGTGGGTGTTGGCCAAATTTGGATTTTTCAGATATATTCCTAAATAGGTTATAGAGTATTTTGCATACATCTAGTAACCTAGGCACAGTACTCTCTGGTTGACACTAAATATTGGCCAACGTGCTTTTGCACATTTGTTTGAGGATTTAGTAAGTGGCACAAATTTTCAAATCCAAAGTTCGGATGCCGTGCTGTTTTAGTACCCGAACTTTTTGCTCATGAATCTGGACACTTTTGAAATCACAAACTAGCATGCAGTTAGGAGTTTGTAAATGTATCAAAACAGCATATTAGCGTTAAATTTGAGTGGGTTGAATCATCGAATTCTTTTACAATTTTTCCAAGTTGTAACATTCCGTCCACTTGCATGTTAGGCGGTGGGAATTTCTTTCGTGATTTGGAATCGATGGATTGTGAATTTCTAGTTAGGTTATTACAGGATGTGGAGGGACTGCTCAGGGAAGCGTACAACACTAAGAGTAGCTGAACGGAAGATATAAAGGGCGAACACGAAATTATTGCGACACCGAAAATGTCATGCCAATTTTTTTATAATGTTTAGAATCAAACCAAAATTTTAGGGTAGTTTTATACATATATTTACTTCAAAAATCAAAAGAAAAGTTAATCGATGGAGCCATGAGTGTAAAAAAGAACGCATTTTCGCTTGATGCCCTCCATCAAAGTCTTTACAGTGTCATCCGATACCAGTTTCTCAGTTTTTTTTAACCATTTTCTTAACATGTCCTTCTCGTTTTTGACTGTCTTTTTGCTTTACCGAAGTTCCCGCTTCACCATTGCCCAGTACTGCTCCACCGGGCGCAGCTCCGGACAGTTTGACGGATTCATGTCCTTTGGAACAAAATGGACAGAATTGGCCTCATACCACTCCATGACTGTCAGAAATAGCGTGCTGCGCTGCAAGAACGGCACAAGAGCGCTTCTCGAGGCACTCAGATTTGTAGATCTCGCCATTTACCGTGCCTTTGTCACGAAAGGCTCACTCCTCAGTCCGCAAGAGCAGATGGCCTGCCAAATGAGATATTTGGAGGCGAACTTCGACATTTTCTTCTTCTTAAGCTTGTCGTCCACATAGAACTTGCCGGTGAAAAACTCCAACCCCGGAGTTTGATTAAAATCGGGTTTTATATACGCTTCGTCGTCCATCACACAGCAGCCATATTTTGTCAGCATCTTCTCGTAGAGCTTCCGTGCCCGAGTTTTAGCCGTCGATTGTTGCCGCTCATCGCGGTTTGGGAAGTTCTGTACCTTGTATGTATGGTCCAGCTCTCTTCTTTGCATTCTGGACGTAGCTCTGCGACATGCCGATCTTTTTAGCCAAATCACGGCTTGAGACGTTGGGGTTTGCTTTAATCATCCGCTTCACCTTCCCTCCGTCTTTTTGTTCTCGGGTCCCGGTTTTCTTCCAGCTCCTTTGCCGTGGTCCAACGTCAACCGCTCCTGGAACCGCTTCAACACTCTGGAGACGGTTGAATGGTGAATGTTCAACATTTTTCCCAACTGCCGGTGCGACAGGTCAGGAAATTCGCAGGTGTTTGGAAAGAATTTGTTCTCTCGACTCGCGTTGGTTCACCTCCATTTTCGTTGAATCGAAAAACACGACTTCGAGTTTGACAGCATGTAAACAATATACATCAATGAGAAAGTGTGCAAAATTTTGTTGATTTTTACCCAATGGTAAAAAAGTTATGCCCTGTTGAATTTGTCGCAATAATTTCGTATTCGCCCTTTAGTTGCTCCCAGTGCTAGTGAATTGCCTTTTCGTTCCTTTCCTAAATAACGAATGCTTGTTTTAGTTTTTTACAGCCACTGCATTTTTCAGAAAACTTGTTTATCCGCTGCCTAACTACAAATCAGCATTATATATTATATATCGTTTTAATGAAATGCATGCATTCACACACTCACCATTCAGTCAAACGAAAGAACAAGTATTCCTAGTCGACAGCTAACGACGCACTACTTATTCGGTCAAACCAATCCATGGCAAAATGTTTGTGAAAAATCTGCGATCTCTGAATAAAAAAACTTCTGATCTCTAATGTTGAATGATCGACAGGATGACAGGTGTTGGCGGGTTTAACAACAAGAAATTCCACACCGGTGTGGGGAATACAAAGTTGGTCTATTTTAGCTAGTTCTATTCAGGTTTCGCTGATGCAAATCAGGTATAAAGTTGATCTTAAAATAGACCGCCGCTGAAGATGCTCTTTACCTGGTAATTTCCTTCCATATTTAAAGTTTTCTCAAACCATAAAAATTAAGATCATCAAGGAAACAAGACAATAGTATGAGCAAAATCGACGGATTCATGTTACGATATCGAACAAACAACTTAAATAAAAGAAACTCCAGGTGGTGAATCATAGGAGCACTCAGCAGGACTCTAATGCCCCCCGCAGATTGTTTTTTAACGATGTGCATCCATATACATTTTTTTCTCCAAACCAATGCAACTGGTGCTATCGTTACACCGGTAGTAAAACACCGAACACTCACCACCTCTGCCACAACGATTCGATAGCACCGAGAAAAATAAAACTTAATTAATTTATAGCTGCAATCAAAGATGGATCCCAACTGAGCACGGTTCTGCAGTACAGCCATAAACCTAGCAATCAGAAACAGGAAGCAGCAGGTGGGAAGAGTACTGTTCTTGGCACCGGTTAGGAAAATGGCTGGTCCTCCTCACGACCGGGCAAACAAATTTATTTGGATTAAATAAAATCCCGGCATTATGATTTCAATGGAACAACGATTTGCTGGCATGGACTCAGCTGAAGGTGGAATTTGTTGCCGAGCATGAGTTTC
Source organism: Aedes japonicus (assembly GCA_034211315.2). Classification (NCBI taxonomy): domain Eukaryota; kingdom Metazoa; phylum Arthropoda; class Insecta; order Diptera; family Culicidae; genus Aedes; species Aedes japonicus. Next base: position 46,117 of record JASCZW010000947.1, read on the forward strand.
CTTCCGCTCTGTGACGCAACGTAAAATGCAATCACCACAGATACAGGTGGGATGAAATCTCGTTTTTTATAGTCGCTCTCATCGGGTGGGCTTCAGCTAGACGTCATTGCCAGGCGGTGGGAAGAAGAGTAAAAACTTACAGCGTCCAAATTGAATTGTCCTGTCAAGGATGTCCCTCCTCACCAGCGACGGTTTACATGGGCACACTGCCAGAGAGGAAATTTGATTGTCGTCAGGAAGCCGTGCGCACGTTGATCGATAAGGAAACGAAAATGAAAACGACGATTTCAAGCATTTCAAATTTAACATAACGTCTTAAACACAGGATACAGAATTCCGTCCCAACCTCGATTCGGCAAACTAATAATAATCAATTTATTCCTCGAAAAGCACCCAACCCATTGAAATCACTCAGCCCGATCAGGTTTACTGAACGGTAGATCCCACACATTTACCTTGCAGGAAACGTAATCCAATTATGTCATTAATCAACTGCGATTCATGATTAATGATGTGTGAAGTATTTGATTCTTCTGCCTCATGGATTTCCATTACAGGGAAAGTGTTTGACGAGCGTTTCATACTTCCATATCAGCAGAATATGGTTCCGATCTACCAACCCGAGGAGACTTAAATACATCAGGTTCAAGCTGGATGATTTAGTTCATATTCTCGAGAATCGCATCATAGCTACTCTCGTATCTTGTTTATGATGGTGTAAGCAAGCATCTTCAGGCATCTCCGGGCATGGGATAGATTTTCCGACTCAAGATGAATATTCATTGGAGATATTTTGTCTGTTTCCTCTCAGATAAAGTTGAACACTTACACAGTCGTTATGCAGGTTAGAACATTTCACGGCACACCCCTTTGACTGGTTCCAAGGAAGCAAGGTCTTTCCTAAATAGATTCTATTCTCATTGGATTTGCATAAACTCCATAAATACATTCGCTGCTCGAATTAGATCTTAACTTTAAGACGGTGCTCGACAGACAAAAGGATGAAAGTTGGTGGCGGTGATGTCGCAGTAGGCGTATATAATAAGGTAGATGCGAAAGACTTTTGCGAAAGGTGCTTGAAGGGGTGGTTTAATTTACAGGGTGGCAACGGTTGCGTTGCAGTAAATTAAATGATTACGCAACGAACGGTTTAAATCAACAGAGGCTTTGTTCACTATAAACTTACTTTTTACTGTTCAGAAATAACATGCTGAGCTTGTTATTTCTAGTACTTTTCTTTAATAAAGTCTGTCTACGTTAAATTTAGGACACGTTTCTTTTTTTTTTTTTTTTTTTGAACATAAAACTATATTTTGCGTCTATTTAGTTGTTACAGAATAAATAAAATATAAAATTGTCTACTCCTATTTCACTTTCTGGTTCATCAATACAGTAGCTCAAGAAAAGTCCTAGAGATTTAATTATCGATTGTTTCGTGTTGCGACTGATATTTTTCAGGGTGGGATGAATGTATTCTTCAGGCTCCAAGCTACGTAGACTAGGCTCTTGTATAATAATCTGCCTCCGCTGAAACCTCCAGATATCCCTGACTCGTTGACAACGAAAAAGCTTGTGTATTGTAGTCTCCAGTTCTCCAGGGCACACTTCACAGTAAGGGTCTGCAATAATTTCGCGGCGAAACAGCAGTTCGCGATGCTTTATTTTCTTATGTATTACCATGAACCAATTTGAGCGTTGTGTTGAAGTCAAAATTTTGCTGTGAATATTCTTGAAGATAGTGTTCCAGTCACGTGTTTCTGCTGATACAATTCCAGGATTTGGTAGTTGTTGCAAGAAATGTTGATAAATTCCTTGAGATGATGGTGAGGTGGTCAATTGGTCCGGAAGGAAAGGCAATTGTGCTCTTAGTAGAGCTATGTGAGAGAACATGGGTGGTACAGGTGTAGTTGGGTTTTCCAAACAACTACTGAGGAAGGGCAGTTGATGCGAAAGGCTCATTAAGCGGTTGATCAGCAACGCTTTTGCTTTGATTTCAGGGCAATGTAGATTTAAACCACCTAGATGTTTCGGCAAAATGAGGTTGGCCATTGCTACCCTTTGCAATGTTTGACCATGCCAGATGAATTGTTGATTGTTGATGATTTTGTTGATGAAACCCTTAGATATCGCTGTATTTGAGGCCAGGTACCAGATTTTTGAAGTAACGTATGTATTTTTTAGGATGGTCTTCTGGATAAGATTTAGTTTTCTAGGACTATGCAACCAAAGTCTGGTCCGTAACCCGTTCAGCACCGATTGGCAATTTAATTTTTGAGCTTGTCTGATATTTTCTCCGAAAAGCACTCCTAAAATATTCACGTAGTTTTCAATGTTTAGCCATTCGGTATCCGCTGATAAATTGAAATTTCCCACCATGACCGCAGTTGTTTTGCTTTTATTTAAGACCGCACCGGAGATTGAACCAAATCTAATGAAAATATTGGACACTTCTATTAGTTCTCGTTCATGATTAAAGAACATGGAAATATCGTCGGCATACGCGTTGAAGACTGAATTTGGGAGCTTTTGTGAAATAGCATCAAGAAGTGGTTGTAAGTACAATACAAAAAGATGCATTGACAATGGGTCGCCTTGTCTAACTGAACGTGCAATTTTAATTTCCTGTGTTAAGCTTCCATTTATAAGAACTTTCGAGTAAGACTTATCCCAAATTGAAGCAAGAAGATCTACAAATTGTGGGTTAAAGTTCATCCTCACCATTGTTTGTTTTAGGAATTGGTGGCTTACTCTGTCGAAAGCATGATCAAGATCAAACGAAACTAGAAGTGCATTTTTTCGCTGGTGCTTCAACTGACAAAGTTTGTCCTGAATACGGCATGTTGCTTCGTAGATAGTTCGGTGTCCATTCGAGCATTTTTGGTGGTCTGATAGCACAAACGGTAGCAAGCTGTGAAACCGCAGTTTTAAGATTCTTGCAAGTATTTTGTAGTCATAATTCAGGAGGGAAATTGGACGATATCCGTTCACAGTTTTATCGCTTCCTTTTTTTTTTCACCATTACAATTATCCCGTCGTGGAATTGTCTCATAGAATTTCCTTGAAGAGCATCGTTAATGACGTTTGTAATTTCGTAACCGATGATTCGCCAAGCCTTTAGATAGAACTCTTTAGGCAATCCGTCTGAGCCTGGAGATTTTCGGGAGCAACTACTTTTAATGGCAGAGTGAATTTCATCTTGTGTTACCGGTCGTAAGAGATTTTCGATCACATCGTTATGATCAGGAATCGCTTTGGTTGGTAGAAGTTCTGCCGATTCGTCTGTTTCTGTAGAAGCATACAAAGACTCAAAATAGGTTCTAACAGTATGTCCTATTTGATCTTGATCCTGTATTTCATGGCCATCTTCTTTCTCTAGTGCTGATATGGTGCTTCCCGCTCTTTTTCCGTGGACTTGCGAAACATGAAAAAGAGTTGTTGATTCGCCGGATAGAAAGGTCTCGTTGATTTTTCGGAAGTTTTCGGAAAATCGTCGCTGATGTTGGAGCATTTGTGCCTTAATATGATTGATTGTACGAATTTGTTCTGGGTTACCAAGATAATTATCGTAGGCTTCTTTCAGTAGACAGCGATACAATTCCATTGAATCCGGAAATCACGATGAATGAGAGATGTTTTCCATTTCAAGAATGAGATAAGCTTTGGTTTCGTATGCTGGACCCACCATTCTATCCAGGAACGGTAGCTTCTTTTGCTCTTGCCCAGTATTGCCACTTCCTTGTTAATTCACTCATGACCTCCAAATCGTCAAGAATGTGTGGGTGAAGCTTCCAAACACCACGCCCTGATAGTGTTCCCAGCTGAGGAAGAACAATCCGTACCACATAAGCCTTGTGATCGGAGAATGACGTCGCACTAAAATGTACAGTACGCAATTGTGCTTTCAAGTTATTTGAGATCAGGAAGCGATTCAGACGAGACGCAGTATTTGATCTAATGTACGAAAATTCAACTCGGTTTCCCTCTATTACTTCCCAAGAATCAGCTAGCTGCGCTGCACTCATGAGACGCTTGCACATCGGACTTATATTACTAATTCCCGTTGCATCTTTAGAATTCACAATAGCATTAAAGTCACCACCTAGTATGACATTTGCCGTGGAATCATGGAGATAGTGTGCAACAGATCTATTGAAGAAGTCTTCTCTTGCGTTTCTCATGACAGCGCCAGATGGGGCATAAATATTTATAAAGGTTACTGGTCCAATACGCAATGATATTATACGATTATCTAAACTTTTCTCTATATGGTGTGCACTATATCGATCTCTCATCGCAATGGCTGTGCCTCGTTGGTGAGCGTCTACGTTAAAGATTATCGTAAATCCCGGTTAGATTAGGTCTTTATTTTGCACTTCTTGCAGAAATATGACATCAAGGTCAACGCAGCGAATGAATGATCTTAGAGCATCAATTTTTGTTTGATTGGAGATATTGCAAATATTGATCGTTGCAATTTTGTAGCTTAACAAGTCCATTACCCTATTTTATATGGAGTCCAACCTTGTATATTAAGCCCGCTAACGTTCCCAATCCCTGGAGTATTTGATCTTTGACTCTGACAGTGGCTCTCAAAATGTCATGTCGTTTAAAAACGTCAAAATCGAAGTTAAACATCGCTTGAATGAGATATGTTGTTGTTTGTTGTTTTCGAGTTTGCTCACCTTTATGGACGGAGATGATAGTGCAGTGCATCCGGAATATTTTGTGTTGTAGGATTAGTACAACCGGCGCCAACAGCAGACTGAAGATCGGCGAGAGGCAACGGGCAGGTTGGAGGCAGTGCGTTTCTGCAAGAAGTGATTTGATTTCTAGTGCGGCAGTATCTGATATGTGGGCTTCGACCGGGCATATACTAGTAGGGCTTACCTCACAGAATTGGGTGCCCTCACTGGCAATAACGTAAGATATTTCTTCGCTGGTTCGTTTTGGTTGTTGGTTTATGAAGAATACTAGTGTTGTTACCTCCTGAAAGGAGGCTTCAGGGGTTTCCGATGTGTTTGGTGATCGTTGCCTTTTTGCAGCAGCAAAGTTTACCATTTCTTCATCTGCGTCATCAGAGATATCGTATTCACTTGTTCGGGGCTTTGGTGCTTTACTATTGGTTTTGCTGCTCTCGGTGTTTTGGGTTTCTCCAATAGGGATGCGGCTTGAAGAAGAAGATCTGGTCATTACGCGATCCAATAACGCAGTAGCGAGGGTTTTGTTGCTGTTGTCATTTTGTTCTTTTGTCGTTTCTTTCTCGGTTTCCATTTCGATTGATGAGCTCGGCAGATTTGTAGATGGTTGTGTATTAGATGATGATGATGATGATAAAGGCAATGGGATGTTGCCTTGGACCACCTGTGCCGCAGTAAGGCGACTGTTGACATCAATGCCCAGCTCTTTGCGTGCCTCATTACAGGTACGGCCGATATGCAGTGTTCTTACACAGTGTTTACAGGTGCGAACTTGATTACGGTAGGTTATAAAAGCAGTGTGTGTGGATACCGGAATGAACGAGGGGATCGGTTTTTGTATCCTCATACGCACTAGCCTCACTCCGGTTGGTAAACCCGGCCAGAAGTTCTTCCAAACTTCCTCTTGCGAGGAGACAATCTCACCATAGGGCGCTAGGTGCTTGGCAATGGTTTCAGTTGCAACGTAGGAAGGTAAATCAGACACCCTAACCTCAATTGCGATGTCGTAGGGAACTAGTGGTATAGCATATTGTTTGCTGTTGAGCTCGATTGTATGCTTTGAACTATGGTTTGCTACGAGTTCCTCTACGTAAGATTGAGATTTCAGTTCGATTATGACTCGCGCTTTTGACATGCTTGGCTGGATACAGTTGACTTTGGTCATGTCGAGCTTGATTTGATTGCTGATGAGATCAAACACTTTGTCTAGTTTAGGACGGACTGGCAATCCGCTGAAGTCTAGATACACGGAATCCTTGCGGTAGTCGCCCATATTTATGGTGGAATGATTCCACGGAGAACGAAATTTTGGCGTCACGCCTTCCGAACTTTGTTCGGTGGCACAATACACTTGTTTATTTTCACTCAGCGATTTTCTCAATACGTCTATTCGATACGAGAGCTAAATGTCAACTATTTTAGTGTAGATTTTGATCTATGCCACTCATCGGTGAAACGTTTCACTTTTATGACTCTCCATTTTATTTCGTGGTACAACATGTTTCCATTCTTGTTACATTCAGTAAAATGGCGTCGAATCACGAGGAAGTGTGCAAACGCATTTTATACGAACGGCAGCAAAATCCTTTTTTATCGGTACGAGATCTTGCCAAGAAACTAAAACTACCGAAAAGTACCGTATTTTGTGTTTGCAAATCATTTGACCAGCGTTTGACTGTAGATTGGAAGGTTGGAAGTGGAACAAATCGAAAAGTATTCTCCCGAAAATTGGACAAGAAGGTGGTAGCAATTATCTAGAAAAATCCCAATCACTCTGTGCGAAATGTGACTCGCAAAGTTGAGAGGTCCAAATCATACGTACAAACACTGAAGCACAAGGACTGAAAGGCGTATTAAGCTAAAAAGGTGTCCAACCAGAATGAGCAAAATTTCACTGCAAAAGTCGTGCTGAGGAGCTCTACACCAATTTTTTGCAAACATTTTCTTGTATCATAATGGACGACGAAACATACGTACTCGAATACTTTAAACAGCTTCCGGGTCTGGTTTTTCATACCGCAATGCAAAAGCACGTCATTGCCGAGCATTTCCGGGTAAAAAGGTCTTCGAATTCCCGGAGAAGTATTTGATTCGGCAGGCCATATGTAGTTGTGGTCGAAAATCTATCTAAAAGTTTCATCTCTACCGGCCCTATCAATTAGGATGTGTACGCGAAAGGGTGTCTGAAAATGCGATTGATACCATTCATCAGAAGCCACGACTCTCCAGCTCTGTTTTGGCATTTTGTCACTATGCAAAATCTATCCTGGAATGGTATATTGTACAAGAGGTCAAATACGAGCCAAGAACAGCCAATCCACCAAACTGTCCAGAAACTTCGCCAAATAGAGAAGTTAAGCGGAAACTATTCGAAGCTAAGAAGAAAGCAAATGGTACCGATGACTTCAAGAGAAGATGGGGAATCGTCACGGCAGGCGTATCTGAGGATACCGTACAATTTTACATAATTTTACAAAAAGAATGGTTAGCATCTTAATCAACTCCTTTTTATCGAGATACAAATCTATATTTGGAAATAAACAATCAGTTTTGTTGAATTATGTGATCTATTTTTGCTGCTTTTATGTTGGTGCCCAAAATTTAACGCAGACAGGCTTTAATCAGCAGTAGACGTTCTTTAAATGCTGTGCAACTTGAACTAAACCATTTTTCAAGGCATATTGTTGTCATTCTTGTGATAATATGAAGCGTTGCTTTCAATTAATGAGAATGGGAGAAATCCTATTGAAAACAGTAAATTACTTATGAAATCAATTTCTTAGCAAAGAATAGCAAGTGATGCTTATACTTGATGTTGATCAGTGTTGAATTTTACTCCTGACTCGTGAGTAGTGAAGCTCTCGTCAGGTTTTGGAAGACTCACAGCCAAAGTAAATATTTCGGATTTCAATTACGCTGAACACAGCTTCCAAAATCGTAATCTATTTGCACGAATCACTCCTTTTCACATCCTTACAATGGCCGTCACTTCAATCCCCGGTCCTCTCTTCTCTCCCTACCATTCTCTACATACTACTCTCTCCTTCCATTTTCGGTTGTGCTCACTCTCCCTAGCTAATTTTGCACATCCCCCTTAACACTTCTTGATCTAATGTGGCAAGTAAAGATCGAACCAAGACGGCTGCTTTCATTTCCACTTCTCTGGTGAACGGTCACCTAAAATTACTGGCTTTGATTTTTCTATTTTCTTAACGCGCCGTATTACTTCTGTAAACCTTTCCATTTGTCAGTGATCTACTATCACGTCTGCTTCTTGCTTGCTAAGCACCACGAATTCCTCATTTATGAACGATGTACTCAATATATAACTTCTTTTCATTCGTTTAAAAAGTACAGTATCACCCACGACAATATCTTTAGCCAATGCTCGACTTTCGGCGTCGCTGTATTCTCGCCCTTTCTCCTTCCGAATTGAGTCCTGATCTCTGGTGTCCTCCTCAGCTTCCCATGAAGTTGTCAAAAATGGGAGCTTGGTGTGGATTTTTCGTCCAAACATCAGTTCGTCAGGGAACTTGCCAGTAGTGGAATTAATTGAGGCACGATACGTAAGAATTTTTACGATACGTAAGAAGTTCCAATCGCCAGTCTTGTCCAAGTTCCTGGGAAATTTGCAGATGCTTGGGAATTGTTCTGTTTTGGCGCTCCACCTCTCCGTTCATTTGAAGTCAATACGGAAGAGTGTTGATGAGCTTGATGCCATTGTCACGACAGAATTTGAAGAACTGTTCACAATTCTCGCTTAACTGTGGAGCATTGTCTACGGAGAGAGTAACCGGGACACCAAAACGACAAAATATTGTTCGAAGCTCGCCGATAGTGCATTCCGCTGTATTTTAGTCATCTCCTTCACCTCAAAATACCTGCTATAATAGTCACCAACTACGAACAAAAACTGACCTTAAGAAAGAGGACCCAGAATATCAATAGCAATGTCTTGCTATGAACCTGATGACAAATCTCGTCGACTCATTGGCTCTGAGCGTCTTGAGCGGAAACAAGCATACATCCTCGACGTTTCTTAACATAAGCCTCAACATGGGCTAGGGACAGTACCTTGTCCTTCAGAGATTTGGGAAAGACTATACGATCCCCTCACATCAAGACGTTATCGACCTGGCAAAGTTCTTGTGAAATTACCCGGTATTCTGTTGGGAGCTCAAATAGACGATCGCATGCAATCTTGTTGGAGTAAATCGGTAACGCAGTGTGCTAATGACCTCCTTGGAGACCGACGGCCTCCCTAGCAACCTAAGTTTTCTTAAATAAACAACTGAGAAAATTTTGTTATTCCTGTTCAAGACTCCACTCAAGCTAGTTGTAAAATAAATCCTTTCTACTGTTCAAACTTTGCTGTTCCGGTTATTTCCAACAATCAAGAGGTTATGAATGGAGTGTCCGAACGGTTGAATCGGACAATCGTCGAAAGGGTGCGTGCGATGCTTATTGAAGGTCAAGTTCCGAAGAATCTGTGGAACGAAGTGGTTCTAGCGGCGGTATACCTGACGAACAGAAGTCCAACCACCGCGATATCTGGCTGGAAGACTCCTGCGGAAATGTGGACTGGTCAGAAGCCGGATGTGAGCAAACTACGTGTGTTCAGCTGTGAAGCATTTGCTTGGGTGTCCACGGCTCAGAGGAGGACGAGATGAGGCCGAGCGTTCGATCTTCGATGTCCCGGAGGCGTACAAGGAGATCGCTGGACGAGCCGACGAAGCCCTTTGGCAGCAAGCGGTCCGTGCGGAACTGCAGTCGCTAGCGGACAACCATGTTTGGCGATTGGTGCGATGTCCTGCTGGTGTGATTCCGCTCAAGTCGAAATGGGTCTTCCAAATCAAGCCGGACGAGTATGGCGAACCGGTCCGTTACAAGGCGCGCTTGGTGGCGAAGGGATTCCAGCAGAAGCCCGGAGTAGACTACAACGAAACATATTCCCCCGTAGAGAAGTTGGCCACGATACGAATCGTTCTTGCTGTAGCAACCCACCGAAGGATGCACGTTCACCAATTCGATGTGAAGACCGCATACCTCTACGGGGAGCTTGAAGAAGACGTCTACATGGCCATATCCGAAGGAGTTGCAGCTCCTTCGAACCTCGTTTGCAAGCTGGAGCGACCGTTGTATGGACTCAAGCAAAGCCCTCGCTGTTGGAACAACAAGCTGAACGACCTTCTACTGGATTTCGGCTTCACCCGTTCCCAGCACGATTATTGTTTGTATACCAGGATCGACCATCGAGGGGGGGTCTACATCATCATCTATGTGGACGATTTGCTCATCGCTGGCGATCGGCTGGACCTGGTGAAGGAGATCAAGCGTGCTCTTTCCAAGAAGCTCCAGATGACAGATTGCGGCGTGGTTAATCATTTCCTCGGAATGAAGATCCGATACGACCGCGCCACCGGATGCGTGTACCTGGCGCAAGAAGCTGCTGTGGACCGTGTGCTGACGAAGTTCGGCATGCAAGACTGCAACAATGTGAAGACCCCAATGGAGAAAGGCTGTTTCCTGCCACCACGAGCTGCGAATCCTGTGTCGCATCCGTACCGTTAATTGATGAGCAGCCTGATGTATACGATGCTGTGTGTCCGACCGGACATATGCTACGCTGTTGGATACCTGGGGCGCTTCCAAATTCAACCTAGTGAGGCCCACTGGCAAGCCCTGAAGAGAGTGGTCCGTTACGTGAAGGGGACGAAGAACCTTAAGCTCCAGTACAAGCAAAACGACGACGCGGAGGCACTGGTCGGGTACGCAGACGCCGACTGGGCATCGGATGCTGAGGATAGGAAATCCGTTAGCGGCTACGTCTTCAAGGTCTTTGGGAACACCGTGTCCTGGGCCAGCCGCAAGCAACAAACCGTTGCACTGTCATCGTGTGAAGCAGAGTATGCAGCTTTAAGTGCCGCGGCCTCCGAAGGGCTGTGGCTGCACGGAATCCTTGAGGACCTGAAGGAAGTTCAACCCGGCACGGCATTCAAGGTGTTCGAAGACAACCATGGGTGCATTGCGATGGCGACAAACACCGAAACCAAACGTGTCAAGCACGTGGATGTGAAGCACCATTTCCTACGCGACCACGTGGCACAAGGACGACTTCAAATCGAAGCAATTGCTACTGCACACCAGATAGCGGATACGTTCACCAAGGCCCTGGAACCTGGACGTTTCCGTGAACTGAGGACCCTCCTAGGACTTACCGATTCAGGGGGGGGGGTGTTGGAATAAATCGGGATGCGCGGGATAACGCAGTGTGCTGAGGCCTCCTTGGAGACCGACGGCCTCCCTAGCAACCTAAGTTTTCTTAAATAAACAACTGAGAAAATTTTGTTATACGTGTTCAAGACTCCACTCAAGCTAGTTGTAAAATAAATCCTTTCTACTGTTCAAACTTTGCTGTTCCGGTTATTTCCAACAATCAAGAAATCTTATTCAAAAGCTCCTGTATAGCTTCTTCCTGTTAGCATACAGCTTTGATTTCCTCCCATCTCACGGCAGCATTGACTCCCGCAACGTTTGCTTATTCGTTTACGAATAGCTCCTCAGAGTAATCAAAAGGTGTTGGTTCCAATGTTGATAATCGCAAAAGGACGTCTGCTTCATTCTTTTTGCCTGCTATGTGCTTAAGGGAAAAGGCGATAGCCTGTAGCCGCAACACCCATCTCTCAATCCTGGCACAAGATTTCGAACGTGATGTGAACACATTGAAGAGCTTTACAGTTTGGCACGAGGCCAAATCTTTTGCCAAGAAGGTACATTTGGAATCGTTCGACCCCCCAAACGGCCATAAACGTTTCTTTTTCTGTTTGGCAGTACGGTTTCTCCGTTCTTGTAAGAGATTTGGAAGCGTAACATGTGACCCGATGTTCTCCAGTTTCGTTGCACGTTTTGAAAGTGCATTTTTGGTTGCCTCAAACAACGATTTTTGATGTTAATTTGCCCACTCAAATAGTGCATCTTGCTCAGTCAGCCTTCGGAGTTGCTCGTCTAAGGTTATCAAATTGTCAAAGAATTGATTCAAGTAATTTGCAAGACCCAAGATACTATTGGAGGAAATCGTAATCTATTTGCACGAATTACTCCTTTTCACATTTGTCTCTTACAATGGCCGTCACTTCAATTAACCGTCCTGTCCTCTCTCCCTACCACTCCCTACACGGCCAGAATTGGAACGCAATTTGAGAGACTGGGCATCCGTATCTCAGTATCGATGATGATACACTGGCCAGTAGACGCCGTTTGCCACTGCTAGATCCGTAACTATTCGGCAAAATTCTAGCTACCGTATTGATGGCTTCACCGCCTTCCCACAGGCATAATCCTACGTGGCTGGTGAAATTTAGCGCACGTCGATCATCATACCCAGGTACTTCAGCAAGTGCTTCGACGCTATTGCAAGCCCTCCGATGACTATTTCTGCTCGCTGTACCGCTTTGCAGTTGCTGTAGACTATCTGCAGCCTTGGCGCCTGCAATGCAATTTTCAATTATGCCGATTGCTTCGGTCGCAATCATTTCCACTTCTTCCAGTTATTTGACTTTCACTGATACTACGATGCCATTTGCTAAGCCAACGATCACTATGCTTTTGGGAAGCTTCAGCGTCAGCACCCCGTTGTACATCCCGTTCCAAAGTGTTGGGCCAAGGATGGAACCTTGCGGAACTCCCGACGTAATGTCCACCGCCCCACGGATGTCTCGTAGATCAGTACCCGGTTCTGAAAGTAACTCTTCAGAATTCTGCCCAGGTAATCAGGGACCCTCATTCTATGCAGCGACTTGACTATATCCTCCCAATTGATGCTATTAAAGGCGTTCTTAACGTCGATCGTTACAACAGCGCAATTTCGATCGCCTCTCCACTTCTGTTTGGACGTTTTTACTGTCCGAATGGCATCCACCGTAGACTCCCCTTTCTGGAAGCCGAGTTGCATCCTTGATAAGCCGTGCTCGCTCTCGGTACATGTCCGGAAATGCCTGAATCACCACTTTCAGAGCCACGTTAGGGCCACGTCGTTGGCTCGTGTGTCGGGAAGAGTCCATCTACGATGACCATATTAGTTTTGCTGGACATAACTCTGCAGCCATTGATGGGCCTTTGATCTTCGCCATGACCATACGGTACGCGTTGACCCCGGAGTTGACTTCAGCGACTCGGTGCAGCTCCTTATAGCAGTTCGTCTTGCTCAGTGTTATCTCTCGTTTTAATTCGGCCCTGGCCGCTCGGAAAACCACCATGTGAACTTCTCTGTCTGCTGCGGTTTTTGCTCTCTGGACACGTCTTCTGGCTCTGAGACAACTAATGCGAACGATGCTGAGTTGATCATTCTATCAGTAAGCTGGACGCCGCTTGTTCCTCGGCCCCAGTTTCTTCGGCATGGTGGCGTCGCATGCCCTTACTAACGTATTCGTCAGCTCGTCTGCGTTTTGGTTCGAAAGTTCGTTGTCGAACCGAAGTGCCTCAACAAATAGTTCCTTGTCGAAGACCTTCGTCTTCCACTTCCGCTCGCGACTATTTGTCCTTCGTATTGCAACAGGATTTCGATAGCTGATCGCGAGATGATCGCTATGGGTATACTCATCACACACTTTTCAGATCATATTTTTCATCAGCGTCGAACTGCCAGAAGGTAACATCGATGACGGATTCACGACCATCCTTACGAAAAGTGCTGGCGGAACCCATTCGATAGTGTAACTTCCAGCTTTGCACAAGGCTGCTGGAGCTCTACCTCTAGAGTTGGTGCATCTGCTGCCCCACTCCACAGCCTAAGCATTGAAGTTTCATCCGATGACGACCGGTCTTCTTTCGATGAGCTTTTCAGTCAATGTATTCAGCATCTGGTGGAACTATTCATGGTCCATCTTGGGGGTGCATAGCAGCTGCATACAAAGATCCCGTTGGATCACGAACCCTTCGTATAAGCTGGGCACTAACACTGCATTAAAAAATTAACTTTTTTCGGATGGTATTAAAAACAAAGCTAAGACAGATAATTGCTTTTGATAAATTTTCCATGGAAGGTAATTGGCCCAGAAATTTTCGATGGGACGCAGCTGGGGGACGTTGGGCGGGTTCACCGACTTGGGTGCCACATCGATATTCAGCCGCTCCATCTCCTCCAATGATTGCTTCGAGTAGTGGACCGACACCAGATCCGGCCAGAATACCGCGTCTTCGCCCTTATGGTATTTCTTGATGAACCAAGCAACCTCCGGCAGCCATTTCGTACTATAAATTGCCCCGTTCACTGCCAGTCCTGAGCGAAAGAAGGGCAGCTTTGACATCCCCTTCTCGCTGATTGTCAGCCACAGCAGCACCTTCTTGGGGTGCTTGGTTTGCGAAATGAACTTAACCTCGGAGCTCACTTCCTTCGCAGGGGAAGTAAAATACGAAGTGCCAGTCGTTGCCATCCAGGGTGAGATAGGTCTCGTCGTCCATCACCACCGCCACTTCGCGATTCGCCGGGAAAATCGAGTTGACCATCGAGTTCAGCCGCTGCCGCTGCGTCAGCTGCAGCTTCGAAACCAGTGGACGTGACTTCCGCTTCCTGACATGTATTTTCATGTTCGACAGGTACTTTTTCACTGTTTGGCCGGTTGAACCGACCTCCCGGGCATGCGCAAGCAGCGATGTAGCCACTTTTCTCTCGGTCTTCTTCTTCAGCATCCTTTGGAGCTTCTTGTCGCTCAGGGTCGTCGGCTGTCCGGAATTGGGCTTTCATTCGATGCTCTGATTGTGGTCTAATAGTGTTTAGGTGGTTTAAATGCCGAAACGGGCGTATTTGGCGTCCACAAAGTGCCGCACGATGTCCGTTTTCAAGGCGGCGAGTTGCTTCACTATTTTTACTATCGCCATTCGACTGATATAGCTGTCAAATTTTGTTTGCTGACTCATAGGTTACTATGATTGATGCTGCATGGGTATGTTCGTCAGTGCGGGTGATGGCAATTTTTGTCCATTTTTTTTAATACAACCGTTAGTTTAAAACAACTACCAAAATTTATTGAGTGTAAAATGAAGAAGTTGATTATTCGACTTTTTCCGCGTTGGAATCGCTTTGCGTCGTCTTAAGGATGTCATTGATAAAAATGATGAACCCATAAAATAAATTGGTTGAGAAGGGCCTGACAAGATAACTGATTAAGAAAATGTTGATATGATTACCTCTTATGTCATTAGTTTTCGCATGTTTTCCTGCCTCACCCTGTAAACACATCCGATAAAGCTTTCTAATAAAAGGCATTATATCTGTCAATAAAAAGCATTATATCTGTCGCAAAACTGTAGAAACTTCAGGCCCACGCCAGTAATCACTGTTTAATGTCATATTGGTTTAATTAGACACCCTACGTTAACTTAACAACTCAACCTTCTTTTTTTTCAATTACGTCAACATCTAAATCAAACAGATAATGACTCCTGAGTTGATTGCCTTATATGGCCCACAACAAAACAACAAACAAGAATAAGCAGTTAATATCAATCCCGCAGCTGCCATCAACCCAATAAACGAAGCAACAAATCATTGCCATCCCTTCAAGCCCCCCCCCCCCCTCCCTCTACTCACCGCTTTCCCAACATAATAACGCCAAAACTATGAACTGCACCAATGATCATAAAACCGACGAAATAATAACCCCACCAACCCGTTTGTTGGTTTACGAAATTACTTAAACTTTTCCGAGCTTCCTTTTTCCGGAACTTTGTCCGGAGCCCTAATCAAATTACGACCAAACAGCCGAGCAGACAGCAACACAATACAGTTTCGCTTTTTGGTCTGGTTTTTTTTTCTTCGCTTTAGTAGCGAATTTTCCCACAGCCATAAAGTTGGAATTGTGCTCGGTGACCTCGGCTCCTCTCCCTCAAGTGAACGTCAGACCATAGTTTCGTCAGATTGATATCCAAAAGGCAACGACAGTTCCGGAGGAAAAAGTCATTCGAACTGACGTTAACCACGGTCGTAAACCTTTCGAAGCCGAGGATTAGTGCAGGACTTCTCCAAACATATCAAGATTAATATAGAGCCGACTGCCGATAATGTGACATTAATGTTGGAAAGTTTTTCCACGGTTGTTCGACGGAATAATGGTTTACTTTTTTTCTTTAATGAGCTTAAAAATCAGGCTCCATGGTGGAGACGATGGGAAATGAATTGCGCCTGGTTGCATTATTTGGCAAACTCGTTCACTTCCGGTTTTCGATGCTCAGCAATTCCATCCACTGCAGAGAAGGTCATCAATTTGGTTTGTGCCCATGTGGGTATGCATCAGCCAAGGCGCTAACCTCCCTGACTCTTCAACATTTTACATAACACGGACGATCGAGCTTACTCGGAATTGAGTTAAATTTATCAGTTGCAGGTCCTAAATTTTCTAATAAATAAATACAACATTTCCGAGAATGAATATATACTACCCGAATTCAATAATTTAGCTTCTAATGGATACATGACTTGGCTTATGAATTGTAATCAATTCTTAAGTGAGGACTGTATCGAAAATAAGTTCTCCACATATATTCCTTTAAAATCTTTAAAAAAAAATGTTTTAATCAAACAAATGGATGTTTCTTTATTGTATGGAATTGAATTTGAACACTGAATACCGGATGAAAATAATATTATTCTTCCACAAATTTGCTGATTTTTGGTTGAACGCTTTTCATCATGTTCCGGACAAGTGTTTCATCACATTTTTTGAACACTCCTACATATTCTCAGTTGCTACACCAGTCTTTATGAAGACCACAATCGCCCAATAGCGGGGACCGAAGCTGAGGGCATTTTGGCGGATTGATGTCTTTCTCAACGAATTCTATACTGTTTTCCGTGAGCCAGTTGAAAGTAGTTTTGGAGCAATGCACCCACGCTAAATCCGGCCGAAACTGTTGAGGGGTGCTATGCTTCCGATGTATACGCTGCAACCTTATCTGCAGACATTCAGGTCAATAGATTTTTGCATTGATTGTTCCGGTAGTGTAAACAATGGTAGAGTTCATACCGAAAGTACATATTGCTTGCCATACCTGCACTTTTCGATCAAACTTCTCCACTTGAATCAACCTGTCTGCATCGGTTGCATCCTCACCTTTGATGGCAGTGAAATATGTGGATCTGGAAGGGTTTTTAAGTCCTCTAGGTCCTCTAGGACATAGGTCTCGTCGTCCATCCAAATAAAACTTGTTCGCGACAAAATCTGGACAGATCAAATTTTAAATAAAACAAATTTGCTGTTAGTTAAATCCAACATGCATTTTTATTCATTAAATTGTGCATTATTAGTCATATAAAAACTAATTAATATTACCTTACAACCGATTTAGCTGCTTTTGTCCAAGATTCTCGAAATTTTTCTATAGTTGTAGCTTTTTGTATTGAGAGAGTTTTCCCTTCACGAGAGCCCAATACCGCTCAATAGGTCGCAATTCCGGACAGTTAGGTGGATTCGGTTCTTCCGGTACAATATGAACTCCATTCGCTTTATAGCATTCCAAAACATCTTTCGCGTAGTGACAAGAGCGTCATGACTGCGTAGGAATGGTATCAATCGCTCACGGTATATTTCCTTGTTTACCGTTCCGGTTGTGATGAAGCTTTGGCTTGCTCGACCACAGCTGCCGATTGCCTGCCAAACCAAATTTTTTTTTTTTTGATGCTTGGCCTTTTTTTCGCCCTGAAATGCTCCTCTGAAATATTCCCGCTACCACTTGCGAGCCCGGGTTTTAGCCGTCACATTCTGTTTATCATTACGGTTCGGTACAGTTTTCACCTTGAACGACTTCATACCTTGCCGGAGCTTGGAAGTTTGCACGGAAGTTGGGGACATTTTTATTTTTCTAGCCACAGTACGTACCGAAAGATCTGGTCTCTTCTGCAATATTTGTTTCACCTTCGCGTCCTTCTGGTGGTTCCTGAGATACGTTTTTATTCCGCTCCCAGCCTTCCTCACTGTTGTCAAACGTGTATCGAAAGATTTAAAACGTTATGAACTGTGCTTTGCATTAAAACCAAGTTTTTTGCAAGTTTTCTTAACTGACAGATCCGGATTTTATTGCGATCGTTCCCATTTTTTTCGCACTCTTTCGACGCCATCTTCGATCTAAAAGCTTGTAGTATCACAAAGGTTGATTCTACACAATGAACAGAGCACCTGTTCACGCGTTGATGAAGTATTTCCTGAGATATACGTATTTGAGGGGTGTCCAGATTTTGTCACGAACAAGCTTTAAAACTCGTGAATACAATTTCCGGGCCCTTGTTGCTTCTGTTCTGCACTTTGTTTGGCAATTTTCTGCTTCTTGTAGGTCTTCAGGTTGATCCGTTTCTTGACACGTTGAATCATTCCGACGCTGGTTTATTGATTTGTTCCTCCGAATTAGAGCTTACACTCTATGATTCAGTTAAGATCCAGTTTGGTTTAGTTTAGTCGGAAGATCCGGGTTTCTGCCTCTTACTTGCATTTCATACAAAGAACAGTGTTAGCAAAACTTGGTTATGATGAATGTTACACTCGCATGATGAATTCCAAAGCGCTTTGCCAATTGTCGCATGGTTACACCCTTTTCACGTAGCCATGTGTTCAAAACCCAAATTTTCTCGTCTTTTCCAATGTACGACATTTCCTAGTGAAGGATTCAAACCGTGTTTGCAGTGAACAAACAAAAGGTGACAGACAAACGCACAGTCTGCTATGATGAAAACATTAAATCCATCCCAAACTCACGCGTACAATGCAAAGGTACGTGGATAGCTTATTTTCGAAACATTCCTTAGCATCACTGTCTTCTAATACACTGAAAAAAATATTGCACTAAAAATTACCATTTTATCTTATGCCTATTTTCAAAACCACCAAATTTCATTTAAATTTACTACGTTTACGGTACAGCCTTGAAATTGAACAGACCTCATGGGTAACTTTAATCGCTGGCATGGTTAAATCAAACGCATTATATTCAAGTGAACATTGTTTGAGTTAGCGCTTAATTAAACCTCGAAATAGTAGTTTCTCCTGCGGATTTTGTTTTTGTTTTTGCGTGTAGCTGAACCCGGAGCGTTGCTACGCTTGCAACTAAATCTCGGGTTTTTATTCATTAGGGCGAATCTAACATTGAGAGATTCTCTCTGGGCTCACTCTCTTTCATTCATAACAGCGCCATTATAGTGCTGGCTAGCGTACTGCTTTCGAGGGATTCTTCAGTACATATCGAAACACAACAGTGCTGGCTAGCATACTTTACAAATAGTAAAATGAAAAAGGTGATTGGAATATGATTGAAAGAGAAAGTAGTCAAAGAGAGTATCTCAAGGCTCTATTCGCCCTACTGAAAAAAAAAACCCTAAAAATAGATGAGAATCTGATAGAATGAACTCGTTTATGGGTCCTCACCGGTCTTGGCAAAAGTCATGCTCATTAGATTCAAAAGCGTGGATTTTCAAGCAACATAACATTGACTACCTATAAGTTCCATGCGAAAATCAAATGATAACTCATGACAACAAACGTAACCAGAAGAACGAACCTTCAATTTTCAAAATGCTTTGATATTCGTTCATATAAACAAGTTCATTTTCAGAACGAATTTCGAAATGTCAGAAATGAAATTCAATCAATCACAATGAATATCAATTACCCGTCGGGATCGGAAAAATGCAAGGGCAGCCCAGTCCAGGGTATTCTTGCACCACATTGCTAGCATCCATTCCTCTGGGACGATGATGACGGCCCTGGTTGTTCCATGTTTGGATTAGGATTCAAAATCACTTAATAATGAAAAATCATCACAAGAGCTGATATTCAGATTTCAGCACATGAAATTCATGCTTACCGATTGATAATCAAAACAACAGTGACAGCAGATTTTTGATCCCGAACATAGAGCCGACTTCATTCATTGCAGCAGACAAAATTCAGTTGGCATAGAAGTGACAGCGGTAACCATGAAAACCGGGAAAGTAAAAATCATCATTACACTGGGATGAATCATTTTCACTTCTCATGAATATTTTGTGAAAATTCAAGGCACTGGTCCCCACTCAGCTCAGTCAGTAAAGGCGCAGCAACAAAGCAACACCATGCTGAAAGTGGCTGGGTTAGATTCCCGGTCTATTCTAGGAATTTTTCGTCAAATAAAGTTTCTCGACTCCCTATAGCCATAGGGTATTATTCTATTTGCCACACAATCATTCTTATGCATAAATGGTACCTGGCATCGAAGGCTTTCAATTAATAACTGTGGAAGTGCATTTAGAACACTTAGTTGAGAGCAAACAATAAGGTAATGCTTAAAGCAATAAGTTTGAAATTAAAAATGAGAAGAGAAAGAACAAGATGCGTTTGGGGTTGCTTAACGAAATGAATGTCTACAACGATTCGGATAATCAAGTGGATTTGCTGGGTCATTCCACGAAAATTGACGAAGAACATACCGTACAAAAATGCGTTGAACCCTTTACATCTGGAAGATTTGGACTGAGTGATAAGGTGACCCCACACTAACAGCGTACTCCATGAAGCTACGAACGATCGGAAATGCCCTGAGAGTATATATATCTGGAAAGCCACTTGTATCGCGACGAATAAATCCCAGTGCGGCAAAGGCCTTTGTGGTTGTTGAACTAATATGCTCCTTGAACCGGAGTGTCGTATCTATAGTAACCCCTAGGTCATTCCTTGCGGCACACCTGACGTGTCGGAGAAGACGCGTGACCGACTACCGTTTTATTTGACGAAAGTGTTCCGACCAGATAAGTAAGAGTACAACCATTTTGTGACACAATCGAACTGCAGCGTGAAGAGCTTTGTGAACCAATTGTTCGAACACCATACAGGAAAAATCTAAACACCTCTTTAATTTTCAACTGCAAATTTGTTGCCAGCTTTGAAAATCGGAATGATTACGGCTAACTTCCACACTTCGGGAAAAGTATCTTCACTGAGTGACCTGTTAAAAATAATCGTCAACGGCATCAGTAGTGAGTCAGCACATTCTCTGAAAAAAAAACAACTACCCGACCCTCTAGACACATCCAGCTTTTCCAGGGCTGACAAAACTTCATGGCTCACAACTAGAGCAGTAAAATTCAAATTTAAAGCAGGACAGGATCTACGAATGTCAGGGGAAAAAATGGTGACTTTTGACTGTTTACATTTTCAAATAAATCGGCAAACAGATTAGCTAGCTCGTGAAGTGAATCGGCCTAAGTTTCCTTAAAAGTCATACGATCATCCGTATCTATTGCCGGAAAACTTTCAGACCAATTGACGTCAATGATTACGTTATTCAGTTCTGGAAAGTGGCAGCTGTGGTATATTTGAATATTATTGGCAACACTGCCTGTACTTTGGAGCTGCGATGAACAGTCGTTAGTTTCAACATATTGACTTTCATTGCATCAGCAAAGTCACACGCCGTGCGACAAAGTAAAGGGCGAACACGAAATTATTGCGACACCGAAAATGTCATGCCAATTTTCTTATAATGTTTAGAATCAAACTCAAATTTTAGGGTAGTTTTATACATATATTTACTTCAAAAATCAAAAGAAAAGTTAATCGATGGAGCCTTGAGTGTAAAATTGAACGCATTTTCGCTTGATGCCCTCCATAAAAGTCTTTACAGTGTCATCTGGTACCAGTATCTCAGTTTTTTTTTTCATTTTCTTAACATGTCCTTCTCGTTTTTGACTGTCTTCTTGATCTTCCGAAGTTCCCGCTTCATCATTGCCCAGTACTGCTCCACCGGGCGCAGCTCCGGACAGTTTGGCGGATTCATGTCCTTTGGAACAAAATGGACAGAATTGGCCTCATACCACTCCAGGACACTTTTAGAATAGTGGCATGATGCCAAATCTGGCCAAAATAGCGGAGCTTCGTCATGCTGCTGCAAGAACGGCAAAAGGCGCTTCTCGAAGCACTCAGATTTGTAGATCTCGCCATTTACTGTGCCCTTTGTCACGAAAGGCTCACCCTGCAGTCCGCAAGAGCAGATGGCCTGCCAAATGAGATATTTGGAGGCGAACTTCGACATTTTCTTCTTCCTTAATTTGTCGTCCACATAGAACTTGCTCTTGCCGGTGAAAAACTTCAACCCCGGAATTTACTTAAAATCGGCTTTTATATACGTTTCGTCGTCCATCACACAGCAGCCATATTTTGTCAGCATCTTCTCGTAGAGCTTCCGTGCCCGAGATTTAGCCGTCGATTGTTGCCGCTCATCGCGGTTTGGGAAGTTGTGCACCTTGTATGTATGTAGTCCAGCTCTCTTCTTTGCATTCTGGACGTAGCTCTGCGACATGCCGGTCTTTTTAGCCATATCACGGCTTGAGACGTTGGGATTTGCTTTAATCATCCGCTTCACCTTTCCCTCCGTCTTTTTGTTCTCCGGTCCCGGTTTTCTTCCAGCTCCTTTGCCGTGGTCCAACGTCAACCGCTCCTGGAACCACTTCAACACTCTGGAGACGGTTGAATGGCGAATGTTCAACAGTTTTCCCAACTGCCACGACAGGTCAGGAAATTCCAGGTGTTTGGAAAGAATTTGTTCTCTCGACTCGCGTTGGTTCACCTCCATTTTCGTTGAATCGAAAAACACGACTTCGAGTTTGACAGCATGTAAACAATACACATCAATGAGAAAGTGTGCAAAATTTGGTTGATTTTTACCCAATGGTAAAAAAGTTATGCCCTGTTGAATGTGTCGCAATAATTTCGTGTTCGCCCTTTATGTATATTGTGGAAGTATGGTACGACGGGTCATCCAATCTCCTCCCGTAGGATAATTTTGTTTATAGGTGTTCTCGTCATTCAACGAGCGAATTAATGTTAACTAATAAAATCATTCTTGATCAGTAGGTTGCCCTTCTTCTGGAAGAAAGACTCCGCGAGCCGCGATAAATGATAAAATACCTCACAATCGAAATCATCAAGGATGTTAGAGTCAATAGCAGTTTGCATGAAGGAGGCTTTCACATTAATGCGAAGACCAAATGGTTTGTGATGGTTGTCGATTCGGAGGAGGGATGACGGAGGATCGATAAGTTCAACATCGATTGGTTCGTTAACAAACGCCAAGTCAAACGTACGACCATTCCAGTTTAGCAGGTTGTTGAGCTGATGTAGTCCGGAGGCAACAATCGATTGAACGGCAGCAAGCTGTTGATCTCTTCATCATAGGACCATACCAACTGAGGGGTGTAATCTCCAACGATGACAATACCATCAGAATCAGACGCACTTTCATAGATTTGCTGGACTGCTGTGGAATGCGCTGAGTACAATACCGAAGACGAGTTCAGTCGAAGATAAATTCCACAAATCGAGTAGAGGGTGTTTCGATCAAAATTTTGTCGACTTTAACTTGACTTATTTCCTTTCATCGTGCATTGAAAAAATTTGCACACCCCTCATTTTGAAGATGTGTGCGTGTAGCATCATGCTTCTTTTTTGATTTTGAGATTAGCACTTCAGTTCTCAAAATGTCGTCGAAGGAAGAAAAGCAATGCATCAATATTTGCACGTGCATGGCGAAAATCCAAACTACTCTCACACCAAGTTGGTGAAATTGTTGAATGTGGCTAAATCAACTGTAACGAACGTATTAAAAGTGTTCGGTGAACGTTTGTCAACAGCCAGGAGAGCTGGATCGGGGGGTAATCGAAAGCCGGAGGCCACAGCGACGACAAAAAGAGTTGCCCGCTGTTTTGAGCGGAACCCCATCCTCTCCGTCCAAGATGTCGCAAAGATGCTGGGAGTGACGCTTTCAACCGTAGAAAAAGAACGAGCTGGATTGTCGACTTACAAGTGGTGACTCCAATTCACGACGATAAACAAAACACGTCGGCGAAAATACGATCGCGAATGTTCGACACGACGATGTTGACGAAGTTTGATTGCGTGGTACAGAACGTTGAAACATACGCCAAGGCAGACTTTGAACTGCTTCCTGGACATAAACGTTATAATGCAACAGGACTGGGAAAGGTGGCAGATATTTTCAAGCACATTACACTGTCAAAGCTCGCGAAGAAATATCTGGTTGATTGATTGATTGATTGGTTTTATTTTAGGTGGTCCCTTTAACTTGCTGTCATTCGGGACCACCGGGTATTGAAGGGTTACATCTATATTCGATTAGCTTAGAACTAGTAAATTGTACTTCACTTTTGCACTTTTCATAATTGGTTGATGCTGGCCATGAATTGGGCTGTCTTTATCCCCTTCTTCATCCATCTCTTCCTCGTGGTTTTGAGGATTATCTTCGTAGTGAGGATTAGTAGTATGACGATTTGTAGCGCGATCACTACCATCAGAAGGGTTTGCTGCTGCTTGTGTTCCTCCGTATGTACGTCTTGGGTCTGGATTACTGTCACAAGCTGGTTGCCGTGCACGTGCGCGGTATTTTCTTCTTTCGATGTGGAGCCTCCCATTGGTGTTGAGCGTTGTACGTCTGGTGCTTCTGATGGTTGGCTGTTGATTTGGCGATCGTTTATATGTTCGATTATTTCACTTTGTTGGTTAGATGTCAGCACATTAGTTGATTTTTGGGGTGGGTACATTTGGTTGGTTGTCAAAATTTCGTTGGCTAGGTCGGCTTTTCTATGAAACTGATTCTTTTCCTTAGTTCGTTTTTGTCGTCTCCTAGGGCTAGGTAAAGTGAGTCAGCTAAAAAGAAAAGAAAGCATAACTATTACTCGTCTTAGAATAGGGCACACGAGAATCACCCATGGTCATCTTGCCCAGAAAGAACCAGAATCAGTCTGCACCACATGTGGCACCAAAACCAGCGTCAAACACATCATCATTGACTGCCTAAAATACGCTGACGCAAGAAAAGAGTCGAAATATCTGGTGTGGCCGGCCATCTGTACCTGTAGATTGAAGAGCAACGTTTACATTGCGACCGGATCCGTCGGCCAGGAAATTTATCTGAGCGAGTGCCTACAAAAACGTCTACTGCCTTTCCTGAAGCGACACAATTGTTCCGTTCTATTTTGGCCGGATTTCGCATCTTGCAATTACGGACAAAAGGCCATGGAGTGGTATGCTGCTAACAACGTTCCAGTGGTGCCCAAGAACAAGAACCCTCACAACACTCCAGGACTCCACCCAATCGAACAATATTGGGCCATCGTCTAGCAGAACCTTAAGAAGACTCAAAAAGCTGTTGTGAGCGAGAAACAGTTCAAGGCAAACTGGAGTTCTGCGGTGAATAAAATGGACAAGGAGACTGTACAACATCTTATGGCAGGTGATAACGCAAAACCCGGCAATTCACCTTCGGTAAAAAGGAAGCTCAGCTGAATATTTATAATGTATTCTGTATTAGCTGAGCTTGAAAAAGAAAGAGAATTTGACTTATTAACAAAAACTTTGATCGCCTCACACATTACTGTTTGGTCAAACCCTTTAATAAGTTTTAAACTCGGTCATATACGGTCATACTCAAGCTTATGAAACATGTTTCGCGAAAGTCAAACAACTGAGTTGAATCCATCTTTTGAGTCGTATTCATTGTCCGTGTAGATACTAGACCTGCGATTGAATTGGCAATGCACACCTGCAGCTTTTATTCTTCCTTCTGGGTAGACCTGTGCGCCGCCGCCGACGATTTTATTGCGCCGCCGCCGCCGCTATTTTCAACCGGCGCGCCGCTGCATTTTTTTGCTCACGCCGCCGGGCAATTTGAGTCACGCCGATAAAATATGCTTAAAGTTTAGTTAAGTTGTGTTCATTAGCCCTTCAGAAACCTGCTTTTATTACTGATGACAAATTATAATATCTCGATGAGATGTGCTATCCAAAGAGTGTGCGTGTGAAACACTTATCAGCTTTGTCGTTTCGTTCTAAAAACTTCAGTGTACATTTTCGTGTTTCGACTTTTGGCAATTTCACGAGTAAACTTGAATTTAAAAATAATGAAATGTCCGCCTTAAATGTCGAGAAAATTTCCATCGCAAGTGTACATATTGATACCACAAATAATCGTAATCGAACCAGCGATGCGTGGAAAAAAATTGGTGCTAAAACATGTCAAAAATGGTTTTACACATCATCTGCTTCCTGACAAAGTGTTTTGCAATGTATGTCTAATCGAATCAAAACAAAAACTCAAAACCCCCTCGGGAACCTTGTCCAAATAATTTGTTCTGATGTAATTTCAAAGGGCTGAGACTGCCGGAACTTCGACACGGTAAACATGTTTATGTTATTTCATAATTTTGCCAATAAGAGAAAAGAAAATGTAATGTGCCGTTAAGTCTACGAGCTATATCACTTGATATAGACTAGCTTCATGTCTATGTTCGTACATCTACTTTTCACTGAAAATAATGGATCTGACGGTTCATATCAAGATTCGCTATATCAAGTGATATAGCTCGTAGTTTAAAACAAATAGAGTTAATTTCCACAACTTGATAGCATTTTGTTAGGCGTGAGAAAGTTCAAAAACCATCTTTAACGATCAGTGTAAATTAACAGTGATTGGACGTACCAGATTTTTGCATTGAATAGTCAAGACTGTGTTAATAAGAGGTGTTTTTTAAATTTATTAAATCGATAAAGATTTTTCATAATGGCCTAACTGATAAACGTTAACAATGAATCCTTCCGTAAAAGTTTCATCGCACAAAGGCTACCCAGGCATGCATTGACTATGAACATGACAAATCCCAAATCAAATAACTTAGCTAACCACTGTAGTAACCGGTAAATCAGTGCATAGTGGATTCTGTTTTATACGCAATTGCAGTAATGTTGTAAAAATATTGATAGTTCGGTATAATTCACTGCTCTGCATTCTTTAAAATTTGGTTTATCTTTGGATCTTCAAGATCCTGAGTATATGATTTTTATAGCAATTTGAATTATTATTTTGTTTATTGTTAATTTTGATATTGTTAATTTTAGTTTCTTAAATTTTATAATTCAAAATTTTTTTAGATATTCATTTATTTTCATTCTTAGATTTTAAGAAAGAGGAAATGCCGGCTTTGGCGGGTTTTCTTCTATTATTATCAGTTTTTTGTTTCAATTTGGAGAGACAATTCACAGAGTGTAAATAGAAGAATGTTGTGGCCGAGTTTATAAATCTCAGAATTTTTAGATATTTAGATATTTAGAATTTTTGATTTCTAGTAGATTTTTAGATATTCAGATTTTTAGATTTTTAGATTCTTAGATCTTTAAATTTTTAGATTTTAAATATCTAGTAGATATTTGTATTTTTAGATTTTTGGATTTTAGGATATTTAGATTTTTAGATTTCGAGTGGATTTTTAGATATTAAGCTTTAAATTTTTGAGATTTTTAGATATTCAGATTTAACGATAGTTAGATTTTTAGGTTTTAAGATATATAAAATTTTAGATATTTCGATTTTTAGATTTTTGGATTTTTAGACTTCTAGTAGATTTTTAGATATTTTGATATTCAGTTCTTTAGATTTTTAGATTTTTAGATTCTTAGATTTTCAGATTGTTGGATTTAAGATTTTTAAATTTTTAAATTTTCAAGCATTGTTAGATTTATAGATTTATAGAATTTTAGATTTCTGATAGATTTTTAGATATTTAGATATAATATTTTTTTTATTTTTTATTTTTTAAATTTTTATTAGATATAAAGATTTTAAGATTTTAAGATTTTAAGATTTTAAGATTTTTAGATTTTTAGATTTTTAGATTTTAAGATTTTTAAATGCTTAGATTTTTTTAGATATTTAGATTTTTAGGTTTTTAGATATTTAGATATTTAGATATTTTGATATTTAGATATTTTGATCTTACGAGTTTTAGATTTTTAGATTCTTAGATATTTAGATTTTAAGATTTTTAAATTTTTAGATAAAAAAAACTCTTGGCTTTAGGACAAAGAAACCCTACTGAGCCCATGCGCCACGTCATGCCGGCCAGTTCAGCGCAAGGGTGTCCCCCTTAGGACCTGTGCATAAACCACGTAGACTTATTTTTGACAATCTCAGACCTCCCCGCATCCCCCCCCCCCCCACGTAGACTTTTCTCCATACACTTTTTTGAATTTTTGTATGGAGCGTAGACTTTAGTCAAACCTCCCCAGAAAAGTTACATATCAATATGAAGAAAAATTAAAGACAGGTAAATTTTACCGATAGGCCGAATTTTAGATCCATAGACCCACATTTGAACACTTTCCCACATTTCCATAATAATGACAATTTTATTCTATTTGGTAATAACTTATATATACGCTTCTGAATTTATATTATGTTTACGCTTCTGAAACTGGTTAAGTTTATTAATAAAGACATAAGCCAAATTCCCCGTCGACTTGTGATGAACAAATTCCATAATGGTAAGTCTCATATGTTTGTACACACACTGTTCCACGTCAATTCATCGACTTGAGTAATATAACACTATGGATATCCGTGTTTTCTATCAAAATATAATACTTGGAGTGATCCTTTAGTCTTATTATTGCACGTAAAAGTCAAACAGGTAAAAGGGATAAGCATGAGGAAATGTCGAGGGGATAATTTATGCCCGCGCCGATCACGCCGCCGCCGCCGCCGCCGCCAAGAACGACCTGGCCGCCGCCGCCGTCTGAAAATACCATATACGCCGCCGCCGATTCAAAGTAGATCGGCGCACAGGTCTACTTCTGGGTCGACGAAAGCCGAGGATCGGGTGGGTAGGTTGTGGCCGGAATGAGCTATTTTTACCACCGGCACGTTTCCGAGAGGCACCCAATTGGACAGCAAACGGATTGGAGATTATTCCATTGCATTGTCGTTTCACACGGGTCGACACAATTTATCCTTCCCGTTCGGCCACACTCGCACACACACACACACACACACACACACACACAAACACACCGATCGATTCGGGATGACTGAGCTTGAAGCTGCCACATCCGGCTGTTTACTGTCGCATTACCGGAATAACGCATCGTTGAAATTGCGGTGCCTTTTATGGTGGCGTGATGTTGAAAGGTGCTTGTCGATTACGGGATATTATCTGTACTTAATTTCGAAATTCAGTTGATGCATCACCAAAACAGTATTTTTGCTTCCATTCTGATGTTTCATGGTTGATAAATCAGTTATTTTGAGTTTTATTGTGTTACACTACCATCATATTTGAGCTGATCCCCTTGCACAGTTTTTGAACTTCTATGCACGCTTCAATTAGTTCCTAATGTGCTAGATTGTCGAAATCTGACAGGTGCAGACCATTACCCTAATTTGGAGTTGTTTTCCCACACATAGGGCCTTAATAGTGTCACTTCACGGGTGAAAAAACTCACGTGTATTTCAAATGGAGGTCGCTGTGCTTATTACGGGTGTCAAAGGGAAAGTGAGAAACGTAATGAGCACCATAAAACAAAAAAAAAAATACAAAAACAACTGGCTACATGTTTTCACGTCGTATTTGCGTACAGACGTGAAAACATATAACCAGTTGTTTTTGCATTATGTTACATTCCTAAGTGATTTGAGAAGCCATTTTACCCCACAAGTTTTGCTTTGTAAAGTTTTCCTTTGATGTTGTTTGCAGAATGGTGAAAGAAATAAGCGTAACATATTTTTTCAGATAGGGTACAAACGTTCCCTGCACTCCAATTAACGCTTATTTTATGAAAATGTTATCAGAACGGTGAGATTGTGAGATGGTGTTGCAATTAACGAAATATTGGGTAGATAACTACATTGGCCTGAGCGCTAAATGATGGTTCAAAAGTTTAATTTCATTGTGATCTCAAGTTGTTAACAAGTTGACATTCGATTCTTCAGTACAAGACATTTGACGTTCGATACTTAAGTACAATATGATATCTTCATGTATTGAATTCCTGAAACCAAATTTTTCTTTTCTATTTTTAACCGAAAGATGCTCTTTCACTGAGTCTCATTCTTTTTACTCTTTTTACACCAAAATAAGGGTATAAAGATCGCTTGAAAACTCGACTCATATACCATTCGACTCATCTCGAAGAACTGAGCATATTTTTTTCACCTGTGTGCCTACCCACTAAAAAACACTCTCCTAGTTCACCATCACCTGAGCTTCCCCTCCGGGACTACCATGCAGTATTGCTTCGGAGAGGAGGTGTTGTCATCCCATTTGTATTTTTTTTTTAGTTTAACTGAGCCCTCAAGCTCCAATCTTGCCGAGCCCTTTGGCTCCCATCATGCTGTTGTTGATTTGTTAGCATCATTTTCCCCAATCAGCAATCAACATGCGTCATGTTGAACCCTTCGGCCCCTGTTAGTACTCCGTGTTGAACTAACCAGTCAAGACATGCTTTACGCTCAAGCCATCCACTGCGCACGCCCGCTTGGGTGCGACGGTTATTTACATCCCACATAAATGGACAAACTGGTAGGATACCGAGGTCAGTCGGTTCAGCGATTCCGGGTGGATACTGGCTTCCAGTCCGCTGGTGCTCCGACGATCCAAATCCAGTATTTGTCCGCGCTCTACTCGACTAGTCCCCGGTGGTGGACATCCTTCCAAAACCGATTCTTATGATATTCATGGGCCAACCGGTAGGGAGTCTGAAGTCAATCCAGCAATGCCTGTAGAGCCAGGTGTCCCGACGACCCAGCCTAGTGCTGCTTCGCGATCTACTCAACTAGTCCCCGGCAGTGCATCTAGCATATTCCAGCGGAGAGTTCTCTGGCGAAAGGATTTCTCCCGCTAGAACGTTGATCATTACGCCACTTCCTCTGCAGTTCTGACAGTATTCGCGTTACTTCCCTGTCAACAGCTTTCCATTTCTCTTCTTCGTGGCACATTTCGCGTACGACATTCTCGGCGGTCATACCCCGCATTTCCCTGCGCGCTTTTTCGAATCTAGGACATTCGGAGACGACGTGCTCCGGTGTCTCTTCAACGTTTCCGCACTCTGGACAGAGAAGCGAAGGTGCATGACCAAACCGATGCAGATATTTCCGGAAGCAGCCATGCCCGGATAGAAACTGCGATGGAAGTCCATTTCTCCATGCTTCCTGGTCACCCACGCAGACACATTCGGGATGAGCCGGTGGGTTCACCTTCGATTTCCCGCATTGTCCCACCCTTTGCTGCCACTCAGCCAACGAATCCGTTTTGACGATAACCCTCACGTTCCTTGCATTCTTCCTCTTATAGCATTCCATGGCCTCGGCCAGGGTGATGCAAATGGGCTTTGATGCAATTTCGTGTTCTCCGACGATGATGTTTACTAGTTGAACGGCTTTCCGGTTGCTTACTAGCACTACCTCCGTCTTATGATGGGCCAGCTGCAGCTTAGCTCCTGTCATCCACGCTTCAATGGTATCCAGCGCCTCCGCCGTCAACATCTCGACCTCCCCTAACGTCTCCCCAGTTGAAGTTAACACGACATCGTCAGCGAATCCAACGATTTCAACTCCACTGGGCAGCTGCAGCGTTAGTACTCCGTCGTACATCGCGTTCCAGAGAGTTGGACCTAGAATGGAACCTTGTGGCACCCCCGCCGTAATCATGATTGATTTTTGGCCCAATTCCGTTTCGTACACCAGGACTCTGTTCTGGAAGTAACTTTTCAGCATCCTGCACAAGTAGCTGGGAACACGCATCCTGTGCAGTGCTACGGCGATAGCCTCCCAGCTAGCACTATTGAAAGCGTTTTTCACGTCGATTGTTACTACGGCGCAAAATCGATTTCCTCTCCTCTTCTGTGTGGATGCCTTCTATGCACTATACATGACTGTCCGGATTGCATACGCCGTGGAGACTTCCTTTCAGAATCCGAATTACCTCCTCAATAGACCTCTCTTGCCCTCCGTGCACTGTGTCAGCCTGTCAAGGATGATCCTTTGAGTCTATACAATGCTGGGTCCCCTAGTGGTTTTCCCGGTTTCGACAGCAAAACCAGCCTCTGGACCTTCCATTTGTCTGGAAAATAGCCTTCATCCAAACATTTCTGTAGCACCATCCTGAATATTTCGGGGAACGCCTGTATAGCGCGTTTTAGCACTCCATTGGAGACTTTCCTCACCTTCAGACCCTTCGTAACTATTACGGGTTCTTCGTTGGAGATCCGTAAGCCATTGGATTCAGCTTCTTTGTCTTCATATGGCGTAGGCGGCCACAACGTTGAGTCATGGTGTGGAAAAAGACCTTCCACGATCGCCTTCAACTTGTCCGGACACATTTCAACGGGAGTCGCCGGGCCCTTCAACTTTGCCACCACGATTCGATAGGCGTTACCCCATGGGTTGGCATCAGCTTCTCGGCAAAGCTCTTTGACGCAGTTCGACTTGCTCAGTCTGATCTCCCTTTTAAGAGCCACGCGAGCTTCGTGAAAAACGGGTCTCCGTTCTTCCCTCTCGGCATCAGTTCTTGTCCTCAGCACACTTCTTCTCGCTCGGAGGTATGTGGCATTGTAGCACGGAGGGCACTGAGTGTTCCGTTCCACCAATAAGCTGGGCATCGTCGGAACCTGGGCGCCGTTGGAACCTGGGCTCCAATTTCCTTGATATTGATGCGTCATAAGCCATTAGTATCGCTTCTATCAACTCCTCCGCGTCGAGATCTGCACCGTTGTGTGGTAAAAGCGCCTCAATAAAGACCTCCTTGTCGAAGTCATGTGTCTTCCACTTCCGTTCCCGGGTCCTCATTCGACTCGTTAACATATAGGCTCGCCGGCTGACGCAGTAGGTTATCGCTTGGTGATCGCTGTGGAGTATTTCACTGCTCCAGTATGTCCTCCAACGAAGACTGCAGAACGTGACATCGATTATCGATTCACGACCGTCTCTGCGGAATGTGCTGACCGTGCCTTCATTGCAAAGCCTTACATCCAGCTTCGCAAGAGCTTCCAGTAAGCTGTATCCTCTTGCATTGGTAAGTCTGCTACCCCACTCCACGGCCCAAGCGTTGAAATCACCTCCGATGACTACCGGCTTTCGTCCGACCAGCGTGTCAATGAGTGCATCCAACATCGTTCGTTCACTTTGGAGGTGCATAACAGCTGCACACGAAGATTCCATTGATTTTGGCAACCACGAAACCGTCATATGAGCTTTCGACCACTTCTTGGATAGGGAATCTACCCACGACCTGTATTGCCGCTATCTGGGCTCTGTCCGCCACCCAATTGCCGTTTTCGGGGGGAACCCGATACGGCTCTGCAATGATCGCAACATCACACTTCGTCTCTGTTGTCGACTGCCACAACAGTTGCTGTGCGGTGTCGCAATGATTCAGATTAATTTGCGTTATCTGCATCATTGTTGGCCTGCCTTCGCCTTTTTGTAGGCCGGGCATTTATAGCCTCCCGTCGTATGGTCGTTTCCGTCCTCCGGCTTGCACAGCATGCACCTGGGTTGCTTCGTGCAGTCTCGAGCAACGTGCCCGTTTTCGCCGCATTTCCAGCACCGTTTGGACCTGTCTGGACCCTTGCAGTTTCTGAACTGGTGACCAAGCTCCATGCATAGGAAGCACTTTTCCATTTGCTTGGTGACTCGGGGAGCCAGTCGCAGCGAGCACATCGACCATCTGACTTTGATCTTGCCTGTTTCCGCCAGCTTGTTGGCCGCCTCTGCAGGCAGTCGGATTGCCGCCGTCTGGGTGCCTCCAAACGCTTTCCTTATTCGGATTGTCACCGGTACTTCCAGGTTGCACTGCTCGGTCAATGCATTCCTCAGCTCTTCTTCAGTCGTAATTTCGTCCAGATCCTTGACCTCGACCACTGCTTCCTGTGAAAGAGTCTTAAAGTTGCCTCACTGCCCAAAGATCTTCTTGAGCTCGAACTGCATCTGTAGCCTTTTTGAGTGCGTCTGAGTCTTCACCACGTTCTCGTCCACCTCCTTCAACTCCGAGTCCTCCCTCACTTCCTTAGAAGCGCAGCGTACGTTATCTTGTCGTTCGCTACGACGATCAACGCATCGCCTTTTTTCCTCTCCCTTGAAGGTCGACGGTGTTCTTTCTTCGTCGGTTCATTCTTACTTTCTTACTTCTATTTTTGCTTCTTCTTCTTTGGCTGCTGGCTCTCCACAAAGCGCCGTCCGTCCTCTTTCCGATTCTTGGCGTGCTCCTGTTCATTCTTCTGTTTTTTCGGGACTTCCCCTTCTCCTGGTGTGTCACAACCCCTTTTTTCTGAGCGAGTATTCCGGTTGCATTTCGGTGCATCTAGATGTTCAGCCGTAGCTCTTTCCCTGGCTTCCACCAGAGACTTCTCGGCTGTTTCCGCTCTCAGCTTGAGCGCCTTATGCTCACGTTCCGCAACTGAAACGGCAGACTTGATGCTCGTCACCAGTTGCTTAATCTTCAGGTGCACGTTGTGTTTGTCTTTGACAAACTCGTAGAGCTCGTTCACTTTTCGTCTCACATCGACTACGCTTGACTCTTGAGCATTGCTACTGCTCGATGTCAGTGTGAGCACTCGCTGATTCAGGAACGCTAGCTCCCGCTGGCTTCCTTGGGGCTCGCTCCGCATTGTATTCGTTCTCACAGCGGTTTCCAGCGCTGTAACTGGTGATCGCTGCATTATTGCACTTCTTCGGAACGCGTCTGCGTTCTCTCCATCAACGTCGTTATTGATTGGTGTCTCCATTTTATTTAAGTCCCCCCCTCCGCACCGCTATCACCATCCGTTGTACCTAGTCGCTTTCGTATCTCACGGTTATGTGTGTGTGTGTGTGTGCGTGTGTGTGTGTGTGTATGTGTGTGTGTGTGTGTGTGTGTGTGTGTGTGTGTGTGTGTGTGTGTGTGCGAAATGAAAATATACTTGTTGAAGTTGGTATTGTGTCGCATCGGCTGCTTTGTATGGGACTCCAGATGCGCCATACAGCGGGTTTAGATGCTTTATTATGTGACTCTAACGTTTGCATTAAAAAAATGGGCTTTTTTCGGATAATGATAAAAAAGCTAAGACAGATAATTGCTTATGATAAATTTCCCATGAATGGTAATTATTTAAGCTAACTTGCAAAGAAAAAAATGCGAGCGGCCTTCCGGCAGTTAGCCGAAACATTCGGCCATGGCGGACGAAAACATACGTGTTGGGATGTTCTCGGGTTCTTTCTTCGTTTTAATTATCAATTCCTCCTCAGTTTTGGCGACCAAATTGTTGGAGTAGATCTTACGCTTCAAGTTGACCCAGAAATTTTCAATGGGGCGTTGGGCGGGTTCACCGACTTGGGTACCACCTCGATATTCAGCCACTCCATCTTCACCAACGATCGCTTTGAGTAGTGGGCAGACGCCAGATCCGACCAGAACACCGCGTCTTCGTCCTTATGGTATTTCTTGATGAACGACGCAACTCCCGGCAGGCATTTCGAACTATGAATTTCCCCGTTCCCGGCCAGTCCGGAGCGAAAGAAGATCTGCTTTGATATCGCCTTCTCGCTGATTGTCAGCCACAGCAGCACCTTCCTGGGGAACTTGGTGTGTGAAATGAACTTCACCTCGGAGATCACTTCCTTTGTGGGGGAGGTAAAATACGAAGTGCCCTGCCAGTCGTTGCCATCCAGGGTGAGATAGGTCTCGTCGTTCATCATCACCGCCACGTCGCGATTCGCCGGGAAAATCGATTTGACCATCTTATTCAGCCGCTGCCGCTGCGTCATGGCCTGCAGCTTCGAAGCAAGTGGATACGATTTCTGCTTCGTGACATGTATGTTCATGTTCGCCAAGTACTTTTTCACTGTTTGGCTAGTTGAACCGACCTCCCAGCCAAGCGCACGCAGCGATGTAGCCACTTTTCCCTCGGTCTTCCTCTTCAGCATCCTTTGGAGCTTCTTGTCGCTCAGGGCAGTCGGCCGTTCGGAACCGGGCTTTCTTTCGATGATCTTATTGTTGTCTAATAGTGCCAAGATGTTGTTGATGCCTGAACGGGCGTATCCGGCGTCCACAAAGTGCCGCATGATATCCGTTTTCGAGTTGCTGCACTGTTTTTGCCATCACTGTTAGAGTTCGACTGATAGAGCTGTCAAATTTTGTTTGCTGACTCATGGGTTACTATGATTGATGCTGCATGGCTAGTTTTATCCATTAAAAATCGGCAAATTTTGTCCATTGTTTTAAATGCAAATGTTATAGGATAAGAGCTGGATCGTTTGGCGTAAGTGGTAAGTGTCCAGGTTTGAACTGCAATGAGTTTATTTAAAAATTACATGTACTTATTTAGCATCTTGAATCCATATTGATGATCAAAATTGAAGCTTAGGATTGTCTTTATGGAATGTATAAAACTTCTTATATTTATGTAATTTCCCTTTTTATATTATCTAACACAGACAGGTCGCCTAACACTATTAATGACAATATCTTAATCACATCGATGAACAACCCAGTCCATGTTACAAACTAAAAATATTACATTAAGAATAGTATGTAACCCTTTATAGTATATCTTATGGACCAAATCACAGTGACGTCACACCTCAGTTTTGACAGATACTGGTGCCGTTGTGTTCAGAAATTCATGTGTGAGAAAAAAGGAAGGGGAATACTACGGTTATTGCTATCTCTTATACTCTCATGGTCAAAAGTGAAGTTAGTTTTTTCCGAGCAACAGTCCATTGTGCTTATTAATTCATAACTGTTCAAACAGAATGGCACATTTCTTACTAATAACGACACATTCCCAGCCGTTCCAATAATGATATCAATTGCGAAGTGCGCTGTCACGTGTTTCACCATCAGTCAATGCAAATGCCACTCCAAAAATTAATAATTCATCAATGACCGGTTGGTGATTTGCTACCGATGGTATAAACACTTCCCCTTTTCGCAGCCGAAGCAACCTAATTACGGAACCACACCCATTGACGATCCAAAACAGGCCAGACCGAGAGCTGAAATTCCGTCGTTATTAGCCCACCTGATGTTGTTAGTGGATTCTGCATAATTAACAACTCCATTACCGGAATGTTCCACGTGTTGTTGCGACATGGCCACTCTCTATATCGTTCCATCTATTTATTTATACATCTATCTCGTAAGTGACAATTACTCGCTTGGGCCCTATTGGCATTTCCCGTCCTCCAATCGGAACAACTAATGGCAGGAACACTAGGTTCTTCAATTTCCGATGCTGTCTCCGTGTAAGTCAAGTTTGCCTCAAGATGGTAGTATGCAAATTCCGGCTCCACTAGATATCTCGCCGATTTCCGAAACGATAATGATAACAAGCTTCAACCGCCTTTCCCCGGGATGGTTTGGGGAATCGCGAAATCAATTCGAAATATGCTAGCGAATCGCGCAATGCAAATTGACACGAAATCAATAGCCCTCGCCTCGAATGAGCGCGCGATGTGCTTGAACCTAAAGTGCCATTCGTCGGCTGATGCTGCTGCTGCTGCTGCCATCGAAGCTTTCGCTGGGAAATCGAATTTTATTCCCTGCCTGCCACTCTTCACAACAAATCACTTAGAGTATACATACTTTGAAAACTGATTTGGAAGGGTGCCAGACGAATGGGTCCGAAGGGGTAACTTATTGAGTGCGAAAAAGAGGTACTTGTCGTGACGACCCACACGAATGAACTTGGCAGGGGGGTGGTGCTTGGAATTGTATGATTTTCACTCATTTCTACCGTGAATGCGATATATTTATTTGTGTTTATTTAGAAGGCGGTAGGCGGTTCCATGCAGTCGATAGTGGGGATTACGGTAGTGGCCATTTCATTCCGATGTTTATAGCCTATTTGAGTGCGAAACAAATGTATTCCAATCAATTTGTAACATAACTCTATGGGGTTTGAAACGAGCTGATCCTTAGAGCGATGATGTTGTTTTCGGAGAGCACTGATTAAAATTTTCCATTTACGTTTTAGGTAAACGGGAAACTGAAAAGAGCAATTGCGCAAAGATTGGCCAATAAAAGAGCCATAAAACTACACTACGGTGCTGTTTCCTCGAGCGGACGTCCATGCTTTACCGAGAAGAAAGCAATTCCGTCGGTTTACTCTTTTCTCCGGGCAATAAAAAAAGAAGGAAAAAAAAAGTCTTCTAGCTTAAGAAACACAAGTTTCTTCTCATCTCGTGTTAAGCTGCTCCTAATTAATTAGCACTGTAAATGCACTGCTTTCCGAGAAAATAATATCTTCGTCTCTAGAAGGAGAAGTTCTTAAAGCTCAGAGCTTTTACCAAGATGCAACTGTTAAAGTTTGCACCAAAGTTTGCGGAAGCACTTTTGAACGGTATTGGCATTCAACGAGCAGAACGGACGTGTCCATCGTATTTTGCGAAGGATGCACAATGGCTGAAAAAGAGTTGGCCGAAATTACGAAAAAATTAATTCTCGATTACTTTTGCAAACAAACGAATCCGATCTTATAAACAAAGAGGGGAGGTAAGATTAAAACGTTGAATTCTAGAAACCTTTAGCACTGTCATGCAAACTAGGACCATCAGCACAAGGAATCATATTTCCTAACATGATTTACTCCTCAATCAATGAAACATCTGCGCCTTCTCCCTTCCATTTCCTCAACTAGGGGGTTAAGGGTTTTCACCCATTTTTTTAAGTTATTTACTTATTATAATTATCATCGAACAAATTATTTCAATAGATTCAATTCAAAACAATAGATTTCAATTCTGTGTGTCACGTAAAGTGACCATGTTATTTCAATGATTACTTCATGTAACTACGACCCGCAGAATCAGGAAGTGTGATTCCTCCTTCTCCCTGTTTTTTTTGGAACGAACCTACCAGAGTGTCCTTAACTCATGTATGTAAATGCTTCTTTAGAAAACAGAACATATGTATTGCTTTGGCTTTGATTATTTTTCATTTTTTTGGGACTCTGAGAGTTCAGAATAAACAAAGGCTCTTTTTAAAGTGACCGTGATCACGTGACGCAACGCACCGCGTTTTATTTAAGGAATAAAAAATAAAAATGTCATGGCACGTGGGGTCGTTTCTCCTGGAGAACCAAAATTAAATGGAAACTATTACCTAACGTTTGCATTAAAAAAATTGGACCCAATTTTTTTTTCATGGGTTTGCGATTTTTCATGAGTTCACCTTCACCCGCACTGACAAAACTACCCATGCAGCATCAATCATAGTAACCCATGAGTCAGCAGACAATACTTGACAGCTCTATCAGTCGAACTCTAACCGTGTCGGCAAAAACAGTAAAGCAACTGCGTTCAGAAGTGTGGGCATTCAAAGAACGACATCCCGCTGCGTCGAAAACGGACATCGTGTGGCACTTTGTGGACGCCGGATATGCCCGTTCCGGCGTCTACAACATCTTGGCACTATTATACAACAATCAGAGCATCGAAAGAAAGCCCGGTTCCGGACGGCCGACGACCCTGCGCGACAAAAAGCTCCAAAGGATGCTGAAGAGGAAGACCGAGGGTAAAGTCGCTGCGTGCGCTTGTCCGGGAGGTCGGTTCAATCGGCTAAACAGTGAAAAAGTACCTGGCCTAGTAGTACGCGTGTTGCTCATCAGTTGAAATAACATTGCGGGAACCGATAGGAGATTTCCGCGATTTAATAAATCGAAACGTTTGATTACTTCTACGTGTTTATTTCTTCTTGCTTCAAAAAGACTAAAAATCCAACATGGTCGCTTTCGATACAGGGATGTAATCAGGTGCGCACTGCAGTCCAGTGTTGGCAGTATGCACCACATAGTCCCCCCCAATTACACCAAGAATCTAACCCTAAGTCCCGATGGTGTAATTTTGGTTTTCTGATCTGCTAGCGGATGCTCACTTATTCCTTGATCACAAACGAAGGCTGGTTTCAACCGATCTATCGAAATCCTCTGAACCTTCCCATTCATCCTTACGTCCATGTACTTCTCATACCGCTTCACCACTGGAAATGGTCCTTCATATGGTTGCATCAGAGGCTTCTTGACTGCATCGATCCTGACGAAGACGTGACTGCACTTGTTGAGTTCAGGATTAAGGAAAACGGTTGGCTTGGCATGGTGAGCAGGATCGACTGGTTTCAGCTTACTAAATGTAACCTTCAATTGCTGCGCAAAGTCCGTTCTACAGACATCTTCATTCGAACATTCTAGGAACTCCCCAGGAATTCGCAACGCTTGTCCATACACCAATTCCGCAACCGAACAATCAAAATCGGATCGAAAAGACGTACGCAATCCAAGCATTATCATCGGTAATTGATCACACCAGTGCTTCGAATCGACAGCCATTATTGCAGCTTTCAGAGTTCGATGGAATCGCTCCACAAGACCATTTGATTGTGGGTGGTACGCCGTTGTTCGGATGTGCTTGGAACCCATCGCTTTGCCTAATTCACGAAACAGTTCGGATTCAAACTGTCTTCCTTGGTCAGTAGTGACAGTTTCAGGAACGCCAAAACGAGAGATCCAAGCAACGCACATGGCACGCGCCACAGTCTCAGCAGTCATGTCTTGAAGTGGTACCGCCTCGGGCCATCGAGAAAACGGTCGACGATTGTTAGAAGATAGCGGTTGCCATTCGATGGAGGCAGCGGTCCCACAAGGTCGACATGAACATGACGAAAACGACTGCTCGGTAAAGGGATATTCTGCAGAGGAGCCACTGTGTGACGGTGAATCTTGGAACGCTGACATTGTAGACAGTTTTGAACGAAAAATTTTACATCCTTGTTCATGTTTTTCCAAACGAACCGATCCGCTAGAAG
The DNA here is from genome assembly GCA_034211315.2 of Aedes japonicus. Taxonomy (NCBI): domain Eukaryota; kingdom Metazoa; phylum Arthropoda; class Insecta; order Diptera; family Culicidae; genus Aedes; species Aedes japonicus. The sequence goes on from JASCZW010000947.1 coordinate 86,449, forward strand.
GTGACGAGTGGAACGTACACCTGGATGGGCCAGGACCATGAACGTGTCGAAGAACCACGTCGCGATGTTGAGGTGGAACGTATGGTCTTACCTTTGTTCTGTGACACATCACAGTACAGCGGCTTCGATGCTAGAGTCGTCTGACGTAATTCCAGTTTCAATGCACAACGCGAACCAAGAAGGCTTTTAAGCTCGTTGTCATCAACTTGATCAGCAGCGATTTTGTCGTAGTCGATCGGCGTGGGAAGGGAGATCGTTTCTGTTCTGGATAAAGCGTCCGCTACCACATTGAACTGTCCGCTGATATGACGAATATCGTTTGTGAACTCCGAGATAAACCGTAAGTACCGCTCTTCATGTGGAAGACGACTGCTTGGACTCGAAGCTAGAGCATGTGTCAACGGCATATGGTCGGTGTAGATAACAAATCTCCTTCCTTCCAGCATATGACGAAAATATTGAACAGACAATTTCATCGCCGTCAGCTCTCGGCCGAATGTTGAATATTTCACTTGAGCAGGAGAGAATTTTTCCGAATAGAAGCCCAGCGGAACCCAGTTGCTTCCATTGAATTGCTGTAGCACAGCCCCTGCTGCAGTATTCGATGCATCGATGAGTAGACTCAATGGTTTCGAGGAATCCGGATAATGTAAGAGTGTAGTTGCCGCTAGAGAATCTTTGCATTGATCGAACGCTTTCCTGGCATTATCGGTCCAAATTATTTTCCGAGAATCGTTCTTTTTGTTCCCAGGAATAAGGTTCCGAAGATCAGCTTGTAGATCGGACGCATGCGGAATAAACCTCTTGTAGCAGTTCAGTAACGCAAGGAACCGTCTCAATTCTTTCACGGTGGATGGGATTGGAAAATCGGTAACTGCCTTGACTCGATCCGACAAGGGAGGATTCCATCTCCGTTCACCACGTACCCAAGAAAGTTGACACTACTTTTTGCGAAGCAACTTTTTGCCACGTTAATAACTAGACCGTACGATTTCAGTCGTTGGGGCCGTATTTCAACGACTGAAAGCTATAATCATGTGCTCTTCGGGTGAACTTGATGCAATACAAATATCGTCTACAAAGACCACAACAAAATCCATGTTGCTGAATACTCTGTGCATGAACCTCTGAAACGTTTGGCTAGCATTGCATAGCCCAAACTGCATACGTGTAAACTCGTAGAGGCCGAACGGGGTTATGACGGCGGTCTTCGGGATATCCTCCTCTTGCACAGGTATTTGATGATAGGCTCTTTCCAAATCCAGGGTGGTGAATATATTTTTCCCTTGGAAGGTGTTAAGCAGGTCATGTATATGAGGAACGGGGTATCGATCTGGCACGGTCACTTTGTTAAGCGCTCGATAATCGCCTACAAATCTCCAATCTCCACTTTTTTCGGAACGCAGTGAAGTGGACTTGCCCAACAACTGCTGGAGGGACGACAAATGCCTAGATCGATCATTACTTGAATTCTTTCTTTGCTGCACTCACCTTATCCGGAGCCATTCGTCGACACTTGTTGGCAACCGGCGGTCCTTTCGTTTGTATATGATGCGTGACGTCATGTTGCACTGCTGTTTTTATCATCGTCGGTAGGGTGACTTCCTTGAATTCTGCCAACAGCTCACGGAACGGATGGTCTGAAGCAACTACTGTAACGCTGTGAACGGATGCGTCGATCAAACCTCCCGTCGATGATAACTTCGTTAGTCCATCCATAAGGCGCCGATGCTTCAAGTCCACTAGTATGCCAAACGATGCAAGAAAGTCGGCCCCGATAATGGCAACTCCCACATCTGCCACGAGGAAAGGCCACGTAAAGCGTCGGCGTAGTCCCAAATCTGTCGTGACGTATCGCTTATCGTACACTTTGATCCTTGATCCGTTTGCCGCATGTAACAGGAACGGTGTTGCGCCTTTGCTTCTGTCTTTATTCGTCGCTGGAATTATCGATACATCCGAGCCGGTATCGATGAGGACTCGCATGTTGGTTGAATGATCATATAAGATAATACGGCGGTTTTCCGATGCTGCGTTCACTTCCGCCGTTTCGAGTGAACGAGATTTTAGTTTTTTGGATTGTACTTGCAGGGCTCGCGGCATTTCAAGGCACGTCCTCCAAACTTCCGGTGGAACCAGCATATTTCGTCGTCTGTTACTCGGCTTGATCTCGATGTCGATCGGCTTCTTGAAGTACTTCTCGATGATTTGAGGTGGCGTATCTCCGCTGTCAATGCCGCGATTTGGCTTTGCAGGTCCATTACAGCATCTGTTCCAGAGGCACTGGCGGAAGCAGCAGCGACATGCGACGATGGAGACTCAAGCATTTTGTCTGCCATCTCGGCGAGTTTCCCGATGGTACCATCACTGATGGCAAGAACCGCTTTGACACTTTGAGGCATCCGCTGGAGGAACAGCATCTTCAGCAAATCTTCCGTAACGTTAAGCCCCGCTGCAAGTTCCTGCATCTTTGCCAGGAGGTGAGTGGGACGCATATCCCCGAGGTCACAAGCTCCCAGTAGTCGCTCCAATCTTCCTTGCGCTGACACTTGGAATCGAGAAATTAAACGCTCCTTGACGGCTCCGTATTTGTCTTGCTCCGGCGGGTTCGTGACCAAGTCTGCTACATGGCATATGACAGACTGGTCAATCTTCGCGACGATGTGATAGAACTTGGTGTGGTCGCGTACAACGTTAGCGAGAGCAAACTGTGCTTCGGCCTGCGCGAACCACATCACGGGGTCGTTTTTCCAGAAATCTGGAAGTTTGACCGCAACTCCTGCAGCAACAGCGGCGTTAGCAACAGCGGCGTTAGCATCAGCGTTTTCGTTCCTCTTTTTCGAATTCACGACGTAATCGATTTGCTTTCGTTGATTTTCGTACCGCGAGATCACGTCGGGGTCACCAATGCGGGAACCGATAGGAGATTTCCGCGATTTAATAAATCGAAACGTTTGATTACTTCTAACAACGTGTTTTTTTCTTCTTGCTTCAAAACAGACTAAAAATCCAACATGGTCGCTTTCGATACAGGGATGTAATCAGGTGCGCACTGCAGTCCAGTGTTGGCAGTATGCACCACAACATTAATATGACTTGCTAATTCATAATAAAGTTACTACAACTAACTATGATCGTAGTGTGCTACTTGGGTGACGAACATGCACATACATGTCAGGAAGCGGAAGTCGCGTCCACTGGTTTCGGAGCAGCAGACAATGACACAGCAGCAGTGGCTGAATAAGATGGTCAACTCGATTTTCCTGGCGCATTGCGACGTGGTGGTGATGATGAACGACGAGACCTATCTCACCTTGGATGGCAACGACTGGCAGGGCGAGGGCACTGCATATTTTACTCTCCCCACGAAAGAATTGAGCTCCGAGGTGAAGTTCATTTCACATACCAAGTTCCCCAAGAAGGTGCTCTTGTAGCTGACAATCAGCTAGAAGTAGATGTCAAAGCTGCTCTTCTTTCGCTCTGGACTGGCCGTGACCAAATACCATGGTCACACTAGCATATGTCGACCGCGTGAGCACTATTTGAAGTTTTAGATATTTTGTCTTCGTATTTTATGAAAGATGTAAAATTTCCCATGTCATAGTACCCATCCCTGCAATATTGCACCCAACTACTTTAAATCGTTTTCCAATTGAAGATGTCTAATAAACTTATTACAAAAAAAAAAAAAAACACCGCGATATACTAGTTTTGTGTACATGCCTGCTAGTGGATTCCTAAGTAGCCCTCTGCCTTCTAATCTCGATTTTAATCTGGTAAACTCTTGTACCCCGAACGATATCTAGGTTCATAGGCGTAGCCAGGGAGATCAAATTTAGCCTTTGTGAAATGGATTCGGAAACGCAATCATCTCCCGAAAAAAATAGTCATTCCGATGAATGGCGTCTGGAAAATGCCCTTGGGGAAATGGCCTCTGGGAAATTACCTCTGAAAAATGGACTTCGGGAAGAAGCATCTTGAAAAAAAGGGAAAGCAATAATTTCCCGAAAAAATAAGGCCAAAGATCAACTCAGAAAAATAGCACCATTTGAATGGGCTCTAAGAAATGATTTCAGAAAGTAATTATTTTCCAAAAATCTATTCTGGAAAATTGTTCAATCCGGGAAATGACCTCTGGGAAAAGGATTCCTGGATATGGCGTCTGGGACATAGCATCAGAAAAATAGTTCCCGGAAAACAAACAATTTCTCGAAAAACGAAGGATACATATTCGCCCTGAAAAATTAGTCATTCTGGAAAATGGCTTCTAGGAAATGGTTCCTGGGAAATGACCTCTGAGAAAAGGTCCCTGGAAAATTATTTCAGGAAACCATACATTTTCCGAAAAGCGAGAAAAGAAATTAGTTTTGGAAAATAAGTCATTCCGGGAAATGGCCTCTTGAAAATGGCCTTTGAAAAATGCCACTGGGAAATGAATTCCGAGAAATGCTTTTCCGCGAAAAAGTGTAAAATTAAATACCGATATACAATAGTTTGGAATTTGGATAATGTCTATAGACCGGAAATCGATGCCCAGCACAATTTTTAAAATCCAAGATGGCGGCTTCCGGTTGCCATATCGTGAAAAAAAAAGCCGGGAACCTTAATACCATTTATATCCTGGCCCATTTCTAGAAAATGTTTAGTTAGAATATGCGGCGGTTGAGTATATTTATCATCCTGACTCAATAAATTATTGAGTTACTAGCTGACCCCGGTGCGAGCGTTGCTACGCCTGCAACTTAATGAATGAACAATGGTTGTTTTTTTGGAAACAGTTTTTTTTACTTTGAAGGGGTTAAAGCTTCTATCAGAACATTCTTCTTACCCGAGAAATACACAGTTTGTGTTTTAGTTATCTGGATGATTCTCATGTTTGGTTGAAATTTGTGTTTGCTTGATTTGTTCTCTAATTATGCAAAAAATTGTGGTTTATTTGTATGAGAACCCTCTCCCCTTCCAGAAGAGGGATGTGGTCTCCAACAATCAGAAGAACCTTTTCCAACCCCAAAAACCCCTGCATACGCATTTTAACGCCGATCAGTAAGACAGACAGACTTTAATAAATATTAAAACCACATGCCAAATGTGGTTTCATTTGCTTGAATGGATCTCAAGTTATGCATAAATTTGTGTTTCATTTGTATGATAGCCCCAACCCCCACACTTCAATAAGGGAAGAGATCTTGAATAACCATAGAAACATTTCTTGCCTCCAAAAACCTCCACATTCAAATTTGGTTCCATTTGCTTTATTAGTATCCGAGTAATGCAGACATTTGTGTTCCATTTGCATGGAAGCCCCTCCTCCTCCCTTCAAGAAGGCAAAAGAGTCCAAACCACCTTAAAAACATTTATCTTCTTCAAAAACCTCCACATGTCAAATTTGATTCCATTTGCTTTATTAGTTCTCGAGTTATGCAGAAATTTGTGTTCCATTTGTTTGAGAGCCTCTCCCCCTCCTTATATGGCGGAAGAGTCTCAAATCACCATAGAAACATTTCTCTCCTTCAAAAACTTCCATATGCCAAATTTGGTTCCATTTGCTTGATTAGTTCTCGAGTTATACAGAATATTGTATATCATTTGTATGGGAGCCCCCGCTTTCAGGATAAAGAGGGATCTGAAACCATCATTGAAACCTTTCGTGCCTTTAAAACCTCACACATGCTAAATTAGGTTCCTTTAGCTTCATTAGTTCTCGAGCTATGTAGAAATTAGTGTTTCATATGTATGAGACCACCCCTTTCCAGAGAAGGGAGGGGTCTTTAACTATCATAAGAACCTTTCCCGGCCCAAAAAAACCAATGCGTACAAAATTTCACGCCGATCGGCTCAGTAGTTTTTGAGTCTATTAGGTTCAGACAGGCAGAAATCCATTTTTATATACAGTATGTAAAATAAGTACACTCAGTAGCAAAAAAAAAGCCGAGCAAAATTTTCCTTCCAAAATACGCGTTGTTCAACCTTCTGTAACTTTGTCAACTATCAATATATTTGACTGAAATTTTGACAACACTATAACTAATGTATACACCTTATGTGACCAAAATTTTATGTTGATGAAGTTTATAAATTTGAAGTTATCATAACATATGTGAGAAAGATAATGTTGACATACCAATTTCAAAAATCCGTATTTCTGTGAAAAATTTAGGCTCCATGGCTTGAAATAATACAACAACTCAGCAGAAACAAAGCTGAGGTGAACTCATCGTATAAATAAAGCCCAAACCTGTATGATGACAACGTTTCGACTTTATTTTTGCATCGATAGTTCAGCATGGTAAATATCGAGTGAAAGCGAGAATTACTCATGTTGGAGCGTCAACTTTGACGCCAGCTGTAGTCCAAACCACTTGATGAAAACAGTTCAAATTTTGTCTACATTAATTTCTGTATTATTTTAAGTCATGGAGAAATTTTTAATACCTTACCTAAATTTTTCACAGCAATACGGATTTTTGAAATTGGTATGTCAAAATTGACTTTTTTCACATATGTTATGATAACTTAAAATTTATAAACTTCATCAACATAAACATTTTGGTCACATAAGGTGTATACAGTTATAGTGTTGTCAAAATTTCAGTCAAATATATTGGTAATTGACAAAGTTACGGAAGGTTGAACAACGCGTATTTTGGAAGCAATATTTTGCTCGGCTTTTTTTTTTTTTTGCTACTGAGTGTATATCCACCCCTGCTTCAAATATACAATTTTCCTGTTATCGATTCAAATATTAGTTGATATAACGAGTATTGTTATGCGCTTGGTCCATTATATAGTACCTATCATTATACCATTAAATATACTTGAATTAATCTTGCTCTTGAAAATCTATGCCAAGATCAACAGAAAAGGGAAGTAAAACATGCAAAAAAAGTTTATCCACCCAAACATGCTTAGTACCATTTTGCCGTGTATTGAGCGGTTCCTGTCACTTTTTCGAAAGTAAACATTGCATACAGTTATCCTTTCGTAGTTAAGAAGTCGCTGAGTATCCGAAAACTTATCATAGAGCATCACAAGTGCGGTAAAAGCTTGACGGTAGCTTGCTAATATCGTTCAGATACGTAAAGGTACGGTAGCCAAAATTGTTCAGAAGTAAAAAAAGAATGGTTCTTTCACACCAGAAAAGCGATCAGGGCGACCGGCGAAAACAAGTTCCCGGATTGACAGGGCTATCGTCAGAAAGGCGGAACAAGATCGAGGCTTGTCAGCTCCAAAAATTGCAAAGCAAGTTGAGAGTGAATTTTCTATCCATGTGACACCTCAAACAATCCAAAATCGATTGCATCTACAAGGTCTGAAGGGTAGAGTGGCAATTAAGAAACCATGGTTGTCAGCGAAAAACATTAAAAAACGATTGAAGTGGGCTTGAGATCATATTACATGGACAGTCGATGATTGGAGAAAGGTCATTTGGTCAGACGAGACTAAAATAATGCTATTTGGGTCTGATGGTATCACACGAAAATGACGCAGAACCGGTGAAAGTGTGAAAACCCAGTGTTTAAACATGGTGGACGTGAGTTATTGCAACATCAATAATTTTCAACTAACTTAACTAGCTTTATCATTTTTGTGCAGGTAGAGTCATGGTTCAGGGCACGATGGCTTCGTCTGGCGTTGGAGAACTCAGAATTCATTGACGGAATAATGACAAAAGGAGGTTTATCTGGACATACTGAAACAAACTTTCAGCAAGTGCACAAAAACTGAAACTGGGCCGGAGATACACGTTCCAGCAAGATGGGGATCCAAAGCACACATCGAAGCTGGTATCCCAATGCTTTAAGCAAAAAGAAAATCAATGTTTTGGAGTGGCCAGCACAGTCTCTGACCTTTATCAATAGAACATCTCTGGTCTATTTTACAATTGAGTTCAGAACACAAACCGTCAAGCATTCAGCAGTTACGACAGTTGTTGTAACTGGATGGGACAAATCGCACCAGAAACAGCTATGCTTGTCAGTCAATGCCAACGATTTCAAGCTGTCCTTGAAGCCAAAGGGTCACACGAAATATTGAATGATTTTCAGGATTATGGTGGATATACTTGCATTATTTTTATCGTTTTCTTTTATGTTGGTCTCAGACACGAACAGTTCGTGCTGCATCAGTATCGTTGTGGTTTCTTTTTATCCCTTGAAATAAACTTAATATTAAGATGTTTTTCAATGTTTTGGTGGATTATTTGAAGCAAATGTGCCAAGTGAAGGGGGTGGATAAACTTTTCTGTAATTGGTAGTGTATTTATTCAATTCTGGGGTTTCCATCAAAATATGCTGTTAAGAGGATCAGCATACGACACCTTACTGGGTTTCTCTTCGAGATTGTTAAGTTAACAACGACGAGAAAAAACACTACTGGTAAAAATGAGAAGTTGTGGTTTTAAAACCTCTAATTGGAAATTGATTTCCATCACATGTGGTCTTAAGGGAGTGTAAAAACAGAGATTTCACATCGTTAGAACCATTCTGTGCCTTGAGCGGTATTTGCGCATGATCAAGCGCATACATTTTTGCCAGTCAAGGTGGCGGATCCGTGACCTACCCCGCATGGGAATGTGTGGCAAAAGTGTGTGCGTTTGCTTCGAAATACTGCTTAACAAAAGACCTCCGTTCAATTTCAAACTACTTCTATTAGATTTCATAACCTGCCGAGCTCGATACTTGCTCTTTACATCTTTGGTTCTAGCAAAAATTGCTGTTCACAACTAGGATCCCATGATGTTGGGAAGATATTTCCAATTTCAACACATTTTAACAGACGCAAACTCTCGAGCGAAGTGGATGTAATGTTGATATATCGGAATTCTCATGTATCTAATTGTCGTTAACTATGGTTTTCTTGATAAATATACCAACTTTTCATCCTATAAGGTACAGTGGGATGAGTGTGTGTAAAAGAGAATGCAAAGGAGTAAAGACTCATACTTCTGAAGTTACTCATTTTAACTATTTCTCAAGGGAGCAAAGTACAAAAAATTAATAGTGTTTCATTTCAAATTAGAAATATATTAGGAAAAAATCCTGGGGGGGGCCTACAGAATTCTGGAGGGGGCCTGGCCCCCTAGGCACCCCCAGTAGTTACGCCAATGTCACTAATGGGGTATAACTAAAAAATAAGAAGTTTCTATAAGGGCCATAAAAAAGGCTTTTTTATAGAAAAGAAAACTGATTGGTTTGTTTTGAAGGGAAGTCTCTTTTCTTTAAGAAAATAATAATAAACATTTGGTCCAAAGAAATCTTCAATCGGGCGACACTGGGGCGAATTTGTTGAATTGCGATTTATTGATACATATGGCTTGTTTTGGCTTTCCAAATCACTGAGCTTGAACCATGGTTTGGAAATTCCTCTCTCATGTATGGCAATATAAATCATCACCTTCTGCTCGAACTTATGCTTACACTTATGTTTCACGTTCGGAGATGAAGTAGAAATAAAATCAGAAAAATATCGTTTCCTGGGATGTGGGTTATTGAGAGAGGGAAGTAGCTTTCATCATCCAAAACGAAACATTTTCCGGTGTAATTTCAGATCATCCAGCGGCATTGGGATTTTACGGTTAATATCTGTTGCTATGTGTATTCTGGTGCTCTTGATTTCTTATGGTAGACTATTCCCATCTTCTTCAACGTCTTGCAGATGTAAGGTTTCGTAGTCTTGAACTTTTTTGCTGTATCAGATTGACTAATTGAATCCTTGTTTGTTGAAAGTAGGGGAGAACAGTAAAAAACGCACTGGTGGGGTAGAATGACCCTCTCAATAAATATTCTGAAATCTTCAAAGCTATAGCTTTAATGGAATGAAAGTTTTCTTAAATAAAACAGCATAACTGATAATTTTTTAGTACAACAGGGCACTAAATACACCAAAATATGATCAAAATTGAATAAATTGTCCCTTTACCCCACATGTAAATGATAGAGTTAATCAAACAAACTTTTACCACGCGTTAATATCCATGGTTTATAATAAATTCACTTCACTATATTGCATACCACAAAACATCAAGATAATATCAAAACTTCACTAAAATTCTACGTATTCTTAGAATATTTAGACAAAACCATGCAAAACTAATACTGGGGCAGAATGCACCGTGGCGTCATGTATACGTCTACACGCTTAGAAAAAAATACTCAGTGGACTGGTTAAGTGTATGAAGCCAATGTTGGGTATAAATAACCTACTTGTGATAAAACTCTACCCAAAAGAAAGTAATTTGAACCCAAAAACACAATTATAACCAACGTGCTCCCCACACTTAACTGTTCCTTTGGGTACTTATTTCTAAGCGTGTAAGTCATGAGGAGTTGTCAACATATCACAACGTTTTGCGCAACTTGTTTATTCTATACCAATAGGCGGACTTGGCGATATGTTTCAACTTAACACCTCTAATGAGTAACTTTTTATAGCAGTGTTTTTACTTTTTACAAGTGGTGCATTTTTATGTTTCATGATTTTTCTTCGACGTTAAGATCTTTCCGGGACGTTTTTGAATATGACAGAAGTATCACGAGCACGCCAGGGAATGAACATTTTTTGGAAAAAAAATCAGTTGCTAGAAAGTGAATAGTGCTCATCGGAAGTGTGAAAAGGTCTCGCAGTGTGAACCTTGAGAGACTATCTAATTTTGCTGTGCTAGCGCTACTACCGGACCAAATCGATGATTCAAGTTGTGATTTTATGTCAGGAGATATAAAAAGAAGAAATTTTTTGTTTACCTTCAGTAGTAGATGTATATTTTCGAAGCATTTTTTTGTGGTTTTCATAAACTGTGTTCTTGTACACTGATAGGCAAAATAATGTGCCCACCTCATAGTTTTTTCAATTTCTCTTTTAAACACACTGTATTTATTTTTATTATCTTATTTTTTATATTCTTTTTAAGATTCACTTATGGAATACTGGAAAAAGGAGTTTTACTTAAAGAAAAAAAAGTCAATTTGTGTTGAAAAAAAAACAGTGGCAAAATAAAGTGCCCACTTCATTTAGGCTACAGAAAACATAAATTAAAGTAAAATAAAAGCATTTCAATAATTGATGTGTCTTCCTTTGGCCTTCAGGATCTCCTGCAGGCGCTTCGACATGCTCTCGATCAGGTTCTTTAGGTGCTGTAGATCTAGCTCTTCCCAGGCGGGTTTCAGGGCTTCAAAATAGTTATTTTTATTGGTAACACCAGTTTTGTCAACCCTGGCATCGAAAGCCCACAAATTCTCGATGGGATTGAGGTCCGGGCTTTGTGGAGGCCATTCCAGCGGTTTGATCCGACAAGACCGGAAGAAAGACTTGGTCTTCTTGGCAGTATGCTTCGGGTCGTTGTCCTGCTGGAATACGAACTTCTCTTCAAGGCCCGTCTGGATCAGCGAAACCTCCAGATTTTCTCGCAGGATGTTGATGTAAGAATCTGCCGTCATTATCCCGTCGATTTTCACAATGCTTCCCACTCCACCCCACGAAAAACACCCCCAGACCATCACATTTCCTCCTCCATGCTTCATCGTGCCTTGGATGTGGCGCTCCTGAAGCTCCTCTCCCGATCTGCACCAAACACGAACCCGCCGCTTTCGGTTAAACAGCTCAATTTTGATTCGTCCGTTCAAGAGCATCGTTTTCCAGAACTCTAGGGGCTTATCAGCGATGCTCCTTAGCAAACTTATGCCGTTTGGCTTTGTTTGCCTTGCTGATAAATGGGCGCTTCCGGGCAAGTTTGCTATTCAACCCCTGTGCTACGAGACGGCGATGAACAGTTCGACCGAAACTGATAACTGAAGGGTTTCCTGGATCTCGCGGACAGTTACCTCCGGGTTCTTCTTGACTTCGCGCCGTGGTGTTCGTGGTGTCCGTTCTCGCATCCGTTTTCCGCTTCCTGCCTCTGCTAGGGCGATCCACCACTGATCCAAACGTTTTAAGCTTCAGAAGAATTTTGCCAACCGCTGCCTTACTGATACTGTACTTCTTAGCGACAGCCCGGTGCGATTTACCATTTTGCACATCACGAACGACCAATTTTCGGATACACAAGGGAAAGCACTGCGTTCTCCATTTTTTTCAATTGAATCAAATGCGATCACGTTTACAAATGCACCAGGTTGAGCCGTTTGCTTCAAAACATGTTAAAATATCAAAACATAAACAATCGAGGGGTCTTCCAATGGAAACTTATCGAAAACATATCGATTTTTGAAGCGGGCATTTTATTTTGTCACTGGTTTTTTTCAACACAAATTGATTTTTTTTTCTTTAAGTAAAACTTCTTTTTTTCAGTATTCCATAAGTGAAACTTAAAAAGAATATAAAAAAAATATAAGAAAAAAACTACACTGTGTTTACTTTAATTTGGACCAAGTAAATGAGAGAAATTGAAAAAACGAAGAGGTGGACACTTTATTGTGCCTATCAGTGTATGTTGGTTGGTATAGAAAGTTTCTCAGAACTTGGATCGCTACGTGCTACGCGTTTTGTGTAACAACACAGCTGCAGGGATACAAATGACACCTTGCAGGATCATTGGAACGCTAACCAGTCAGAACCTGCGAAGGATTTTCAGACAATTGAGAGGTGGTAAGTCTCTCAAAAACGCAAACGCAAAGCAAAATAGGTATTTATTATCAATTTTGACCCTGTATCACTTTACTTGGACCTACATAAAATATTATGTAATCTTATTATGAATTATATAGATGATAATATCACTTATCAAGGTGAATCCTGATCCATCGAGCCCTATCCTACTAACATAGAAAACCTTCCTTCCTGTGACCTTTGTTGGGATGCAGAGGTAAACACGGTCCTTAAACAGCAAAGGTCACACTAACTTTCCTTCCCTATTCCCACCTGCTTGCAAGGACGTGGCCGGCGCCGTTATTGATTATTAAAGAAATTGAATCACTGAAACGTAGTGAGAATGGCCGGTTACTCCCAGCCCCATTCGGTTGATTCATTGTGCAATTTCATTGATTCTGATCAACCAAAGCGATTTTGGTCATTTGTTCGGTCGAAGCGCAAAAATAATGGATTACCTTCGACTATGTATCTCAATGATCGTTCCTCTAGCACCAATGCCATCAAGTGTGAGTTATTTGCTGATCACTTTAAGAGTGCTTTTTCGAACAGGCCGATTTCTTCCTCGAATGTATATGCAGCTCTCCGTGAAACACCATCCGACAGGGTTTGAATTTGGAATTTTTCAAATCAATGATGAGCACGTCGAAATTGCGATACGTAAACTTAAAACTCTTGTTAGCGCAGCGGTTCGGATGGTATCCCTGCGTGCATCCTGAAGAAGTGTTCGAGCGTTTTAGTGCTGCCATTAGTCAAACTATTCAACATTTCATTGCAACAAATGATATTCCCAACCGCGTGGAAGATTTCGGACATGACCCCCTGTTCGCAAAAAGGGCGACAATTGTAACATTGCTAACTACCGCGGAATAACATCGTTGAGTGCGCTTGCTCAAAACTCTTTGAAATCATTGTCAATCAAGCGCTTTCGCTGCTTCCAAGAACTCAAGAACTATATATCTACTGCCCAGCATGGATTCTACCCGAAGAGATCCGTGACGACAAATCTCTTTGCATCCACCTCTTTGTGCATTCGATCGATGGACGCTGGCATGCAAGTAGATGCTATACACACTGATTTCAAAGCTGGCATCTCGACCGAGTGAACCACGATCTTCTGCTTCGAAAACTCGGTAGAAACTCGGAGTATCCATAGCTTTTGTAGGTTGGTTCAAATCATACTTCTGTCCGCGGCGGTCTATGAGAGTTAGAATAGGCTCATCGCTTTCAGAATGTGTTTACTATATCATCTGGTGTTCCACAAGGGAGTAACTCGGGCTCCGCTACTGTTTTCGCTGTTTATTAATGACGCTGCGTCTCATTTTACCATCTGGAACTCAGTGTTTTCTACGCCGACGATTTGAAGATTTTCAAGCGTTATCACGTGTATCGAGGACTGTACCTACCCGCAGAAACTGTTGGATTTATTTAGTGGATTGGAGTAAACGGAACCTCTTGGAGCTGTGGAGCGTTTACTTAGAAAACGTCTGCCGGATCATTTTTCACTACCGTCTCAATGGGCATGCTTTAGAACGGCTGGAAAAGGTTAGAGACCTTGGTGTGATTTTTGACTCCCAGCTCAATCCTCCGAATTCATATTGACGATGTGATCTCGAGTGCGAGCCAGACAGCTCGGTTTCATATTTAAGCTTACCGGTGGTTTCACTGATCCCTCTGTGTTTGAAATCATTGTAACTGTGCTCTGGTGCGATCGATTCTGGAATTTGCTGTATTAGTTTGGTGTCCGTTCAACATTATGTGGGTCGACCGTATCGAATCGATCCAACGAAAGTTTGTGCGCCTAGCTCTTCGTCATCTACCATGGCGTGACCGCCTTAATCTCGCCGCCATATGAACATCGCTGTATGCTTTCATAGGAATTGAAACCCCTGGAGAAAAGAAGGATTGACATGCAAGCAGTTTTTTGTGGCCAAGGTCCTTGTTGGAGATATCGATGTACCTGCTATCTTTTGCGGATATTAATATATATAGTACCAGAAACGCTCCCTTCGTCGGCGGAGAGTTTTTTTGCATTTGGCAACCCTGCAATACTTTTTGTAGATACGGCCAACACGACCCAATACGCTTCATGGCATCTCGCTTCAACGACGTTTCAAGTCATTTTGATTTTCACGTCCCTGCCGCCGTTATGCAACATCATTTAAGGAATCTGACATAAAATGCGATGGACTTATGGACCGAGATGATTTGTTGATCTACTAGATGTTAACGACAATTGAAAAACGACTGATTTTCCTTTTTTTTTTTTTTTATCATCTTAACCTGGTTTTGTAACTTGTGATCTATGTATATTGTAGTTATTTTGCTCTTCCTTCATTGTTGTATTCATGTCAATCGTTTGATTTGTATCTTATGTTATTTATATTTAAGAATATGACAGGGTTTTTTATGCCAATTTGAGCCTCTCCCGTCTCAAATTGTCTTCTTCCCTGTCCATCTTCATTAAGACTAAAGTGTCAGATGGAGATTAATAATAAATAAATAAATAAATAAATAAATATGATCACGGAGTAGCAACCATTGATACGTGCAGTCAGTCAAGCTAATCTAAGCTTAGTGCTATGGAGCAATCTAAGTGCTTTCTTGTCATTAATTTTAGGCAGTCACTCACTGCCACTGCTACGAGCTGTTCCTGAGGATACCAGGATACCATAGATGGTTGAAACTGGAACATTCTCGGTTTTGCAATTTTTTCACACTTTTTCCCGTGATTTATATTCGTTTGATAGAACTGTACAACCCGCTCGTGCTATGCTTCTAGCTTCGACGGCATTTTGAACACAACTGAACAAGTTAAAACAAAACAAAACATGCGATTATGTTAAAGAGACAGAGCGCATTGATTCACATAACCTCCCGTTTCTCTGTGTACACACTTAGAATCTTTTACTGTATTTGGTTATTTTTTATCGAACTTTCAACAGCTGAACAGTTCGGTAATCCGATTTAACGGATTTCGGTAAAATTTGACGAGTTCCGGTAATTTTTTTACTAGAATAATGTAAAATTTCACCGAAATCCGGTAAATTGGATTACCGAACGTTCAACTGTTGAAAGTTCGGTAAAAAATTACAGAATACTGTAAAATTTTCTAAGTGTGTACGTTTGTGGTTTGATATGAGAGGGTTAAAACCATTCTCATTTTTCAGGTATGCCTCGTTTGCGTCGCGTACTGAAAATAATCTGGTTCACCGTAGATGGACAGAATCTCTTGATCCAACTTATACAGTTCATATACGCTCTAGTGCCACGTAGTGAGATAATTGTGAACCAATTGGTTCATCATCCACAAGGCCAAGTTTACTAACCATCATTGTGGAAAACGCTAACTCGCTAGATGGTCGGGATCTCGAGATGTAGCTGATACAGGAAGATCATATGCACATTAGCGCCACTTTGTGGAATAGTGCTAAGCTAAAATCCACCAACCGACATGTTTTGAAGTACTCAACAATTGCTGAAGACTGTTACTTTCCACTTGTCTAATATCACGAGATGTTCCATGTTGGAACCAATTAGGCCAAGTTCCATATGCTATTAGGTTTGATTTTAAGCGATGTCCATTAGCATGGACGCTATCAAGCTTGCTCTTGGGGGGAATGCCGTACATAATGTTTCGTTTATTCTCCATCGATTAATTATGTAATACCACTATAATGAAATCTATCACTCCCTAATTGGGTGTGCTGAAATCCGAAAAACAATAAATCTTATTTATAGGGATGTTAATGGTTAAATAAGTATAATTGAAGAACTATAATTGCACGGCTCCGGGAAATTTCATGCATGAAGCGATAAAATGAAGCAATTCACAATAAATCGGTTTATGAATGCCCCAATGAGAAATTTCATAAGATTAAATGAGCATAACTAAATTTTCATTTATATCCATAAAACTTCAACACGCCCATTCCGTTCCAATCTGCCACATGCAACTTCTTCGATGGAAAACCAACATTTCAATCCTTCATAATCTACTGGAATGAAAAGCAATAGCCTCTAAATTCACCAACACAAATTGCTCGAGTAATCGTTAGTCGACGAATAATGACCTACTTCCTCCCCCTCCATTTCACCACCCACCACAGTCATGCAATAGTCTAACCTAGTGATGGTTATTGCTGCAGTAGCGCGCCATTGGATTATTGCATCGCTTAGTTAAAAAAACGTTTGAAATAAAAGTGAAACAGTGAGGCTCGGATTCGTGGAAGTAAGGCCTTGGCAACGCCAACGGGTCGGATTCGGAGAAGTAAATCAAAATTTTACACAATTTCGTGACTGCAAACTCGTACGGTGTTTGTGATGAGCTTGTGTGGGATTTGCTACCAGAGGGTTCGATTAAACCGTGGTGGGTACCAAGGCTGAGCCATATCGACTAACGTGAATTTCGAGGAAATGAAACTTTTCACTTCTGCCCACTTGTGTAGCTGAAACTGTGATCTAGGGGGAGATTTTGCTGTTGCTGAGAATAAGTTTGTGGATATTCTAGATCCGAAAGATTCCAGTCATCTCACTGGAACACCACATTCAGCTTCAAAACGCAACTGTTCTACTGAATCCGAACTTGAAAGACTTTTTTTGTCGAAATGGTGCTACTGGAGCGTAAAAATAGACGACCTATTTCTGGCAAATTTCCCACATCCGCGGGATGGCAAAAAGGCATTACTCAGCCACCTGTAAAATATTCGATCGATCGTTCGAATTCGAAGGAAGAACCGGTGGAGCGCGGGTTGAACAAGCTAGAAAATTACACAGATGGATATTGGTGTGTGTACACAGTGCAACACATGTGCATTGGCGTGACTAGGGAATAAGTAGAATGGGTGTGGAAGGGGTTACTCATACTTTTCATGATACGTCCCAGCAACACCTTTGAGGTATATAAATAAATTCAATTTTTAGACGCTGAACAGAAACCAGCAGGGAGAAATATTTCCTCCGAATTGCTTCCTCCAATAGCCCTTGCCATCGTCTGGCGGTCCAGGAAAATCGATTTAGTGCGCGTTTCATTGGTTGTAGATTGGAACGCTAAACCCGAAAATTGCTCCCCCATGGTGTCTGGTTCGGCAATTATGTCACCGTTTACGTAATAATCGGAGTCAGCAATCGGGAACAGCAGATGACCTTTTACCCTAAGAACGGTTAGAAGTGGGAGGAAGCCAACTTGACTCACGCCCTTCAACGCTCCACAAAGTCATTCATTTAACAATCGTTGACAGTTGTCACCACGAAACTCAGAACAGTTTGAAACGTGGCACTCGTGAACTGTTTAGAAAAATGCATCAAAAACTTTTCTCCCGTCCAACTGGGTTGGATCACTCCTAATGCTTAGCACACGTTCGGGAGTCCTTTTTTTTCTCTCTCTCTCGTGGTAACCAGTAGTAGCAGCACCGGTTCCGGTCTGGCCATCCAATTCAATTAAAACTTTTTCATTCCGAAACATACTCACCTGCATTGCGGTTGGCGTGCTTTGTCGTTTTGTGCACGGAGCTTAGAGATGGGGGATGATGGGTAGCATGAGTGGATGGTCGGTCTTGGAATGCAACCGTTTTTCCAGCGCTGGTCAACTCTCGGAATCGAACTGGCAAAATGTTTCAAAAAGATAGGCTAAGGGTGTGCAACGGGAGGTCAAACTAGAGAACGTTTATTTTTCGTGTCATAATAAGAGGTTTCGATCGGTGAGTTTTCGTTTAGGTATATTTGATTTCAGAAGTAATAAGAAGTAGTATCGTATGGATTGCGAACAGCCCTATTAATTTTTTTGCTTTGTCAAAAGCTGGCTTGATCTCGGTATTTAGAACACATTGAGACAGCAACAGCTAAACCTCACAATCCTTTTGGTTTAAAGCTGATTTAATTGCCATTTGCTTTAAACCAAAAGGGTTGTGAGGTTTAGCTTTTGCTGTCTCAATGTGAATTAAATAACGAGATCAAGCCAGCTTTTATCCTTATACGCAGTGTGGTTTCTTCATTATAATTTTTTTCCGAGATGCGCCGCCCAATCAAACTCCACTATCCTCGACTTGAAGTTTCCAAATGTCTTACTGTTATCGGCATATTTTGTTAACGTTGAGCAATCTGTGGCTTACGGTGCTCCACAGATTGTTCCATAAAATCAGGGTATGCCATTCAATTTTTTATGTTTTCCTACATGTCTAGGTTATCCCATTGCAGTTCGATTGTATTTAGATCCGCTGATTGCACCGGCCAATCCATGTCAGATAACGTTTCGTTTTGATTCAAGTCTTGAACGAACCCTGGCAGAAACATGAAGGGAGTCATCTTTGAATCACTTGAATATAAATTGAGCCAACCTTGAATCACTTGAATAAGATGTGAACTAGACTTCGAATGTGTGGTGAGCAGTGCGGTAAAAACTCAATCTCAATTGAAAAAGAACCGACGAAATTTAGACAGACCGCATTTCATTATCATGTTGGTTGGTAAATTACTAGACAATGCGTGCCATTGGCACTTCGCGTACCTGCAGGTTTAAAAAAGATCCTACTGCGATCCTTAGCCTCTTGTCCAGTCACTCCTATCCCTACCTCCCCGTGGTGCCGACTGGGGTATGAGTAACCATAGGAAAGATCGGGTAACCAACCCCGGTGGGACCTTGGTCATATGCTGACAGGGAAGGATGGACTGCCCTCTTCAAAAGGCGCAGTCTATCTGAGCGTCTGTTCTCCATGTTAGGGACATCTCAAAACACCGTCTGTCCGCCATGTTAGGAGCAGCTGATCATCGTCCTTGTGCCAGCGCGGGACTCTAAACAGTGCTGTGCACGAGGATTCTCCGGCGAGACAGGGGGTTGGGGAAGGCCCAACAAGCCGCCCTTAAAAAATCAATGTTAAAAATAATACAGAAGTTAAAACAGACCGGAACAATCGGCAAAGACCTAGGTGACGAATTAAGGACCACGATTGGAAACTCGGAACATGGAACTGCAAATCGCTCTGCTTCCCTGGCTGCGATAGGATAATCTATGACGAACTTCAACCACGTAACTTTGAAGTCGTAGCACTGCAGGAGGTTTGCTGGACAGGACAGAAGGTATGGAAAAGCGGGCATCGAACGGCTATTTTCTACCAGAGCTGTGGCACCACAAACGAGCTGGGCAACCACTTTGTAGTGCTGGGCAAAATGCGTCAACGCGTGATTGAATGGTTTCCGATCAACGCTAGAATGTGCAAGCTGAGAATCAAGGGTCAGTTCTTCAACTACAACATCATCAACGTACACTGTCTACAAGACGGGAGACCCGATGACGAAAACGAAGCGTTTTACGCGCAGCTAGAGCAAGTGTATGATGGCTGCCCGCAGAGGGACGTAAAAGTTGTCATTGGTGACATGAATGCTCAGGTAAGACGGAAGGCAATGTACGGACCGGTTAAAAGGGCCTAACAACCTGCATACCGTATCGAACGATAATGGCCTACGATGCGTGAACTTTGCGGCCTCCCGTGGTTTAGTAGTTCGAAGTACCTTCTTCCCCCGTAAAGACATCCACAAAGCCACTTGGAGATAACCTGACCAACGAACAGAAAATCAAATCGACCAAGGTCTAATCGACGGGAATCATCTCCGATATCATCAACGTTCGCACTTACTGCAGTGCGAATAAAGACTCGGACCACTACCTACTTGCAGTAAGTACCTCTCGACGGTGTACAACGCGCGTCGAATTCGAACGCCACGACCTAACACTGAGCTACTACGGGAAACCGGAGTTGCCCAGGAATACGCGCAACAGCTAGAAGCAGCCCTACCAACGGAAGAGTAGCTTGGCGCAGCTACTCTTGGGGATGGCTGGTGAAACATTCGAACTGCCATTGGCAGCACTGCAACAGTGACACTAGGTACTTCTGCACCGAATCGAAAAAATGACTGGTTTGATGGCGAATGCAAGCAGTTAGTAGAGGAGAAGAATGCAGCACGGACGAGAATGCTGCAACACCCTACGAGAGCGAATGAGGAACGGTATAGATAGGCACGGAACAGACAAAATTCTATTCTTCGAAGGAAAAAGCGCCAGAGGGAAGATCGAGACCGTGAAGAAATGGAAGCACTGTACCGTGCTAACGACACACGCAAATTCTATGAGAAGTTGAACAGCTCACGCAAAGGCTACGTACCACAAGCTGATACGTGCAGAGACCTGGATGGCAACCTTCTCACAAGAGAGTGTGAGGTGATTGAAAGGTGGAAGCAGTACTTCGACAAGCACCTGTACGGCAATGTTACAGCGAACGAAAGTGGCTCGGTAATAAAACTAGGAACACGCGCAGAAGATGACAGGACCCCGACCTTAATCCTTCAGGAAGTTGAGGAGGAAATTGATCAGTTGAAAAACAACAAAGCCACTGGTGTTGACCAACTCCCAAGTGAGCTACTGAAATACGGTGGTGAAGCACTGGCGAGAGCGCTGCACTGGGTAATTACCAAGATTTGGGAGGAGGAGTGTTTACCGGAGGATTGGATGGAGGGAATAGTGTGTCCCATCTATAAAAAGGGCGACAAGCTAGATTGCTGCAATTATCGTGCAATCACGCTACTGAGCGCTGCCTACAAGTTGCTCTCCCAAATACTATGCCGCCGCCTGTCATCAATTGCAAAGGAGTTCGTGGGGCAATACCAAGCGGGATTCATGGGTGCCCGCGCTACTACGGACCAGATTTTCGCGATTCTGCAAGTGCTGCAGAAATGTCGCGAATACAACGTGCCCACACATCATCTTTTCATCGATTTCAAATCAGCGTATGATACAATCGATCGAGACCAGCTATGGTAAATCATGCACGAATATGGATTTCCGGAAAAACTGACGCGATTGATCAAAGTAACGATGGATCGAGTGATGTGTATCGTCCGAGTATCAGGGACGCTCTTGAGTCCCTTCGAATCTCTGAGAGGGTTACGGCAAGGTGATGGATTGTCGTGTTTGTTGTTTAACATTGCACTGGAGGGTGTGATTCGAAGAGCTGGGATAGACACGAGTGGCACGATTTTCAGGAAGTCTGTCGAACTCTTTGGCTTCGCTGACGACGTTGATATCGTAGCCAGTAACTTTGAGACGATGGCGGAAACGTACATCAGACTTAAGGCTGAAGCTGGTAGGATTGGGCTTGTGATTAATGCGTTGAAAACAAAATACATGAAGGGAAGAGGCTCACGAGAAGACAATGTTAGCCTCCTAGCACGAGTTAAGATTGACGGTGATGAAATCGAGGTTGTAGACGAATTCGTGTATCTGAGCTCATTGGTGACCGCCAATAACTACACCAGCAGAGAAATAAAAAGACGCATTATGGCTGGCAATCGTGCTTACTTTGGACTCCGAAGGACGCTAAGATCGAACAAAGTTCGCCGAACCACAAAGTTGACAATCTACAAGACATTAATTAGACCGGTAGTTCTCTACGGCCACGAAACATGGACATTGCTAGTGGAGGACCAACGTGCCCTTGGAGTCTGTGAACGGAAGGAGCTGCGTACCATCTACGGTGGAGTGCAGATGGAAGACGGAACGTGGAGGAGGCGAATGAACCACGAATTGCACCAGTTGCTGGGAGATCCTCCCATCGTACACATTGCAAACATCGGTCGACTACGATGGGCTGTGCATGTCGTAAGAATGTCGGACGACAGCGCTGTGAAAATGGTCCTCGAAAACGAACCGACAGGTACAAGAAGAAGAGGCGCGCAACGAGCAAGGTGGATCGATCTAGTAGAAGGCGACCTGCGGACCCTCCGCAGACAGCGAGGCTGGCGAGTGACAGCCATGGGCCGAATAGAATGGAGACAAATTCTGTGTTCAGCAGAGGCCACGCCGGCCTTAGTCTGATTGGTAAGGTAAGGTAAGTTATAAAGCCATGTTTTGCTTGTTTTGTTTTTTTTATTGCAAAAAAAAATGGAAAATCCCTTTAGAAGAAGATGTGTTAAACGTTTTTACTACTTAAAAGTATAGGTTACACAAAATGATATGTCATTTTCACACAAAATGATTATCACTCAAAGTTTAACTGGAGCTGTTATGTAGGAAATTATTTCAACTCTCAAATGAATGAGAAGAATTTTGCGAAGCAGCATATGTATTGCTTATAAGAACACCCAATATAAGACAAACGTGTACCCAAATATTTAAAGGTTGTTTACTCGGCAAACCAACTTGCAAACCAAAAACATTGAGATTTGACCAATTGCGTAGAACCATTTTTTTCATCAAATATCATCCCCTATTGTCCATAAACATATTTGCACCGTGGAACCAAACACCTTGTAGATCTTATTTCTTGACATAATCGTCAAAAGGTCGAAAGGAACAATTGTAAACAATGACTTAAAACGTACATTTCCTGAAAATGCCAGGTTACTAACATCTATATCCCCTACAGACGGGAAGGTAATAACTCCCTGCATCTGTTTATGGTGCTATTTTGTTTGAGCAAGCAGATCCCAGGAAAATACGCTAGAAGTAATTGTTTACAAATGTCACTTTCGACCTTTTGACTATTTTGTCTAGATTTCATCTTATATATTGCAAACATAAAACAATATTAATGCAAATATTTTGTTCAAATTGATGAACAATACTTTCAGCATTGTCAAATAGTTTATAGTCCTGTCACGGTCGCCTTGGAATATGATCTGTGGCTTCTTTCTACATTAAGACACACTTTGTGTACGGTTAAAAATAAAGGGTATTCCGATCAAAATTTGGTCAAACAGTTATGTGTGTGAGTCGATCAAAGTTTTTATTAATAAGTCAAATTCTTTTCCTTTTTCAAGTTCAGTTAATACAGAATACAGGGGAAATATTCAGCTAAGCTTCCTTTTTACCGAATGCAAATTGCCGGGTGTTTCGAGAAGAGTGTTGCGTGTCGCGGGATCGCGCCGTGCTCGCGATTCATTTAAAAAAAACCACATACAATCAATTGCGCTGTTGTGTGTTGGTGATTCTTCCTCAAGCGAGCTCAGGTCCAAAGTGTCGTCGTTCGCGGGTATTGTGGGGGAAGATAGTATGTATTGTTTAGCAACCGTGTAAAGTTAGAGGTCATAACCGAGTTTATTTTTCTTGTTGATTCTGTTTCCTGCAACCAAGTGCCAGTATCTAGAACTAGATTTTAGAGGTAAATACCACAACCGTGCCAAAGTGAATTTTGATTCGGTGTTGAGGATTAGTTTGTAAATTAATCAGTGCAAGAAGAGTGTATTAGACACAAATATAATGTTACTACCGGAAGGTTTCCTACACTCGTTCACGTCACCCAGGCAGTCGCCGACGGCAGTAGCTGCGTTCCAGCACGACTTGGCCATCTGGGATATCGAGGAGCGCTGGTTTGCAAAACAACTAATAATTTATTTCTACCATATTTTGAAGACAATATCTAATATCCTGTTTTATTTTATTTGGTCTATTTTGTTTTGTTTTGTTTTTCATTATGCTTGTCTCTTTTCAGTAACATTGGAGCGGCCCATTGCTTTTGGCGAAAAGTGCTACATATTTTCAACGTATCGTTAACCAGAACGAACCCTGCTGCTAACCTTTCCCCAACTATCCAACATCCCAGTGATTTCTCGGCTTCCTAAAAAACGAGTATCATATCAACACGTTCCTTCCCATTCCCTACTTGACCAGCATTTGGGCACGGCCGGCGCCGGTATTGCTTTGTAATGGGTCACCAGTTTTTACACATTGAAGATGTATGTTAGTCCCAAACATCATCTGTTGGTTCTTTGTGCAAATACAGCTGATCTGGCAATAACGGAATTTCATCCGTAGGCGGTCAATCATGCTCATGTTCATGCTCAATGCAAATTGCCGGGTGTTCCGTTTAACACCTGCCATAAGATTTTGTACAGTCTCCTTGTCCACTTTATTCGCCGCAGAACGCCAGTTTGCCTTGAACTGTTTCTCGCTCACAACAGCTTTTTGAGTCTTCTTAAGGTTCCGCTTGACGATGACCCAATATTGTTCGATTGGGTGGAGCTCTGGCGTGTTGGGAGGTTTCTTGTCCTTTGGGTACCACTTGAACGTTGTTGGCAGCATACCACTCCATGACCTTTTTCCGTGATGGCAAGATGCCAAATCTGGCCAAAATAGAACGGAACAATTGTGTCGCTTCAGCGAAGCCAGTAGACGTTTTTGTAGGCACTCGCTCAGATACATTTGCTAGTTGGCGGTTCCGGTCGCAATGTAAACGTTGCTCTTCAAGCCACAGGTACAGATGGCCTGCCACATCAGATATATTCTTCACGACCTTGTATAGTTTAATGTGCTGGAAAATATCTGCCACCTTTTCCCGTCCGGTTGCCGTATAAAATTCCTGTCCAGAAAGCTGTTTAAAGTCTGCCTTGACGTAAGTTTCATCGTCCTGTACCACGCAATCAAACTCCATCAGCATCGGCGTGTACAACTTTCACGATCGTGCTTTGGCCGACGTGTTTTGTTTATCGCCATAATTTGGAGTCATCACTTTCTTGTTAGTCGACAGTCCAGCTCGTTTTTAGTTCTATCCACGGATGTAGGCGCCACTCCCAGCTTCTTTGCGACATCTCAGACGGAGAGGTTGGGGTTCCGCTCGAAACAGCGGCCAACTCTTTTTGTCGTCGCTGTGGCCTCCGGTTTGCGATTACTCTCCGATCCAGCTTTTCTGGTTGTCGACAAACGTTCACCGAACACTTTTAATACGTTGGTAACAGTTGATTCAGCCACATTCAACAATTTCGCCAACTTGGCGTGAGAGTTCTGTCCGGTTTGAATCCAGAATCGCTTGTTGTGGTTTAGCGGCACGGAAAGTGACCGCTGCGAGAATTCTTTTACTGTGGTTTGTTGACCTAATCGCCCATTTTTTGTGGTATAAATTTCACGGTGTTTTGTGCTGTGAGTCAAAAGTTATTCCAGATGGAAGCCGTGAGGAGGGACAAAAATCGGCAAACCCACGTTGATAATCCATCGTGGTCCGCAATAAAAATCGCAAAAACGTTTGAAATCGCCACATCAACCGTGTATGATGTGCTCAAACGTTTCAGGGTGCCTCAAGGAAAGCGTCGTAGTGGAACATATGACCGAAAGCTGAAACAGAAGGTGTTGAGAACCGTCAGAGCAAACCCTGGACTATCAGATAATGAAATCTAACAAAAATACGCTGCTGCTTGCAGTACCGTTCGAAGACTTCGTTTGCGAGCAGGATATCGTTCTTATCGAGCCAGCAAGCTACCAAACAGCTCGTTGGAGCAAAGTTTCGTCACCAAAACTCGAGCTCGGAAATTGTACCAGCAGATTTTGGGCAATAATGAAGCAGAAGCTTAAGAAAACTGGAAAAACGACTCGGGACGCGACCCAGATGACCATAATGTGGAACAAATATGCCAAGGAAGTTGTGCAGCATTCGATGGGAGGAAAGGAAGTGTGACCTTTAGAAGATTAGAAACGAAGAGAAATGATTTTTATTGATGTTGTTGTCTTGAAGAACAGTAAATTACCTTTATTTTGATGTATTAAACTTATTTGTACGTCAATCCGTTACCGAGATACAGATGACTTTATTGTTCCGGATTCTGAATGGATTTTCGCCATGCACTGGCAAAATTTTGATGCGTTGTCCTTCGGCGACATTTTGATAACTGAAGTGGTAATCTCAAAATCAAAATAGAGGCATGATGCTACACGCACACATCTTCGAAATGTGGGGTGCGCGAAAAAATTTTAAAGCACGAAAAAAGGAAATGCGTCAAGTTTAAGTCGACAAAATTTTGATCGAAAAACCCTTTAGAATGTCATTATTTAACTTTTCAAAATTACATGTTACCTACTGGAGGAACATGAAGCAGATATTGTTGTATATGTTTATGTAAACGATCTCCAATCAGCGATCGATGGTCAAGAACGAGATTATGATACAAGAAAGAGAACACTAGTTGGTTTTCAAGGTTATTGCATGCACATTGTGCCGATACGCTGGGGAACAAATTTCAAGTGTCGGGACTGAGAATGCTACGTTTGTTTAAGGACATACACGATGGAATCCCCTTATGGCAGGAGCGATGGCTTCCTCATCCACACATGCACACTTCGGGTTTGCTCAACAAAATATGCCAAATTAATCCACTTTCCTGCAGTGAATGATTGCCATACTGCTAATAGGACAGCAGAACACAATATTTAATCAGTTCACACTGTTCATTTCACTGAAAACACTCTGAATTGATCAACTAGTGCTCATTTCCACAGAGCAGGAAATTTTTCGTCGTTTTTGTTTACCTTTTTAAAGCCAGGATCTGCCTATTATTTTCTCACAAAAAACTGTATTTCCACTTCCCGTAGCCACCTGAACACTATTTACTTTCACTGAAAGATTAATTATCATCGCGCTCTTGAAAACAGTGGACAAAAAATCTGTTTAATTAACGAGAAGGGAGCAAAAATTCAGCAGCCGGTCTCAAAACTGCGCGTTTTGCTTTTTTCTAATTTTCACTCAGCTGTGCGTAGCGTAGCAGAGCGCAGTGTTGTCAGCAACTGTTTGCGCGAGTGTGCTGGACTGATAAAAGTTTTGATTAACGAAGTAAAAAATGCCGCGTCCTACTAAAAGAAGAAAAACGGCTTTTTTGCGTGAACGGGCTAAAAAAGTGATAAGAAGTGCTGTTGATCCCTTATCGTGGACATTCGAAAATCCATGGAATATTGGTTTTACTTCACCGTCAACTGATGCTGAATTTCATCGAAAAATAGGTTCCGGAGAAGAATCTGTCGGCGAATCTT
This sequence comes from Aedes japonicus, assembly GCA_034211315.2. Lineage (NCBI taxonomy): Eukaryota > Metazoa > Arthropoda > Insecta > Diptera > Culicidae > Aedes > Aedes japonicus. Next base: position 113,810 of record JASCZW010000947.1, read on the forward strand.
CCGTCTTTAAAAATGACGTTCCTGGCTCAAATGATACTGGTTTTGAAAATACCGGTCATACTTCCGAATCCGATGGTGAGTGTGTTTTTGATTTGCTTTGCAATTGCTTGTTGATTTGTTTGTTGTTTGAAAAGAAAAAGTAGCCTTCCTTTTCCTTGGAAGCACGAGCCAGGGGTAGAGGAGTCTGGGTTGACTTGATCCCCCTTCTTCGTTATGGATATACCTCTGCGGAAAAAACGAAACTTGATGCGGTTTTTCCACAGGCTCATAGTTCCATATTAACCCTTATGTGTTCGACAAAAAAACACCTCTAAGTGTTCGACAGGGTACACGGGTGACCACCAAATTCAAGTGATTGTAACTCTGGCAATTATTGACCGATTTCAATTTTTTAAGCACTGTTGGATGCAGAATCCCATTCGTTTTATGGAAATTATATGCAATATCAATTTGAGTGTATCTGGTTTTCGGGAATCCGGGCTACCGGGGCTGTGGTTCTGTGAGAAGACACTATTTGGGAATATCAATTGAATTTCCTGGAAAGGATGTCACCATCTTTCGAATAACGCCATAAAATGGTTTCAGTTGACTCTAAATATTAACAGACTTCAGCAGTGAAATTTTGACGCAATTTTGGTCAAATGTTCAAAATGGTATTAGGGATCTTCAAAAAATTAAAAAAACGTCCAAGGTTCTCAAACTAAACATATTGTTCTTATATTTTTTATATCGCTTCGCAATCTGAAACAAATTTCACCATAATTATACTCTGTATAAAGACGAATCGTTATGGGAAATTGACTATATATTATCTGTTCTAGATTTAAAAATAAACGCGGGAAAATAAGTGTCGACAGGGATCAAGTCTACCTAGTTTCCCAGTTAAATAATTGTAAATTATTGTCCCAGTTAAATAATTGTAAAAAATGTATGGCGAGAAAATTGAAATTCAACTAGCATTTTTCAACGCATTCATTGCAAATTTTGATAAATACTCCATAAATTATTTCTTCTCAAATCAAACTCAATGGAAGTAAGCTGAAAAATTTTGAAAAAATGTGAAGTAAACTAGGGTGAGCCTCAACGATTTTTTTAAAGTTGAGCCTTATAAATTTCTAGAAATATCAATGCTCAATATATTTATGATATTTTACTTTAAAATATCTAATATATGTTTGTTCATTAAAATCCTAAAAATATATGAATCCTCAAAGAAAAATTTATATTCAATTATTATAGTGCAGATCTCTTCGATTGATGTGTTTCTTTTAGATAAATCTTGGGAAAATATAGTAACCAACCGAACTACTGTCTTTGTCATGGGGGTTGATGATCAGCTAAATTCATCATTTTCTACACGTATTGATTCATATTAAATGACTGCACCGAATGCATATTGTGAAATTTTGAAAAACTGCGAATATAAGCTGGAAATTGATAGCAGGAATCAAAATCACACCCTGTGTCCTGAAAGCTCTGGCAACCAGTGCAATGGTTTTTTTTTTCGCCAAGGTGATTTAATAACCCTGAGTCAATCTAAAACGACCATCATGCGTGCGGATGGGTACTTGGACCCCACCCAAGCATGTGGCTCTTTGGCATGTATTAAGTGTAGAAAATATCGTTCAGAGTCAAAACCAGTGGTAGACGTACCCGATTACACGATCGTTAGAGAGGATGATACTGATCATAATGGAAGCTCGAATGATGCTCACGTAGACTTGATTGAACCGAAACCTTCCGACAGGTTCAAGAATATACAATACTTTGCACATTCTAGCTCACATACTCCAAACACGAAGTAATTTTATATGCACATATAACCGTACTGTTTTTAACAATATTTATTTTGCTAACAGGTTAAAAGCTATTAACACAACTAAATATTATGGTTTGGAGATTCCATAATGGAACAAATTAGAAGGACGTCGAATCATAGACTACGATTATATTGTGAAGTTGCTTCTAGTTGCCCAAGCAACTCATTCTCGCAAATGCAACGGCATACTATGTTCTTTTCAAGACGAAGCTTCTATGGTGTCAACATTGTTCTTGATGTGCAACGTTTGCAACACCGTATTCAAAAGCTATACCGAAGACTCATCATCAGGTACTCGAGTCGTAACTCGACTAAGGTAACTCGACTAAGGTAACTCGACTAAGGTATTGCACAAATTGGTCAATACTATGCAGTGGGAGTACATATACTATAGCTTATGAACTGTTTTCTTTTCTTAATTTGCCATTCATTAACCAAAAAAAAGTTCATCAGAGACGAAATGGCAATGGACGCTCGTCTACCATCAGACACATATTTTTGAAAACCTCTTATGGAGTCAAAGTGATCAAAGCATTACAATGTATGGTAAATTGAACTTTTACAATATATTTTGAAAACTGTTATGTATCTTTAGTGTAGAAAAATTAGTTTTTTGTCGAATAAGTTTGGTCTTCAAACAATGTAACAATATATCAATAATATAATAATTGTACTGCAGTTTGTTTATTTCTGCAAGTGGCACATGATGAGATTTCTATTAAAACATAGAGTGAATACATACATAAACTTACCAAAGCTCCACATTGAAATAAAGTAAAGCAAATCAAATCCATTCATTTTGATTAACATCACAAAGTAAAATTATATCTTTTTGTGTTTTGAACCCAAGTAACTTCAAAGTGTAGAGATAAGATATCATAATTATGAGTAAACAACATTCAACTGGATTCGTGTGAAAAAATTAATAACAATGTGGCAATCGAATTATGTTTTATAGCATGAGCTGTCGTTGGTTGTCAGAGTTCAGTATGACGTGAAAAGGTCTCTGGAATCGGTTTTCAAACTGTAAAAATGCAGATGCTAAATTTAAAACGTTTATAATACATTTTATGTTTCAACCATCTACTCAAAGGCTCTTTCGATAGTTTATGATTGAAATAAAAACTGAACATTAACGTTTAAAATTCACCAATATTTGCATTCAACTATGTATGGCTTAATATTTAGGTTGCTCATTATGTTCCAGACTCCCCCAACCTTTAAAAAGGATTCTTAAAATAAAAATAAAAATTACTGGCAACCATGACCGTTTTCTTCATGATGCACCAATACAATCATATGAGAGCAAAAAAGTGTTTGCACTACTACATGCATGTTGAATACTGAGGATTCAATGGAGTTTCACCTTAAATGGATGTTTAACACTGTGTTACAGTTCAAGTGATGGCAACAATTGACAAGGTGACAGTTTCGACCTATTGATGTTAGAACCATTTATGGATTAGTTCAATAGTATGCGAAGAACGTAGAACTCGTATTGAAATTCATTAAAAAATTTGGTAAGACCAGCAACCAGACCCAAATATCTCCAACTTTATGTCAGCTTTATATTGTGTACCAAAACTCAATAAATTAAGATTGCAGTTGGTCCAACAAAAGTTATTTTACTGTTATATTAATTCACTCTCAACAGTAGCTGAAAAATCCAAACAGAAAATCCTTCCGCATCCGCAAGAATCTGTTGAGGTTGACAGTTTCCGCCTCAATAGATCACAATTTTAAATTCAACTCAAACTGCACAGCGCACAGTTCGTTCTTGCTGAAGGACACACTTGTATATTTCCGCGATATCAAAAAGCACCTCTTGGAAACAACTGACATGGCTGACACGAAATCGTCAACGGATCTCGCGTGACTCGGTGTCAGTTTTGCGGCCACTGGTTTAGGTTCAGCTGAAAGAGCAGTTATTCGCTAACCAACAATCCCGAGCCGAATGGATGAACTGGAGTGGAAAAATGTGACATTGCGGATGCACTGCAGCAGTATCCTTTTTTTTCGCCCTTGGTTGCCTTGTCTAGTTTTGGAGATAGCGAAAAGCGTAAGCACTACGGAGATGTTAACCCAAGATTTATCTCTCTCATCTCATGACGGTTCGTTTGGTTGGCTAGCAGCTACTGTTCAGAAAATAAACCTGTAGCATAACTGTCCTCTGCCGGTGCTGTTGCTGCTGCTGTTGGCATCGTGTTTCAGAGGTAGACGAAGTGAAGTGGCCCAAGTCGAAAGAAATGAACTTTTGGACTGCGCCAGGAATGTGATAGTTATTTAGATTAAACCAAAACAAACGACTGGCATTTGGATGGTCTGCTTGGCAGCAGGAGGAATGCAAATGACTCAATTTGTTGCATGTTGATAATTTGCTTCCTCCCTGAGAAGACTTGTGCATTGGAATTTAATTTTGATACGATTGTTTCGGAAAGTGTGAAGTTTTTGTTCCCCTTGCCTGGCCGTAGCGGAAGTGCAGTACCACTCATTAGGTCACCAGGTGGGATTTTTAATGGCCTTTTCCCATGACGTGATGTGTTCGAGGAAAATCAACTACTCAGTGATGACATGGAAACTCCGGCGCTGGGCAACAGCTGAACGACAAATGGTGCCGAGTCACGCATGGCAGCGGGCTGGCCAACGATAGGGTTGGCAGTGAACGATGTGTACATGTTCGTCACTATTTCCAGAGCTTTGAAAGCCCTAATACTACGAAGGCCACCAACGATATCAATTATTCAATCATATATCACTTGAACCGAGAAACGTAGCTTGACCACAATGGATCTGATAAACAACGACAGGGGGGAAAAAATGGCACTTGTAGTCGTTGACCCCTTTCCCCTGGGGTGGGCAAGTCAAATGACATCGTCCGGCACTGCATTACAAGAAGCTGATTCGCGCCAACAACAAGTTGGTTGTAGTCAAGAATTGATGACACCTTCCGGTTTGGCTTCATGTTGGGCTATGCAAAGTAGATTGGCGGTGGTTTACCTTCAATGTCATAACCATACGATCGGGATGATGGGCCGGGTCTTGTTAGTGGTCAACCGTGGTGATTATTAAATTATAATAGAGGAAGGGCTAAGTGCCACTGCAGACGGGCCCGGTCACGACAGAAACGCGATGAAGTTGTAAAATTATGCGTGAATGCACATGAATTACCGCCGTCAGCTTCCCTTTCCCCGTGGTTGGAAGTTTTGCTAGCATAATCATTGTAAAAGTTTCGGAAACATTTAAAATTAACACATTGAATCACTTTCTTGCAAGGTCATGATGCAAGAATGTCATTGTTTTGCAGAAGCATAATCTTTGAATAATAAATTAAAACAAAATGTTCTCTGTTTGAAATGAATTAACGACTGTTCCAGAAAGTATAAGCACACCTTTATTTCAACGGTCACTTTGAATATAATGAAATATTTCAACATGTTTTGCTGCGTCCTTTCGTTTGCACATTTCTGAATGACATAGCATCAAAAAAGAGCTCAGTTTTGTATTACCTATCAAAATGCGCAGTCTTACTGCGGAACAACGAAAAGTATCGTGCACAATTGGTGGCACTCAGAGCGGACTCTCCTTGAGAAAATTCGGCTAAGGAAGAGGGTGTAAGTCGTCGGAGCGGTACGATCTGCGATTCTAAAATATAGAGAACAGTGAACGTTTGAAGATGCGCCGAAGAGTGGTCGGAAATCCGGTCCTGTTAGTCCGGATATCGATAAAAAGATCAGGGATGCCTACAAGCGAAAACCAGCTGACTTCCGTTCAGGATGTTGCGAAAAACCAGGACCTCGTCGAGCAACGTCATGCGTGCCAAAGAAAGACTTGGGTTAAAAAAATACCGGAAGCAGAAAAAACCCAAAAGAAACCCAAAACAGGCTGCGTCCGTGAAACCACGGGCACGCAAACTCTACGATTCGTTAATGTGTAGAAATTCTGGGTGTATAATAATGGACGATGAAGCGTGTGTGAAACTTGATTACAAAACGCTTCCCGGACCACAATTCTATACTGTAAGTGAAGACAAAGACATCCCCAAAAAAGAGAAGGCATTTTTTACCGAAAAATTCGGTAAGAAGGTGGTATGGTTTGGCAGGCAATATGCGAGTGTGGTAAAACATCTAGTTCGTACATCCCAACGGAGACGATGAACACTCAGAAATACGTTAAGGAATGTCTCCAGAAGCGATTATTGCCGATGATCAGGCAGCACGAAGGTCAAGTAGTGTTTTGGCCTGATTTGGCGTGATGTCATTGCGCAAAGGACACTTTAGAATGGTACAAAAGTCAAAATGTATGTTCCGTGCCGAAAGACATGAATCCGCCGAACTGCCCGGAGACACGGCTAATCGAGACTTTTTGGGCTTTAACCAAAGCAAAGCTTCGAAAATTCATAAAACCAGCGGACGACATCCAAAAATTTAAAAAAGATTGGCCAAAAGTGGTCAAAGTGGTGGGAAGTACCACTGTGCAAGAGCTAATGGGTCATGTTTGAGGAAAAATTAGGAGCCTTGGCTATGATTAAATATTTTGATTAAACGAGAGTAAAATATCATATAAAACACAAATACAAATATGATTTGGCAAATAAAATTATTAGAACTAAAATAACCTGACTTTTTTGTTATTTTAAAAGGGGGCTTATACTTTCTGGAACAGTCTATAGCTCAAGAATGGATTGACAGTTATCAGTTCTGGCAATACTAAAATACACACTCAATATAGTTTGAAAAAAAGTATACAAAAGTCCTCCATGTGTATTTTTATTTTCATTACGTTTTTCTATTCGTGGTTTACCCGAGGTTCAAAAAGGTCGAAGGAACAAAGAAGTTGAATTCTGAAGTCTAGGATTTTGTGCGATAAGTAAAAAGGATTTTTTCTTGTGGTTGGGCGGTTGTAGTGTCCAGACAATAAGGCTCCTCAAAGACAAACTAAAA
>JASCZW010000948.1:0-287807 GCA_034211315.2 Aedes japonicus
TTTTTTTCGGGGAAGGTGGTGTTTCCGTACATTAACCGCGACAAACTTGTTCTAAGCGATATGAACTACGAAGGTTCGAATGATTTCATCATAATGCTCTAAAATTTCAAGTAGCCCATAAATTTTAGATTAATTCCACCTTACTCTAAAACGATTTTTTGTCTTCCATAGTCTGTAAACCGAAAGAAAGGGGACGCTTCTAATTTAGTGAGATAGTCAAGTACCGTAGAAAAACAAAAAAAAAAAAAATCAAACATAGCTATGCTTGCACCATTTGCCATATGAAACCGATGTAACGGGAAATTTATAAGACGATTCTATTAACACGTACGTACCTCATCGTTTTTCTTAATTTCACTCATTTATTAGGTTCAAATTGAAGTAAACACTCTGTAGTCATTTTTGGATATCTTTTTTTTATATTCATTAAAAGTTTCACTTACTAACAGTGACAAAAAAATGCCCACGATAAAGGTTGATATATATATTCGATAGGTTTCCATCGGAAAACCCCTCGATTGTATATGTTTTTATATCTTAACATATTTTGAAGCAAACGACTCGACCCGGTTTTTTTTATTAGTTCGTCGGTTGGCTAGGCTCAGACGGGTGTAACACTTTGCGGAGCCGATAATCAATATTGTTATTTAGCAATGCATTGCTTTTTGATGTAAAAGCAAGTGGGGTGCCAATCACTCGTGGCTGGCTCGAGGTTAATGTAAGTGTCACATTATCGTTTGGAAGGGGCTGAGGCAGGCAACTTATTTAAGCCATTGTTTGCTGCATGATGGTTGCGACTGCTACCAAATCCTCGGTGCCTGTAGTCCCGCTCGGTGACGTAGCTTGTCGTCGGCGGAGGAGCACAAAGATAGGCGAACAGAACTAGGGACGGTAGAGAGACTTGGATGCCTCTGCAGATAACATTACACTCTTAGAACAGACAAACAAAAGCAATTCGTAAGTCGATCGCATATAGGAAAATCCCGCAGTCCCAAAACATCTCTCACCTCTAGGGGCCCTAGGGTTTCCAATAGTCGTGCTCTGAAAGCATCATTATCCCTGACAATACCAAATTGCGATGTCATCATGAACGGATCCGCAACCTACATATATTGCGTAAATTGACGAGGGTAATATTGTAGAGATGTGCGTCTAGCGAGGAGTAGTTAGCACACAAGTCTTGACACATCACACGAATAAAACCTCGACTTACACCTTTGAACCACGATCTCGACGAAAAATTTTGGGACAATGGAACGCAAACCACCGCCCGAGGGAATCACTTGTCCAATTCGAGCATTTCTTCGAAGTTTTCACAGTATTCTGTGATGTTATAGAGTCTCCCAGAGGCGGTCCCGGTAAGGCCTTTACTCCTTGCCAGAACCTGCAGGCTCATATTAAGTGAAGAATGGCACACAGCCATAGGGCAATACGTAAGCAATGATATTGAATGCGTTCCAATTTAATGAGGTGGCTGTTTCTGGTCGAAAAAAAAAAAGCAAAAAGAGCCATGTTCGAGGACTGGTTCAGAACGCACCAATATCGAAAAGAGTTTCCCTTGTAAATCCACAAGAAAACTAGTGGATCGGGTTGTGCAAACCAGCAAGGCAGCGGCTTGGAAAATTCTTCTGAAACCAAAAGATCAGTCGGACTGAGTGGTGGATCGCCTTGACAAGAGAAAAGAAGCCCAAAAGCACTGAATCATGCAGAAGTCAAGAAGAACCAGAAGGAAATTGTCCGCAAAATCCAGGAAATCCCTTCAGCTATCAATTTCCAGTCGAAATGCTACCCACCGTCTTGTAGCACAGAAGTTGAACAGCAAAGTTTCGCGGAAGCGCCCACTTATCAGCAAGACCAACAAAGCCATGACGCTTTAAGCTTGCATAAATAACATCCTCCAAGAGTTTTGGAAAGTCCAGATTCTCCCAATGACCGAATCAAAATTCAAGTTTTCTAACCGAAAAGGACTGGGTTCTGTGAGATGCAGATCGGATTAGGTGTTTCAAGAGCGCCACATATAGGGACACGGTGAAGCATAGAGGAAGAAATGCGATGGTCTGGGAGTGTTTTCGTGAGGTGGAGTGGGAATCCTCGTAAAAATTGACGGCAATAATGACGGCAGATGCCTAGATTAATACCCTGCGAGAAAATCTGGAGGTTTCGCTAATCCAAACGGACATTTAAAAGAAGTTCGTATTTAAGCAAGACAACGACCCAAAGCATGCTGCCAAGAAGACCAAGTCTTTCTTACGGTCTTATCGGTTAAAACCGCTGGAATAGCCTCCGCAAAGCCCGGACCTAAACCTCATCGAAAATTTTTGGCCAATGATCGGCCAATGGATTAGCACTGGTAATTCCAAAAATGTCCGAAATTCTGGATTCTAAGGATGCAGTTATGAACATTCTGAGGATTTTTGAGCATACTGGTCACTTAGAATGGCCCTTTGATATCCATGTTCTACTGGGAAAGTGCCCTAATCAAATCGATAACAAAATATGGCTGGTGACATATCAAATATCTGACCTTTTGGAATCCGGAGTTTAACCGTGAAAGTGACCATATTCAATTCGATATCAAATCCTGATTACAGCATTTCAATGTTCCTGGTTTTGCAAAACTACACTTAGGGTGATCCTTTGGAACCCGAGTTACTTCGGAAAAGTGATCATTATATTCAACCCGTTACCAAAAATATGGTTCAGGACATTTCAACCTTGATTATGCTGCAAAACAAGTAGTTTTTTTAATTCCTCACAGAAAAAAATAACGAATTTTAACTATTGCTTAAAATTTCCCCTCGTTTTATATCAAGCCAATGAAGCGTACACAATGAAATTGTTTGCAATCTTTCATGCGCCAAACAATATTTTTGCAATCTTTCATGGAACAGACTAGATTCAGGCGTTATCTGGCTTAATTTTACATAAAATCTCCCATCAATTTCTGCCAAATCAAGCGTTCCACTTGTGTGCAATTGATAACACAGAAAAAAACTTTTTTTTTAACTGAGCTTGATTATCGAGATGTTCAGTCCCTGGGCTGGATCATTAACCACCCTAGCCACTAAAACATATTAAGGGTATATTTCTTAACCTTGTCCGGGGTGCGATTTTATCTCGTGACTATGGCAGGAGAGGTATGGATGCTAACCCACAACGCAGGGTCACTTCGCTGCAAAACTAGATCATTGTAGGATTTCTGTGGGTTTCTGACCGCACTGGTTACCATGCAGGGTTTCAGTTCCGTCAGTAAGGAGCATATTTAGATCCTCGCCAAAACATGCCTTACGGCGTATCAAACTTAATGACGTAATAAAACTAGGTCAACCGAGGATTTTCGAAGGATTTCTGACAATACTGACTACTTGGAATGGTCAGACGGGAATCGAGTTCCTCGGGCAAGTGATCATATTTAAAAATAAATACCAAAATTTGTACTTGCGACGTACAGTACTGGCAAAAATAATATACTGCAATAATTCTTACTTTTTTGTATATAATCTAGTTTATATGTAGGGATTGAGTATTGTATCGTTCGAACAGAACGTTGAATTTTAAGGTATATTCTTTTATTGGCGTTTAAGAAGAAACAAAACACCAGAGATTTCCCCAACCGAATTCATTAATTATATAGTTTACTGTTTATGTGACAGTAAAATGATGTAAACAATTTTAAAACGTAATCTTAAGTATTAAGTATGCCCTCCTTTCACATTGACATTTGCTTGAAGACTGGCATACTTTCACACTAGAATTCTGAAGGTGTTGTTGAAAAATGTTCAAATCAAATAGCATATTTTATTTGGTAACGTTGCCACGGGCCTAGAATAGATAATTAATTATTACTTTTGGGTTATGATCCGGAGACTGAGGATGCCAACAGTTTTTACGAGATTCACCAACAAAAGTAGCATATGTATCTGCAGTCGTGCTTTGGATCCTTGTCTTGCTGAAATCAGCGTTTTCAGCAAAAAAAAATCTCACATTTTAACACAAGAACGTCAATGTACTTATTTGCATCCATAACTTCTTCGATTTGAGCAAGTTCTCCTTCACCAGACCACGCAAAACATCCCCACACCATACTATTGCCTCCTCCGACATGTTTTCTGGACATTCTTCTCCCTCTCCCATATTCACCAAATCCTGGATCGCTGCTTGTGTCCAAGTGATTCTAACTTACTCTTATCTGTCCACCACACACTTTTTCCAAAAGAAAATTGGCTTATCGATGTGTGGAATTGTTCTTCGGAAAACTTCAGTCATTCAATTTATTAGATGTAATTTATTAGACGTCGTAGTCTTCAGAACGTCTTCCTCAACGTGTTATGCGTAGCACGTGAAAAACACGAATTCAGAGGAAGTCGAAGGTAACTGCGTTGTAACCACAATCATTACCAACTCAACACGAACAGTATATTTTTGATAACAACGTTCATTTGGTTGAAGAAGACGCTGAGCCCACCAAACTGTCCTCAACTGTTACCGATCGAATGCTACTGGGAAATCGTCAAGTGGAACCTCAAAACGGCGGATGCAGTGGCCCACAGCAAGTCAGACTTCCGAAAAGATTCATTGCAGATTGAATGAGTTACAAAAAAACAGGGTTTCACACCGCATGGTTACCCGACCAGAAGCGTATAACATAAACATGACAAAACTGTAACAAACCTTGTTAAGACTAACTGATTATGATATAAATTTGTTAAAGACATTTACGTCTGGATAATTGTATATATTCTATAACAAGTTAGATATAATGCCCCTGAGGCGTAATCATCGCAAAAAATAAATTAATTCTAACACTAGCTGATATGATTTTGCTTCCTCGTAACAAAACTGTAACAAAGTTTGTTTTGTTTATGTTATATCTGTATCTTAGTTTGCTATAATTTTGTCACCTCTTGAGGGTTTTTTGTTACAATTTCAGTTATTTTAACAACACCCGCGATCTGAATTCTAACAACCTCTGTTATAAAAACAGCGTAACAGAATAACAAAACCTGAAATAATTTTGTTGCTTCCTTCTGGTCGGGTAAAGACCGAAGAGCTGTTTATTTTATCCCTTTGAGGTTACAAAATTTCGCCAGCTTTCGCTAATTTGAGATTATCTAAATATGATTTATTCGAAAATACTGTTTGAAATCCTAGAGTCGGCTTCAAGCATCGGCTGTGAACGGGTGAATCGATGCTTTGTTGCGCACTGTTTTGTTATCGCATTATCTATCGTTCGGTGGCGTGAGTAATCAAGTGAGTATAGGAAAAAAAATTCAATAAAGCTGCTTCCCCGCACAGATAAAAATAAACATGGAATATTCTGTTATCTAATGCAAATAAAGAGAATGCTAGAGTTGGCTGTAAATAGTGGAAAATTTCATGTAAATTTAAGCGTTACCTGGCCTGAATCCAGCCTGTTGTATGAAAGATAGCAAACATGGTTGTATGGCGCATGACAGATTGCATTGCTTGGAATTAAACGAGTGGAAATTTTACGCGCTTATTGAAATTAATTATTTATTTATGTGTGTGGTATTTAAAAGTACAGTGTTAGGCTGTTAAGAGCGGCTGATCATCGTCCTCATGCCAGCGTGGGACTCTAAGCAGTGCTGTGCACGATGGTCCTCTGGCAAGACAGGGGTTGGGCAAGGCCCAATAAGCCGCTCTTAAAGAAATCAATGTTACAAATAATACAGAAGAAAATAAGGACCGGCAAAGAGCTAGGCGACGTAATAAGGACTACGATTCGAAACCTGGAACATGGGAAGATGACCTGCAGACTCTCCGCAGACAGCGAGACTAATGAGGTACAGCCATGGACCGAATACAATGGAGACAATTTCTGTGTACCGCAGAGGCCACACCGGGCTTGGTCTGATTGGTAAGGTAAGTAAGAGTGTCGAACATGATAAATTGGTAAATAGTTTTGACCTATACTATTAGTAAATTATATAGTATATTATACTAGTCACCAAAGCACCATATCTTGTCATTAACGGTAATCATGAAAAGGTTAAAATATTATGATGCGGTAGGTGTGTTTTACCGGTGGTGTGGGTCATGATTGATTGGCTTATAAATTATGACCTATGATATTCTATTAGTTACCATGGTGTCGATGCTTGATTGCGCACTATTTTGTTATCGGGTGTAACACATTTTCTATTGTTTTGGTTATCTTTTTGTTCTGTAGGGCGAGTGATTATGAAAGCACAAAAGAAATGATAATGATGCTGCTTCCCGGTGAGATGTGGCAGTTCACCGGGTGTGTTGGATCGGTGGTGGGTATTATAATTAATTATGATCCGCACTATTGATTCGCCATACTTTCCATGCCGCCATATATTGGAACAAGTAATCCAATATCCCATTTGTAATGTATGTTAGTCCCAAACATCATCTGTTGGTTGTTTTTGTAATACAGGTATTCCTCGATAGTACGTACATAAACTTTCTCACTTCAAATATAAATTGCATAAAAACTACTGATTGTATCTGAAATCGAATACAACTAAAAGAAAAAAGCAGAAGCTTGTCCTTCCTTTAGGTTGTATAAGGTTTTAATAGCACCAGTATTTATTGTGCAAATGCGATTTGAAGTGAGAATGTGGATTTACTTACTATCGAGGTATACCTGTAACAGCTGATGCGGTAAACAATTCAATTATGCTCATTCTCTTTTGAACGAGCTTTTGCCTATTCTTAACGTAGTATTCTAGAAGCACTTCCATAGTGATTAAATAAGAGCATTATATTCCAACACCAATGCATGTTGTGTAATGTGTGCATTAAAAAAGCGACTATTTTCGAAAAAAAAAAAAAAAAGGTTTAAAAACGAAGATATTTTAACAAAACTAACGGGTGGCAACTAAAATTTTGGAATTACTTTCTCAAGCTGTCAAAAAAAGACAAACATAGTTGAAGAAGATCTGATTTATTGAGCATGAGCATGATTGACCGCCCACGGATGCTACTCCGTTATTGCCAGATCAGCTGTATTTACACAAAGAACCAACAGATGATGTTTGGGACTAACATACATCTTCAATATTGTAAAAACTGGTGACCCAATATAAAGCAATACCGGCGCCGGCCGTGTCCGAATGCTGGTCAAGTAAGGAATGGAAAGGAACGTGTTGACGTGATACTCGCTTTGAAGGAAGCCGAGAAATCCTCTGCACTTCCACGAGAAATCACTGGGATGTTGGATAGTTGGGAGAAGGTTAGCTGCAGAGGTCGTTTTGGTTAACGATACGCTGTTACTGAAAAGAGACAAGAATTACGAAAAACAGAACATAATAAAATAAAACAGGACATCAGATATTGTCTTCAAAACCTGGCAGAAATAAACCACTTGTTGCCTATAAAGAAACAACATTAAGAACCAACATAAAAGTTAAATCCCTGCAATCCCCAGGATGTTTGAAGAGCTCAGCCATTTCTCTCAACCTTCAATCGCAGTTGAAGAAGATCTGATTTAATCAAATAAAAGATACATTGTCCATTGTTGAAAAAAAATTAATGTACATTTGAAAACGGTCCGTAATCGGATGTTCGGCGAAGCTTCCGTTTGATGTCGGAACAGGAGCGTTGTACGGCCTCCAGGTCAACTTTGCGAATGCATCTCTTGATTCTACCAATCAACTGTTTGCAATTCGTGGCTCTTCAGTTATTTTTGAACACCAAGGAACTCAAAACCCCGAAGAAATCTTCGATTGGGCGACACTGAGGCAGATTTGTCGGGTTGTGGTTTTTGGGTACAAATGGGATCGAATGGGTATTCAGGAACGATTGTGTTTTTATGGCGTAATGCGATGACGCTTTATCCGGGCAAAACACGTATTGTCCATCAGCATGATGTTTTTGTAGAAACGGGATCAAAATTTTCTTCAAACATTCGTTCTGGTACACATCTTGATTGATTGCCCAACCAGAGGGCTTGACCCATGGCTTAGAAATGCCTTTCTCGGAAATGGCAATGTACAGCATCACTTTCTGTTCAAACTTATGTTTAAATTTATATTTTATGTTCGGAGGTGTAGTAGAACTATCCGTTGAATAGTATCGATCGTCTCCGGGAATCTGCGTCTTTTAAAGAGGGAAGTAGCTTTCGTCGTCCAAAACAAAACTTCTTCCGGAATAATTTTTAATCAACCAACGGCATTGGGATTTCAGCGTTGAAATCTGTGCATCAGTATATTCCGGGGCTCGTGTCTTCTTTCGGCACTTTATTCCGACTCTTTTCAATGTTTTGCAGATGTACTGGTGAGAACAGTTGAACTTTTTTGCGGCATCCCGTTGGCTCAGTGAATCCTTGTTGTTGAAGGCACGAGAAAGAGAACGAAGTCCTTTTGCGTCCATAATTTTGGCTGGTCTTCCACTACCTTGCTTGCGAGCAGTTGTTGGGGATCTTAGGATATGGTAAACAGTCGAAGTCGCAACATTTTCGCTTTTAAAATGTTGTACCGTATACGTTTTGCCGAGATTTCTGTGCAGTTCGTAGAACTGTACAACGCGCTCGCGAAATACTTCTTGTTTCGACGGCATTTTGAGCAAAACTGAGCAAGCATAAACAAAACAGAAAATACTAGCAGAAAGAGGAGAGAAAGAGCTAACGCATACACACTCTTATTTCTCTCTGAGCTCGTTTGTTGTTGAGCATAGAGGCCTCGAAAAAATTCCAAAATTTTAATTGCCACCCGTTAATTGCAGGTTATTCGAGCAATGGGCCGATTCTAGATCCAGCCAAAACACCACGTCGTCATCTTTGAGATACTTTTAATCAAAGCGGCAACTTCTGGGAGGCACTAATCGCATGAAAAATTGGAACATTTAGCCACTTTTTTTAATGCACACTTTAGCAAGCACAGTGATAATGATACTCTATGTCAAGAGAGTTCCAGATAATATCTAACCCAAAAGATCTCCTAGGATGGATCGGGAATCGAACCCACCGCCTCCGGCTTGATAAACTCTTACCGACTGAGCTATTTGAAAACCCTATTATATTCAAATAAGAAAAATTTAAACATCGATAGATCATGAATTTTCTTAAACGTTAAGATAAACGATTCTAACGTCAACTTCAATAATAAAGGTGTTGTCCTTTTTTGCTAAGGGTCTTTCACACTCCGGACAAAGTATAGATCCTGTTCTTTACTCTATTTCCTTACTCACTTAATGGAATGACACTTACTATGCTCATGACCAATACATAGACAAACGTGAATCTCTGAAGGCGCACAGGACGTGTGAGTGAGTGACAAAAGCTCTCGAATACAACCAATAAGTAAAGTATGTCAAAGAGAAAGATCAATAATATAACAAAATAGTCGCTTAATTTTTTAATATGTACCCCAAAACATGTAATTGTTCTCACTAGCCTTCATTTGAGCTAATTCTCCCCTTTTTGATTGTTCCTCCTGCTCAATGTTATCTTTGTGTTTCAAAGAAGGGATGGAGTTTCTGGATTATTGGATGTCATTGATTCTGGTTTCTTTTCCATTCCGACTACTTCTTCTTGCTTGTTGTGCTGGTTCCTTACTCTCTTCTTTTCTTTTTCCTTCTTTTTCTGAGCCTCCACTAATTCAACATTTTCCTTTTGTTTCTGCTTGGATTAGTAAGAATGCCTCGCAAATTTGGCCTTCAAAAGTCCGCAAAATCTGCTGATATCATTCTCAAAAAATGGCTATTTTACGATTTTTAAAATGCAGATCACTGAGCCTATTTCGGTTTTCCAGCATCAAATGCTTAGCTCGTGAAAAATTTCTTTTGACCTGTATTAGAATGAGCTATGCAAATTACACAGTGCTTATTTCAGAGAATGTTTTGAAAGGATGTCGCGCCAAATCCGCAAAAATCGAGAAACCCGCAAAAATCGCGAAATCCGCGCTGCCGTAAGAACCCTGAATTTGCAAAATAGGAAACTTAATCAATTAATTTTCCTATGTTTTATAGACAATGAATTTCAAAAAGTGATAGAGATTGATTATTTATTTATTTTGTTTTTAACTCAGCTTATCGTTTGCCGAATCAAATCATGCTCCCAACCCAATCCTTTGAACCAACATTCGATTTACTTGTGATTTCTGGTGGGATTGCAGAGATCGACTATTAATAAATTTGACATTCATTCGGTCCGGTGCCGGCATTGCCTTAGTTTGGAATAATCAGTTTTTAAACATTGAGGACGTATGTCAGACCCAAGTATCATCTTGTTGGTTCTCTGTGTAATTACAGCTAATCTGGCAATAACGGAAACACAACCTTAGGCGGTCTATTATGCTCATGCTATTTTAAACAAGGTTTCGCCTACTCTTAATTTAGTATTCTAGAAGCACTTCCATAGTAATCAATTGAAAGCTTTCCATGCTAACACGAATGCATGAATTTGTATGATGTGTAGCAAGCAAGCACAAAGATACTCTATGCCCAGGAAATTCAAGAAAATGTCCAATCCGAAAGATCTCCTCGGGTGGATCAGGAATCGAATCCGCCCCTCCGGCTTGGTAAACTGTGCTTCTATCGACTAAACTATTTGAAATCCTTAATATATTTAGTAAAGAAACAGTTAAAAACCGATCGATCATATTTTTTCCAATCGTTGAGATAAACGATTCCAATGTCAACTTCAATAATAAAACTAGTCATTCTAGCGAAAAACCATATATTTCTACGTGCAAGTTTTCTTTCTTTGCTTAACGCTGTTCACACCAAAATCCGAACAAAGTATTGATCCTTTTCATCAGTCAAATTACCACGGAATGGGACCATGACCAATACACAAACAAACGTGAATTAAACACTTTGTTTTCAAAGTTGTATTTAGTATTCAAGATGGTGCCATCTGAGTTTCTCTTTTGCCATCTGAGTTAGCACGGAGAAAATTTATCGTACACAAATATTTGAAAAATCCCTATTCTTCTGCTCGCTCCATCTCAAAATTGTTATATGTGTAGAAATCAACGTTTGTAGATGTGATAAAGTGTTATACGGAGGTTTTTCTGAAAGAAAGAGAGCTGGAAGTGGTGGTGAAAAAAAATGGTCCTTGCTGCTTTTCTGGCAAACCTGGCAGTGTCATCACGGGCAGTTGTAAAGAAAAGCAACACATATTGTGCAAAAAGTGAAATCCATCCAACTTTAGATTTTCAAAGATCATTAAAATCTCAAACATATCCAGATTTTGGTCTGTATCCACATTAATCCAGACACCTTCAAATCATTGTAACTTTTGAAACATTGCACGTAGGAATTCACTGTGGTATAGATGAGAGTCTATGATGAAAACGACTATGATTGATGTTTACATTTCATGTTTAGTATTCAACATGGCAACGAAAGAAAAACAAGTGCGCGAGCGAATTTTGTACGGGCGTACGGCAAATCCTGACTTGTCAATACGGGATCTTGCAAAACATTGGATTTGCCTAAACCCACTGTTCACGATGTGCTCAAATCATTTTCGGAACGTTTGACGGTGGAGAGGAAACCGACAGGTGACACAAACATTGGACGCGCTGATCCTGTCATGGACCGAAAGGTGAAAAGGATATTAACAAAAAACCGAAATCTCTCCATTCGAACGGTGGCTCGTAAAATAGGGATGTCGCCTGGTTTTGTCCAAAAATAAAAACAACGTTTAGGACTTAAGTCGTATAAAGTAAAAACAGTTCCAAATCGCAACGACAAACAGAACTTGGCAGCAAAATCACGGGCTCGACGTTTGTACTGCGAATATTTGACGAAGTTTTCATGCGTTGTTATGGACAATAAAACTTATGTTCTGGAGGCCACCAGCCAAATTGCCCAGAGCTACGACAAATCGGTAGATATTGGGCTCTGATGAAGCGGAAGCTTTCTGGAAAGAAGCAAGGAATCAAAGACATCAAACACTTCCAGCAAATTTGGACAAAGACGGCTACGATTTCTGAAGAGTATGTACATGGACAGAGTTAAGCGCAAAGTTCGAAAATTTTATGCAAATACCGAATAACTAAGTTTTGTCTTCATGAATTGTTAAAATACATCCCATAAATCTGAAATAAATAACTACGACGGAATTATAATGTGAAATTTATTTTTTATTCATGTTTTGAGGTTTTCGGATTATTGCGAATACAGACCTTATAACGCAAAGTATAAAAAAATTGTGAAAACTTGCTCCAGAAACCCAAGCAACACAGCTTGTATTAAACAAGTAAAAAGTACAGTTAAATGACAAAACCAGGTTATAAAATTAGGTGTATAATACTTTATTTCATACTCTTATATGACGCAAAAAGCGCAAAAAGTGAAGCTTTAGAAAACATTAAATGGAGAAAAAATATCCACATGCAAAAATATAAACATCGCCAAGCGGGGATTCGAACACTTGTCCTTGGCGTGATAGGTTTGTAGCTTCTCTACTAAGCCAACTCAGATTGTTGAAAAGTAAATTCTGAGTATCTATGATATGCTTCCCAATGGCACTACAATCACAATCTTGTATAATAAATTCATCGTAATGAGAAAAAAGAACATGTTTTGCAAAACATGGTTGGTGTAATGTAATTTCAACAGTATATAGAACTGCCCATAAAATATTGTCCGGTTTATGTATTATAAATGTATGGTTCCATGTTTTTGAAAACAATAATCAAGTATTAATCACTGCAGTGAAAAAAGTATTTTTTGTTCGACCGATTCGACCGAGTGATATATGTATAGAATAAGAGAGTTACAAACCGCTTCAAACTTGACATGTTTTGCAGTACGTTTATAATACATTTATAATACAAACTATTATAAATCATTCTAAAAAGATGTTTTGTGTGTTACTTGGGAAGCGATATGAACAACTTTTCACAAGATTCCATTCTGTTGTCATAGATGATGAAACATACTGCTTAAACAAAAAATGCTTCAAATACTTCAAATATCTCTGGGGAACGGCAGATAGCTGGAACGATGCCTGCGAATATCTGAAACGGAAGTACAAAACCAAATGCCTTGTAAAATATCAATTCAAGCAGGCAATATATATAGCAGGCTGAAATCTCAAGTCCGTAAACGCTGAAATTTGTCTGCATGAATGCCTCAAAAAACGCGCCACTTAGGTTTTCTGAGAAAACATGTTCTGCACCAGCTTTGGCCAGTTGCCATTACGCTAAAGATTCAATTACTTGGTATGACCAAAACAACGTAAATATCGTACCCAAAAATTGTAATCCAAATTGTCCACAGCTCATCGGATTGAAGCATACTGGTCTATGCTAAAAGAAAACCTTAAACAGTTTAGTAAAGAATTGTCAACGATCGAAGAATTTCGTGGTAAGTGGATAACTGCTTCGAAGTAAATTGAAAAGGATACCATTTACAGATTGATCCAAGAAGTAAATAAAAAGGTGCATGAAACTGCTTCTGGAACCAACACCAAATGTATTTATAAACAGTTGTCTTGAGTATCACATCTATCTATAATATGAAATAAATACTATGAATAAGAAACATGCTGTTCTTTTTAAAAATATTATTTGTTTGTCCGGATTTTTGGTATGAATAGCGCTTGGTATGAGTCACCTAGTCCTTTCAGAAACCGATCCGAGGCAGCCCGAAACTTCCTGTTTTATTTCTAGGTAAAACCAACGAGTTAAGGAAATAACGATTATTTCCGACATCTTATCTACAGATAGTTAGCATATTAATCAACAGCACCAATCATCAATGAACACTTCCAATATTTTGTTTTGTTCAATTGATTAAACCCATCCAATTATGCACGAAGCGGCACTAAAAACTCCCCATTCCACCGTTTGTGCGCGCTTCATTTCCCGAATCGATTCATCTCGAGATGATT
Organism: Aedes japonicus; assembly: GCA_034211315.2. Lineage (NCBI taxonomy): Eukaryota > Metazoa > Arthropoda > Insecta > Diptera > Culicidae > Aedes > Aedes japonicus. The sequence continues at coordinate 13,832 of JASCZW010000948.1, forward strand.
CATTCACGAAATCACACCTGAATAGTCATCCAAACGCAGATAAAGAAAGCAAGCGCCTTTTCTCATCGACGTCGTACTTCCGAACAATCGGCGCTGAATCGCGTGTTGCATCATTGCGTAAATAACAATGATGAGCATGACGCCGGCAACCGGTAAGACGAACTGCTCGGAACCGGAATACAATCAATTACACTTATCATTGGAGGGCATCGCCGAGAGCAATCAGTTCCCCATCTCCATTTGACAGAACTACGAGAGCAGTCGGAATCTGCGTGCTGACCGAATAACGGAGTGGGAACGTGGTGATATAACCGAAAATTGCTGCTGCATTCGGCTGCAGCTCGACGAGTGGACACTCACCTTTCCCAGCGAATTTCAGCGCAGCTTATTTCAGCACATTTGCTGGAAACCTGTAGCTCTGAATAACGAAAGACAAAATCGTTTGCTGCTTGAAGCTGCATTTTGAATGTTTCATCGGTATGGTTGTTGAAGAAGAAATGTGGGCTAAGAAAGGGAGTTCTTTATCTATCATCATCAATGGGAGAGGGATGGAGGTGCAATAGAAATGAAGAGCATATTGGCAACTATTGGCTTTTGAATCAGAGAATATGAGATTTTTAAGTTTTAAAACTTACAAAAAGTTTTGTAAGACAAGTACAGGGTGGAACGGTCAAAACTTGGTTAATTAACATTTTATAGCATTTTTCCAATCGTTACACTTGCAAAAAACTGGGTGTATGTGTATGGAATCGGTTTTGATATTGCTATTTTCAGTGCGATTTTCAAAATGGCTTTTGACGTTTAATCATAAATCTTGCTTCCTAGCAGCTAATATTTGTTCACTGAACGATTTAAAGCCGATTTGATCACTTTTAGAAGTTTTGTCAAGTTGGCGTGGGAATAATTTGGAGCAAAATTTTCAACACTGTTCGTCCTGATTCACCGAAGCAAAATTGCTAATAGTGATTAAATCGACTTTGAATCGTTTGCGGAACATCTGAAAACTGATAAGAAGACAATATTTGAGGAAACCGAAGCCAGAATACCGCACCAACCGGAAGAAGGTACAAAGGTATTTCTACCAGTTCCCTGAAGGATGTCCGAAAAAAAATGTGAACACCACCCACGACACTCTGTTACCTGCACCGAAAAGCCAAGACACAATCCAAATTGTTAACAAACAAGATTTTTGTGATACCCAATCGAGATGGTTACAAACGTCGATGGCCAACGCATGAGTGCCTAAGTTGTACACGACATTATTGACCAAGTTTGATTTCTTTATAATGGCCAAAACATAAATCAAGGCGCTTTTCAAGCAGGTATCTGGTGAAGTGTTTTAATTCATTGCTGGGGATGAAAAGCTTAAAAAACAGTTACTGAAAAACTAGTTGGTTTGGCAGACGATTTTCATATGTGGGCTAAAAGATGGCATTTTTGTCACAACTGGCACTGACACCAAGATAATTATTGTAAAGAAATAATTGGAAATTCACTTGTTGAATTGTTTAAAGAAACGTTGTGTCTTGCAACGTTGTCCGTTGTTTTATGCTAGTTCGGTCAGATCCTGCCCCCTGTATCTACGAGGAAATGACTTAAAAATTTTAAACTACCGACAACGTGAAAAAATTAATCATGAGCATGATTGACCACCCGAGGTTGCTACTCCGTTATTTCCAGATAAGCTGTTATTATACAAATAACCAAAAGGTGATGCTTGGGACTAACGTACATCCTCAATGATAAAAACTGGTGATCCCAAACTAAGGCAATACCGGCGCCAGCCCCGCCCGAATGCAGGTCAAATAAGGAAACGGGAGGAATGGTATGTCGACGTGATACTCGTTTTATCGGAAGCCTAGAACACCTCTGCACTTTCACGAAGAATCACTGGGATGTGAATAACGGGGTTAGGTGACAGTAGGGTTCGTTTTGGTAAACGTTACGCAGAATTAACGTGACGTCTAGTAAAATATTTAAATCTTTGTACCGCTTTCTGGTTTAATCAGATTTATACCAACAGTAAGGATGCTAGTCGCAATGGTTTGTGATACAGTGGGCCGAATATTATAATATGAGATAATTCAATGCAGACATCTTCCCAACTTGACAGAACAGACAGGCATTCGGTGTATACCTCAAAGCAATATGCTTAGAGGCGGTACCTCTAAGCAATATGTGCTTAGAGGTGGACCGGAAGATTTGATGAGCTATCTCCTTCGACAACGTGAATACATTATCCAAAAGTCCTCGAAACTTGCTGCACCTAATGGAAAAATATTGGGCAATGTGGAGTGGAACCATAAGACAATTGAAAAAAACCCTTGGGAAATAAAAACAGTTAGAAAGAAAATTTTCGTTTTGAATAGAGATAGAGGATCTGATGCGAAACATGAAGCCTGACAAAACGCATAGGAACAGACAAAAGCCTACAACCCCTGAATGTCAAAAAGAAGCAACGAGTGATCATTTATATAATAGTTAGTATGCACTCAATCGTGTTGATCAAATTTTTGCTGGTTGCACCCTTTAGTTCGTAAATTTGTGACAAACAAATGCTACACTCAAAGTTTTTGCCATTTTAAGTCAATCGTGAAGTCTCATTAGTCAAATGCATTATTGGTATGATTTGAAATAAATTTGGAATCCGAATTTTACCAAAACAAAATCCAGAGTAAATAAGTTCTAGAAACGTATCTTCAATACAAGAAAAGTGATTCAAAGTCACAATTCGAAGCAAATTTAAAGGCAAATTTGAATCCCCCGAGACCGACAATCCGCTAATCCGCTGAACCACTCACTGCTTGGTTCTCCCGCCATTTTCGCTGCAGATCGTGCATGATTAGCGCAATGGCTCCATTAATCACATTCACGCACTTTCGTCACGTCACCTTCTATAGTCGAAATTGACTGGGCTAGTATCTACACACTGATGGCAAGCACTTCGCTTCACAATTCAACAGCCAAATCGTCGGCAGTCAAAGACCACGAGCTCCGGTGTTTCTTGGACGTCTGCGCATTCCGGACAGAAGGGTGACGCTGTGTGTCAAAATCGATGCAAGTATTGCCCGAAGCAACCCTGGCCAGACAGAAAATGCTTTCTTTTCATCAGATTGACAGATCCGGTATAAGCTAGGGCCTCAATCGACCGTTCTCCCCCGTATCCCATTCTCGCTGACATTTGCACATCCATTCCGCTCTAACCAGCTTCAAAACACCTCTGATTTTTTTCTGCTCATAACAAACACTGTCCTACACCTTCCATGATATTTTTCTGTACACACTCTTCGCCCAGTTTCTTTTGGTTACCTGCGATGCGACCCAGACTGAACAACCGTATCGCATTATCGATAATGATACACTAGCTACTAGAAGCCGCTTACTACTGCTAGATCCGTAGCAATTCGGCATGATTCTGGCTATCACGCTGATGTCTTTTACCGCCTACTCCCGAATATAATCTGCGTGGTTGTTGAAGTTTACACCCAGATACTTCAGCACGCGCTTCAAGGCTATGGCATGCGCTCTGATGCTCCCGCCATAGTGTTCACCGAGATCAGCATCCGGTTCTGAAAGTAGCTCTTCAGAATTCTGCACAATTAATAGGGAACCCTCATTCTGTGCAGTGACTCGGCAATAGCCATCCATCTGGCACTATTGAAGGCGTTCTGAACGGTGACTGTTGCAAAGGCACAATATCGACCGCCTCTCCGCTTCTGTTTGGACGACTAAACGGATGTCTCAACAACTGTCCGAATGGCATCTAGCGTAGACTTACCTTTCTAGAAACCGAATCGCATCTTCGATAGACCGTGTTCGATCTCTGTGAATTTCATTAGCCTGTTGAAAATGATCCTCTCCAGAAGTTTCCTGAGCCTATCCCATCTCCCGGAGGCTTTCCGGGCTTCGGCAGTGTGGAGCTTTAGGACTGGTGGGTACCTACCGAAGCATTTGTTCGTGTCGACCGTCAGAGAACTAAGAGGACGAGCCGAGTTCGTTGCTAGCCTACTTCGATGCTTTTGGGAGCTTGTGGCAAAAGGTAGCTATCAAATGATGCGGGTTACAGCCCTTGGGGCAATGAGCGACTAACATCTCTAATCGAGGATATCAGTACAGGCATTTTTGCAGCACATTGCTGAAGATGAAAATGCCTGAATCGCCACTTACAGAGCCATATTGGAGATTTTGTCCAATCCGGGTGCCTCTTGCCAGTGCCACGAGCTACTCGTTCCCGACTTATGTGCCTCGGCGCTACTTATTTCTTCTTTGCCGTACGGTATATGTACCCACGTCGTTGAAACTACTATAACCTTCAGTTAACCTGGCCATAGCTAGGGCCTTTGATCTTCGCCATCACAATAATGTAGCGCGCTCGGAACTCCTCCCTACGAACATCTCTGTCTGCTGCGGTTTTAGCTCTCTGGACACGTCTTCTAGATGTGCGATAACAAGCACGTAGGTTGCTAAGTTGCTCATTCAACTAGAGCGCTGCTTGTTCCTTGGCTCCAGTTTCCTCGGCATGGGAGGAGTGATTATTGGATCCGGCCAAACTATAAAAAAAGCATCAGGGCCGGCCGTGTCTGAGCAGCAGGCAATCATCCAGAAGGAGCGGTTGATGGTGCTGGTGGAAAACATCTTTCCGGCGACGGGCGGCGTCATGATCATAAGCGAAGGTTCATTAATAATGTAACGCAGTAAGGGGGGAAAATTTCGGAAAATGTGACAATCCATACAACAAATTTTGAAGGTTCATACAAAACAAATGTGACAAGTGCCCCCCGTCTAAAACGTAACCTCCTTGCATGACATAATTAATGGATGCTCCTTGATGGATAACGCATCCTACTGGGCGCTTAACGGCAACGACTGGCAGGGAACCAGGTAGTTTATGTCCCAGACGTCAAGTGTATCTCCCACACCAAGTTCCCGAAAAGGTCCCTCTGTTGCTGATGATCAGAATGCCTGAAATAATCAGAAGGGACCGCTATTCTTCCTTGAAGGTTGCGGTGAACGAGGCGAAATATAGTTCGCCTTCATCAAGAAATATCACGCCAGACCTCGCCGAGACCTTTTATGCCAAGAGATCACTGAAGAAGATAGACCGGTTGTAGACAAACATTGTACCGACGACGTGAAATTGCCAAAAAAAAGTGAACAATAGTAATAATATCAGAATCTACAAGAAGTACAGAGCAACCAAAAGGCCGGATTCTCAGAAAGCTTCGTTGAAAATACGGTCACGGAACTTGTATGACGTTCTCCTCTAAAAGCTGAACCGCTGCATATTGATGAACGACGAGACGTACGTCAATTTGGGTTCCAGTACACTTCCGGGCCGCAATTTTTCAAAGCTCTTATACATTTATTGAAATTTCTCAATATGCACTGTCCGTTTGCCAAATGGTTAAATAATTGTTCATTCGAATAGAACTACAATTAGAACTTACCTTATGTGATTAACAGAACGTGATATTTTTATTTGAATCCTTTGAAAAACTTACCTGAAATGGAAGATAGAAAAAAATAAGATTATCATAACAGATACTAAAACGTTTTGATTGGTCCCTATGACTGAATTTCTCATGGTTGAGCTCTTTCTCGTGATTGAGCCTTTAAACATCTATTTAAAAATAGTTTCTTACTATCGACAATGATTCGTACCGAAACGAAAACCGAACATTAAGCCTTGGCATCATTCCGAATGATTCAAAAACAAACGATTGGCCTTAGGCATTTTGATTAGATAAATGCTCCAATAGTTCGTTATTGCAAAACCTTCATCTAGGCGACCAGTTTGATAAAATCACTGGGCCGCGTAACTTCAAACAAAGAGTTTCGTTTCCAAATCCGGTGAAAACCAATAATTTTCAGCACTCCTTTGAGCCAATGGGTTTTTCAAATCACCTTGCATCGAACAACGAAAGAACAAAGTCAGTTAGTCAGTCAAGCAGTCAAGCATGCCAACCACACACTTGGCCTACTGATTGCCCGTCAACTGGCCATTTTCGCTCAATGGTCGACCTAGCAGCACGCCAAGCCAGACTTCGTTTGACGTTCAATATCTCCGACCGGCTGCGTGTTGCTATCATTGCTGACTTTTTATGTAATGAAAGTGTTACTTTATGGTTTATTTATGTCAGCCAATTTGAACGACTCTGTTTACCCCCCTTTTGTTGTCAGTAAGTTGGTAAGTCAGTCAGTCAGTCGGTGCTATTGTCGTAGTGTCTTGTAGCTGTCTGCTCTTTTATTGAACTCTTTCCTCTCCGTTCAATCTCATCGAGGGCGTACCCATCAAGTGGGTTAAGCAAACAGTAAATAACGACAGGTTACCAGGTGATGGAATGCGATTTTGAACTTCAGTTATATACACATAGTCGAGTTCAAACAAATGTGAGCTTTATCATTCGTTTGACTGACGACAGCCAATTAGCGGGTCGTAAAAAGCTAGGGCGAAATTCGTGCCACCGAAACACGCTGGACAAATACAAAACCAATCTACAGTTAATTCAAGGACAAGCCATGTTTTTGTGAATGTGTTGGGATTTTGTGTTCAGTGAATCCGGTAAGCGTTACGAAAATGTTTGTATAAAGCAACTGGAAAATTGTCCTACCAAAACCACTAAACTCCAACGCGGCGAATGATACGGTTGTGTTTGGAAGATGTTAACATCCACCAAATAAAATCAGTTCAATTAGTTTAAGGACTGCCAAGAAAACAGGAAGGATTTTTTCGGGAGATGTTTTCTATAAGTCTTGCCATTCTTATCAAATTGTTGGGTTTATGAACGATCTCTGAAAAGATTAACTGTTTCCGTATTTTTACGGATTTCCTTCAGTTGTTTAACATAACAAGTTCGTTTCAGCATGGAACGCAAACTTCCAAATTAAACAAAACTGATGAAATATAAACTCAAAATGCTTCAAGAACAATTTGTTTAAATTGTTATACGTCCTATTCGAGTAGCTTTTGCTTCGAAAGGTTGCATATTCGTATCGAAATGTGCCTCACCTCGTCAAGTGAGATTAGTTTTTGCCATGAACTACCACCTCATTAAGATCTAAATTATTCACACAACAACTCAGCCGGCCTACAGTAATCGAGATAGATCAGAATAATAGCCTTTCATCACCGTGCAACAGGCATGCCAGCAGCTTCTAGTTTAGATATAAATACTACAGTTCAAGTGGCAGTGGACAAATGATTGTACTGGCAGCAGCAGCAATTAAACATTATGGCTGTTCAGTACACGTATGTATTTGATGATGACCGACGAAGGTAGAACCACTTCATTGTGCAAAATACCGTCTTTGGGGGGTAATTTGTGAATTAAGTAAAGGAAAACAATCCGGCATCGGTCGTCGTAATTCTCTTTTGGAAAACTAAACTTGGAAAATATTAAAACTGCTTAAGATATTGATATAAACTCAATGAGGTGCCCTCAGCCAAAATCAGTTTATGAAATCCATCATAGAATCGCCTGCGATCAATTCACCTCCGGCTTACGGTATTTGATATTGTACTTACGGTAGGTAATGCAAATCATCATTAGTTTTTTTTTTTCAAGATCCGCGTATGTGATTCTCATCCAAATGAGAGATTTTGCCTCTACACCGACAGTGAAGAATGAGCACGCTACAGAGTTATGAAGAACTCTTCAACTGATATGGAATGAAGACAGAAATCAGTGTTGCAGACCAGGTTGCTTTGATTGAGTGATATTGAAGAAAGGGGTGTAAAATACTGGGTCAACCATTCTACTTCTTCTTGGCATTTTAAGCATATTCTTATCCGCAATAAGCTCATTGGCAGCTCTCAGTTTAGAAGTCAGGATGCCCTTCAACAGTTATAAATTCATACTGAATGCACACAGAAGTCGATAAAAATTCCAACCAAACCGAGAACGGGAGTCGATCTCATACACAACCAACATTTTTGTAAAACAGGAATCTCTTCGAAGTATGTTACTAGAATGAAATACTGCAATACCAATCTTTGGTCCAAAACCCCTCTTATTGACTGTAATGACTAACAAATCGTGGAACTGAACAACACATTTTTTTAATCTTGAAGAGTCGAGTATTATTACACGACACTGAAGAAGTCTGCACATTGTAGACAAAACACGCGTATCTGTCAAGATAAGCAATAGAGGTAGTTGGAATTAAATGGAGATTACTAATCTTTCTTCTCATTTTATTGTTACATTTTTTGTTGTTTTTGTAACGAAAAAGACCTGTTTTGGGCGAAAAGCAGCTTACCAGCCATCTAAAGACTGTACTCGAAAATAATGAGACTCACAAAAATGGTCACCAAAACTTCATTTTAATCGGATTTTATTCAAACTATTGAGGAATAAACTTCAATATTGCTATCTGTTTCATAAGTTCAAAGGATCTTCTCTTCACGACCGAATGTCCACACTTTGCCCTTGACACCCCTCATAGGGTTTTGGGAAATAGTGGGGCAGACTTATTTTGATGCTGCAATCCACTATTTCATCGCAGTCAGCTGGTTTTCAAATACTTTAGGTGTATTACGAGGTTTGGCCTTCATGGTGACCCAAAACATCTCATTTGAACGAAGCTCCGGTGAGTTCGGTGAATTGAAGTATTTTGGTAGAAAAACAACATTGCAGTATGGTCCAGACCACGAATTAACGAGGAAACATGCTCCCAGCACCTAAACTTGAAACTTTACAGCAAAGTGATGTTCCACAACATGGTTTGTATCACTAAGGCCCATTTTTTTATGTAGATTAAAATTAGGGTGGTCTCAATTTTAATGGAAATACAAAAACTAACTTTTTCTTTTGCGGAAATAGACGTTTACATTTTTAGGCTAAGATGTAGCGCAAAAATTTCATGGAATTTTCATATATAAATTTTTTTGTAGCATGAAAATTAATCGATTTCGAACAATTTAGAGCAAAGGGTGTACCATAAAAAATTTTTTTTTTGCCCTAACTTTCTCAGCTCAATTTTTATCGTAAAATTTTGTTCAAACAAATTGTTGAACTTTTAGAGGCGCGTATTTTGATATATTAATTTTGCCGCTAGCTTTAACCAATCAATCGTTATTAAAGTTTTTCTTCCAACACCATCCCAGATTCAAATAATACATCTCTAGTTTTCATATATATTAAACAATATAAACTGCCCTTTCAAATGACATCTTCAATTTTTTTTCCCCAATCATGGAAAGCAACATTTGAAAAGGGCGTATTTTTTTTAAAGAAAAACTTCAATAACTATTGATTGGTAGAAGCTAGCGGCAAAATTTGTATACCATAAAGTCCTTAAAAATCGTCGCAAGACAACTTTACAGTGGGAATTTAAATAAAAAAGTAAGAGTAAAAATAAACATTTTTTTATGGTGCACCCAAATTTGATTAGAGAAAATTGCTCTAAATTGATCAATTTTCAAGCTACAACAAAATTTACATACAACTACAACTTTGCGCTACAACTTTGCCAAAGAACGTAAACGTCTATTTCTGCAAATAAGAAAGTTAGTTTTTGTATTTCCGTGAAAATTCGGTCCACCCTAATTTCAATCGACATAAAAAAATGGGCCTTAGTGATACAAACCATGTTGTAGAACATCACTTTGCTGAAAAATTTCAAGCTTAGGCGCTGGGAACATGTTTCCTCGTAAATTCGTGATCTGGACCATAGTGCAATGTTATCTCTGAACCAGCTTATCACCGGCCGCGTGAAGTAGCAGGGTGCCAAATCTGGCCAAAATGGCGTTTTACCTCCGTGAGACCGCAGGAAGAGCAGCACGTGCTTCTGGAGGCCATTCCATCGGTAGATTTGCCCATTCATGGTATCCGTCATAATGTATGGCTGGGTCATCTCTCCAAACCCAAAGATGGCCTGCCAAACCAAAATCTTTTTGGAATTTTTCCACCTTCTTCTTCTTTACCACCTCAGGAACGGTCAACCGTGATATGGCAACGTAAAATACCTGCTCCTGAAATTGCTGTGTGACTTGATGTAAGTCTCGTCGTCGATCACTGCGCACCTCGGTTTCATCAGCCACTATCGGTACAGCTTCCTGACGCGGGTTTTAGCTACCGTGCTTTGTTTGTCGTTCCGGTTTGGTTCCTTCGTGATCTTTTAGACGTGAAGGCCGGCACGTTTCATCGTTTTTTCGACAAACTTCCGCCTTCTTCGCCACATCATGTATCAAAATGTTCGATCGACGTTTGAACAAATTCAACGCTTTTCTTGCCGGATCAGCTGTCTTCGGTTTTCTACCTCCGCTGGGTCATCTGGGTCTCCTTGAATGATTTCATCTCCCGGAACATCATCAAATGATGGAATCTCTGGTGTTTTCGATGCGTCTGTGGGTCGCTGTGGGATTTTCCACCACGGCACTCATAATTGTCTGGTGGATCTGTTCTTGTTCTGATCGGAGTTCCGATGCCATCTCAATAACCACTTGACAGGTTATAATTAAATTTTGCCAACGTTTACATCACACTCTAAAACAGTGTTTGTGAACATTTCATCACTCTCTACCTACACTCTTAAAAGTTAATAGTTAATTATTATGTCTCATTTTTTTCTAGTGCAGATTTTAGGGGCTATTCATAAACCACGTAGACTTTTATGGAGGAGGGTGGGTCTTACCAAAGTCTACGCTCCTTAAAAAATTTCAAAAAATATGTATGAAGAAAAGTCTACGAATAGGGAGGGCGGTCTTAGATTTTCGAAAAATAGTATACGTGGTTTATGAACAGGTCCTTATGTTCCTTGGTTATTATGGTAAAGTTTGACAGAATGTTAAAGAAAGAAGTATAAAAATGATCAATCTTCTTAGGTTCAGGAGAATATTAACACAGAAAATGGTTCAACCCATCGTACAGTAGTTGTCATCAACTTGCAAAAAAATGACGAATTTGCAAACAGAACAAAGTACCCCTTCAAATGCGTTATTAAACTTGGCTAGTCTTTCCTGGTCACGTTCTCATCGGCCATAAGATTGTCCACGTTAAAATTGCAACACACGCAAATTGCTATACCTTTTTTGCCTTGGTTTGAAATTTTGAGTGGTTTTAGCTCTGTATTATTTGTTCATATCCTGTAAGTTCCATTAAAATAAGCGGATGAGTTTTTGAAATAGAGTCGAAAAAAACAAAAGATTCGCGACAAAATTTTGCACGCACATTCCAAAACTCCAAATGTTTCGAATCTTCTCATAGCAAAAAAGTCGGTAATCCTTAATTCAACTGTGTCTCGTGACTTCAAACGTCACAGAGAACGTCTGATGTGCCTTATTGGAATCACGTAAAGGGACTGAAGGCATACATGATTTCAAATACTCTTTTCAGAAGCTTTTATGAATGTGATAAAAAACAAGTTAAAAGAACTACAAGGTAAGGAATCCTAGAATGTTTGAGCTGTTTAGTGGAATACCTGTAACTAGAAATGAGAAGGAAAATTAGTATTTTCCATTTAATTCCAACTACCTTTGCTTATCTTGACAGATACGCGTATTTTGTCTACAATGTGCAGACTTCTTCAGTGTCTCGTACGAATAACTCGACTCGAGTTATTAGTACGAGACACTAAAGAAGTCTGCACATTGTAGACAAAATACGCGTATCTGTCGAGATAACCGAAGGCAGTTGGAATTAACTGGAAAATACTTATTTTTGTTCTCATTTCTAGTTACAAGGTAGCGTTTGCATTAAAAATGGACAAAAATTGCCGATTTTGCATGGGTTTACCTTCACCCGCATTGACAACAACCCATGCCGCATCAATCATAGTAACCCATGAGTCAGCAGACAAAATTTAACAGCTCTATCAGTTGAACTCTAACCGCGCTGGCAAAAACAGTGAAGCAACTCCGTTCAGAAGTGTGCGCGTTCAAAGAACGTGCGGTACTTTTTGGACGCTGGATACGCCCGTTCTGGCATCTACAACATCTTGGAACTATTAGACAACAATCAGAGCTTCGAAAGAAAGCCCAGTTCCGGACAGCCCTGAGTGACAAGAAGCTCCAAAGGATCCTGATGAGGAAGACCGAGTGAAAAGTGGTTACATCGCTGCGTGCGCTTGGCCGGGAGGTCGGTCGGTTCAACTGGCCAAACAATGAAACAGTACCTGGCGAACATCAACATAGATGTCAGGAAGCGGAAGTCGCGTCCACTGGTTTCGGAACTACAGGCAATGACGCAGCGGCAGCGGCTGAATAAGATGGTCGTCAACTCGAGTTTTCCGGCGAAACGCGACGTGGCGGTGGTGATGGACGACGAGATCCATCTCACCCTGGATGACAACGACTGGCAGGGCACTTCGTATTTTACATCCCCACGAAGGAAGTGAGCTCCGAGGTGAAGTTCATTTCACACACCAAGTTCCCCAAGAAGGTGATGCTACGGCTGACAATCAGCGAGAAGAGAATGTAAAAACCGCTCTTCTTTCGCTATTTTTTATGTTTGAAATGATCACGTAGGGCTACGCAACTAAATGTATGCCTTTTTGAGTGCCGATTTCAGGACAAATTTGTTTCAGACGTTGTAACACAAGTAACTTACGTATTCTGATTGATTTGGTTCTCAATAACATAGAAACGATAGAAAAAAAAAAGTAGGATATACTTGTTTGAGACGTGCTAGGTCGTCCAAACTGTTCTGGAGTTTTATCCGCTATAGAATGTTATGTGTATTCAAAAATATTCATGATATCCTGCAGATCAGACATTATGGATATCTTAGATGATATGCCAAACAATAACCTTGTGCAGACTGTCTACAATTGTAGACCTATGTTTTGAAGGACAGTTTTAATGACCTGGAACTGTCAATGGATGTCCAAATATTCATTAAATATGTTTGAAAATTTATCGTAGCTTTGTAAAGCCCAAAGGCTATGGTAACTTCTTTGAATCTTTAGTTCTGAACTCAAAGTTTTTTCCGTACTTGAATATTCCAAGATACTCTGATAATGACTGGTGACCTTACATAAGATTCCCTGAATGTGTTTGAATACATATCGGAACTTTTATATGTTATAAAACTACTGTTACGACTGTTGATCGGAACTTCTAAACTCAACGGCAGTTTTGGTAACCTGGAACAACCCAAAATATCTCATTATATCTGTTTACCTTCCAAAAGACTCACCTTATATGGTCAAATACATATTGTTACTTTGTTTAGTCCAGAAAGCTACAGTTACAGCTGTAGATTTTTAGTTTTGAACTCCAGGATTGTTTGGATAACCTATATCGCGTACAACACGATATAACGGTATTCCACTCAGCAGCCGAATGCCAACATCATTGCACTACACACTACACTGCACCAGTACACTCCATTTATTATCACCTAAATAGGCAAAGAATACCACCATGTGATCACTCTTAATCGCATGGTAGCTAGATATAAAAACAGCACGCACCGCCGGTCACATTATCCAGTACAAATCAAACTATTGTGAACAACAGTCCGAAATATATTAGTTACGAAAGTCAAGCGACGCAGTGAATTTTCAATTTCTCCCTCCGATAGAAGCCACAGAATCAGCCTTCTTCAAGGCTAGAGTTAAGGAATTTCTCCACCGTAAAACCGAACCAGTGACCAACCCCAAATCATTCCATCCGCCGTTGCCAGGCGTGAGAGCTACTGAAGAGGATTCCCTTGCATGGACAACCTAGAACATCAGAAGATTATCTCATAATGTGTGTTGTTCTTCTAAGATATTAATTGAATATGTTTCAATACACATTATAGCCTAGAAAGATTTTGTTATAACTGTAGGTCCTACGTTCTGATCCCAAGGATAGTTTGGATGACCCAGTAGATGTCATAGTGCCTTATAATGTTTGTTGACCTTTAAGAATATTGAGAATATTGAATATGTTTGAATATTTATTGTACCTTGGTATTGCCTGAAAATTACTGTTACAACATTAAATCTTAAGTTCTGAACGCCAGGACAGTTTGGATGACCTAGACTATCTCGAGAATAGCTTCTTATGTATTTTTACGTTTGAAAATATTCTCTGAATGTGCTTGAATACGTGACGTTATTTTGTATAGCTACTATTACTACCGTAGATTTGAAGTTCTAATATCCAGGACAGTTAAGATTACTCAGCGGATCACAAAATTATAAAACAATAATTTTTGACTTTCCAAAAGTTCCATATAATATTATTGAATACATATACTAACTTTACGTAGCCCAAAAAATTTCTGTTACAACCGTAAATCTTATGTTTTGAACTTAAGGACAGTTTGGATGACCTAGAATTTCCCAAGATTGTTACATTATGTCTGTTAAGCTCCCACACTTATTAATTTTGTTTAATACAAATTATCTTTTTGCATACTCCAAAAACCTACAGTTGCAACTGTACGTCTTGTGTTCTGAACTCATTGAAAGTTTGGATAACCTATACCATCCCAGTTTATCTCATTTTATTTTTTTACGTTCAAAAATATTCACTGAATATCGTTGAAACAATTTGTATAGCCCAAAAAGCTACAGTTACCTCTGTAGATCTTAAATTCTGAACTCAAGGACAGTTTGGATGACCTAGAACATCACAAAATTTTCAAATAATAACAGTTGAACTTAAAAAAAAGTAATTCAATATGTTTGATCACATATCGTAGCTTTATATAGGCCTAAAAGCTACTGTAACAAGTGTTTCGAAGTTCTGAACTAAAGTACATTTTAGATAGCCAAAAACATCCCAGAAAGATTCAAAAATTTTTTAAATTAATTAAAGAGAATTTAGAAATACGATTTCAAATTTCTTTTGGGGTCATATATGACTTCTTAGGCCATGAAGGGGTTAATAAACTTTTCAAGACAAGGCTCAACATTTATGAATTCTACAATAGTATTTAGCCCGAAATTAACAATGCCCTTTTTAAAATCTGCTGCGTAGAAAAATCCGATCGATTGATGCAAAAAATTTTAATTTTTTTGAGAAACAACTGAGATAGTAACGCTCAAAAACTGACCACTTTTCGTAACGGTCAGAATGCGATTTTTTTAAGTGTACCCCAGTATCGGAAACAAAAACATAGTCCTATGTCAAAAACTAAAAGTGCGATTGTACGCAAAGGTGACATAGGATTGGGCAAAGGTGACAATGTGTAATGAATGTTAGAATCATGTGTTTCAATAGTTCGTGTCGGTCTTCATTTGTAAATTCTATTTAGCATGCTGCTCTTGGCATAAGCTTACTTTATATCTGCGCTTCTAAATAATATAAAAAACGTTTGTATTTCCGAGCCGTCTGTGAAATTATACCTTCCGATACATTCTACTAAGTAGAAGTAGAGCGCTACTAAGTACTAGAATCAATGTTTTTGTTTTGATTCACTGTGTTATTTTGTGAGAATATTTGAGGGGTCATTTGTTGTGATTTATCTGTTTAGGGATGATCCGTCAAGTTTGCGACCGGCCGTTAAGTTTGATGTGCTGGTACTTCCTGAGCCAACAACGATATCCATTTTATGTTCATGACTATCCAGCCCCGCAACAAGTTTGTCCCTTTCTCAAAGAATTCGAGTGCTACAACTTTCCACCGCGCGCTGCTTAAATAACCAGTGGTATACGACTAAGGGGGCAAAGTTGAGGAAAAAGGAGGAAGATGCCTGTAGGTGGACGGAAAGCAGGGAAACAGTCGATTAACGTGTTCTTACACGTTTGAGGATTGGCCACACGCCTAACATACACGTTCTTTCTGAAGGGAGGCGCCACCCAATGCTGAATGTTGCGGCACGGGTCTGAATGTCCAGCAATTAATTCTTCAATACCTAATATATGTAAATGAAAGGCGGAAAAATGTCATTGAGACTGGTTTACGAGACACCCTGGCAAATACACACACTACCAAAACGTCATATAAATGTCGGTGCCCTGATACTGACCCATACAAGCGTGCTTTAGCACATAAAACTGAGTTGAAAGAGATGAGAAAATAAATTCAATCAAGCACATCTTTTCTCAACTTCCCTGTGTATCAGTTCCATGACACATAATTTTACACGAAATCTTTGTTTACGTTCCCCTACTTTTTACAAACATGAATTACGTCTCGTGTAAAATTCATAATTTTTAAGTGTGTAGAGGAGCAACTAACACGAATGACAATTTTTTCGAGGGAAACAAGACACCTGTAGCTGAAAAGCTGTTAAAACAACTTTAGCTGAAAAGCTGAAACATGTCCCAAACATCCCAAGTAACATTGCCAAATGCATCCAGCTTGGTTAAGTTTTATTAAAGTTTTATGAACGCCACTGGAAATCAGTTTTATTTTATTATGGTACCAAGAGGTGCCAATAAGTTTCTTATTTTAGTCAGGTTTATGAGAACCTACACAGCTTCTTTACAACGATCTTTGAACCTTGTCTTCTAAGATTCCTTTTACTCCTATCAAAGGTTTTATTTTGACTTTATGAACTCGTAAAATGCTGTTTTGAAATGCCGTTTATGGACTCATTCATATTATCTTATTATGGTTAATTGATACAGCATTTTAAAACCATTTTGCCTCCAGTAAATGCATTCTACGGCAAATTAGGTATTAGGCATTTCGAAGATAAATTAGGTTTCTGAAAAAAAAAACGGTGATTTCTTTCGATCGCCATATTGAAAAATAAGCAATCATTGAAATGTGGAAAAAAAAACACCAAATATTAAATGTAATGCAAATGAACTGTAAATTGGAGACAAATTGCGGCATTCTTTCAGGAATTCCATTAATTTTCAGGAAATTCATAATTAATTTATCGAAAATATGTGTTTCAATTTTGTTTTTGTTGATGTAAACTCGTATAATTTCCGAGGCGCCTTAATTTTCAGCTTTTATCGTGCCAACATTCACCCTCTAATTTATTTCGCATATGATTTGGAACATGATACGCAATATTAAAATCAATTTGTTTCTGATATTTGATATAAACAAAACTTCCTGCAACACTATGTCTTTTTTCTTGTATATTATTTACTGCTTAACAAATCAGAACAGCAGAGAATCGAACAAAGCAGAACAACAAAAACCAACCACGCTATCACAGTGAAGTATGACAGCTGTGGCCATTTGGCCCTATGCTGGTTTTGATGGCAGCCAATAGGTTTTATGAAGGTTCTCAAGTGGACATAACATCTTTCACTAGAACATTTTCAATATCGTTATGGTCTTATAATGATTTTATTAATTTGTTTTCACAATCGTCTATAGAGTGGGCCATTTTGTACACATTTTGGCTTTAAAGATGCAAAGAGGAGGAGTTGGTGTACAAAACAGTTTTGAATGAAGTTTTATCAACAAAGCCGGGAGGAGTGTTATGCGGCTGGAAGAAAAATAAAAATTTTACTTGGGAAGCAATTTCGGACGGACGCGGTGATGCGGATGAAAAAACACTGAAGAACAGAAGCGAAAGAAGAAACGGCGATGGAAACTACTACGGAAGAACTCAAACTGAAGAAGAACAGTTGTGAAAGAGAAGCGGAACAAGAATAGCCGAAGAAGAGAAGCGTAACGAAATCATCGGAACGATAAGAAGAAATCCGAAGCGGATGAGCTGAATTGAAAGATATCTAGAAGAGCAATCGAGGAATAAAAATTTAATACATAAGAAGGGAAGCATAGGAAAAAAAATAAAAAAAACGTGGCGTAGAACAATATAATATGAAGGAGAGAAATGTAAAATAAACGAAGAGGTAATGTAAAAAAGGGAAGAAAATCGAAACGGATGAAGTGGAAGAATAGAAGCTGAAGAAGATAAACGGAAGGGCAGAAGCACAAGAAATTCAAGCACTAGTTTAAGAAAAGAAACGGAAAGAAAAATACGGAACAAAGCAAGCAAAAGAAGAAAAATGAAAGCTGAAAAGTCAAAGAAGAAGATACAAAAAGATAAAGGAAAATTATAAGAACCAAAAAAAGCGGAAGAAGTGGAAAAGCAGAAGTTATAGAAAAGAAGTTGAGGAATAAGAGTTGAAGATGAAGAAAAAAGAGAGAGGAGAAATACTTGAGGGATTGTATGTGAGGATGGAAATGGATAATTTCATAAGACACGAATGCATCCTTCAGGTGTAAAGTGTCAGTGATAAACTAACAAAAAATTTCACCTTCCATCAGAGCCTGTACAGCCAATTCCGGTACGTTTTCCTTAGTTTTTCCTCCGCTTCCTCATAATTTCTTTTTTGTCCTCCAACTTTCATCTGGCCATCCGAAGTTCACGCTACATCATGTGAGACGAATGACCAAGAGGTTCCAGTCTCTTAAACAACATAAAAAAAGTTACATCATGGCCCAATAAGGAATGCATGTAAAGTAGTTAAAACATTTGATCCGTAATTGAGCTAAAACTAGTGTATAAATATTTTAGCGCGTATATACAACGTTTTTTTTTTACCTTTCAAATGGCCAATTGGGGATTTTTTATTCGCACAGTATTTTGCAAAATGTCGCAGATTGAACTTGAAGTACGGAAGAAAATTAAGCACTCTACAATACTGAAAACGATCTAACGGATTGCCCAAAAGGTGGGATACATCCAGCAAGTGTATAACGAGTGATTGGAAACTATGCTGAGCAGTTAACCGTGCTGGTTCTGCCGGGAACTGTACAAATACCCGGTTCCAACAATCCCGAATTGCACCTAAAATTCGTCGATTATATTCAGGATCAGCCTCTTCTCGTCATTTGTCAATGAAATACAGAACCAGAATTGGTAAGATCCAGTGGATTAATAAAAGGAAAAAGAAAAGAAAAGAAAAGGAATGATTTAAAGACTCACGAGAAACAGCAAGTACCAAAGCAATCACCGGAGCAAAAATTGTACGCCATATGAGGGCCCGAAAGTCGTACAACCGTATTTTGGACAATTTCTCTCAGTGTGATTGGATGGAAGAAGAAACATGCGTTGGAGAAGATTCCAGAACACTACCGGGACCTCAGTTCCACGCCAAAACAGTAGGAGAGAGTGTCCCAGTTGCAGATATGACTGTTACGACAGAAAAATTTAGTGATAAGGTGCTCGTTTGGCAAGCAATTTGCACATGTGGCTTGCGATCTTCCACTTTCTATCAAATTGATCGAAACGAGTATAGCGGAAACATGAGATTCCTCCTCTTTTTTGGTCGGAACTGGCCTCTGCCCATTATACCAGATCGAGTCAACAGTGGTAAGAGACGAACCAGCCAAAAGCTGAAAGTCTCTCAAATATGTAAATCCAATACAATCCAATCCACAGTGTTTTTCAGATAACGACGATGGTTTCGTTGAAAAAGATATCAACCCACGAAACTGTCCCAACTGCAACCGATCGACCACTACTGGGCAATCGTCAAGCGGAACCTTAAAAAAGCAGATGCAGTTGTCCGTGACATTCGTCAGCCGTATGAATAAATGAAGTGTACGCCATTATAGCATATCAAGGATAACACATGTCAACATCAAACAAAGCAAAGTAAAACCCCTATCAAACAAAACGCCTGTAAGCATCTTGGCCTTTGTTGCATTAAGTACTCGTATAATAGACCCCATCCCGTCAATCGAGTCAATAAAAACGAAGAGATACACTATGCCCAACGCAATTTTATAGTTTTTGATTATTGCTCGCTTTATACGATAACCACATACTAAATTTGTGTTGTTTGTCAAATTTACAAAATAGACGAGAGAAGGATAAACATTCACTAGTCGCTTTTCCCTCAGCTTTGCATTTTACTCTCTCATCCCCGGCGGATATCTCGTGTGTTTCAAATTACTCCCGTGCAGGTACTGGAGAGGCTAATCGTAATTCAGAATCGATGATGATAGTTCTAAGCTGGCCTCCCCTAGAGCAACGAAGCAGGGTTGCCCGAGTGGTGTCAAAGGTCGTGATCACACCGGGAAAAATAAAAGCACTCAGTCCCTTGCATTGGCTGAGTTTGATTCATGACTGTATGTGCATGCATCGGTGTGTGACGCGCGGATTGTTGACAAATCCATCTTCCCCAACGTTAGAGCATCAATTGACTCAGGGGTGACGGTTGATTGTTGTCGCCATCTTGACGCGTTTTATAAGTTTGTACAATCTGGTGATGAGAGGCGCGGGTGATTGTCGGAACAAGGGAACAAATTGAACACACGTTTCATCCTTAGGGGGGTGAGACAAATTGGTGGAGCTTTATGTATGCAAAAGAGTTGCATATGAATGCATTCTTTGTGCTAGTAGTAAGCACATGTTCAGCGTTTTGTTTGCGTTCGTTGTTGAAAGGTTGGCAAATAGTGAGGCTTGATAGTATTATCTGTTAACAGGTAGACGATGTGTGAATTTAAGCCATATATCATTCCCTTCGCTTGATAAAACTTCTTAAAAATTCCGTCATTTAATTTGGCATAACTTCTAGACTGTATGTATTTGTATTTATAAAACAAACCTTTCTTTCTTCAGTTTCTTAAACTCGATTAATATTATGGTTGCATTGATCGCTATTTATCCACAAATTTCCAACACGCATTTCCATAATTCAATATCCTTTCCAACCCGATGGGTTTTCAACACCAAGTTAAGCAAATCGTTCTTTAATATATTCACTTCAATCACTTCAATCAGTACCTTTGCTACACCACTGCAATTACATCTGCCCGAAACAACAAAGCACATTCACCGAAGGCAAAGAAATTTCAGGTCGAACACCCAACCCATTGCCATCAACATCAGGCGATGGGGTAAAATAATGAAGCATGCTTTGCTTGTAGTTTGCTTGTCGGCTCGAACAAATCGTCATAGAAATGTAGCACTTGAATTGGTTCAATGTCAACCGGACCAAATTGTATGCCATCGCCTACTGCAACTCCTGCAACACCTTCTTCTGTGTTTGGTAGAGTTGAAATTGCAAATTCTGATCACGTGCCGAAAAAAGACGTAACATTGGTAATTGGTGTTTCTTTTTGCTTCTTTTTTTTACAGCGATTTAATTCGAGGAGAAGGAGAGAGCAATCGTGTATGATTTCACTAAGCAACATACTCATGTATGAATAATTTTTGATTGCAACCAAAACGGCAATAACAACAACAGCAACGACAGCTGTATGACATTGAGTGTTCATGACACTTTGATTTCTATTCATCGCCTGCTCCTCCATCCATCCATCACTGATCCACTTGCTGCATTTGGTGGGTTTTTATTGGTATTGTCACTCGGCGGGATATGTGCCTCGTTATTTAGGCCCAACGTTTGTATGGTCAATGTCAACTTTGGTAACTTTATGTGAGATAATTCGAAATGCTATCGTCTGACCCTGAAGAAATACCACCGATTTTCAGGGTTGGTGTGGTTGTTGTGACGATAAATATGATAAAGTGCCATCGATATGGTGCCTTGGAAACGGTCAAAGTTGTAATTGAAATTCAATGCTGGCTTATTCTTTGTTTACATCGAAGGGCTTATTGCATTGAAATAAACGTGGATATAATTTATAGTACATGGTTTTTTAAGATATTCATAGAACCAACGCTCAGTTTATGTTGGGTAAAAGTGACAGTCGAATTTTCACAAGGAGCTTTACTTGCTATACTGATTTTTGAATTATTTTTCATTGCATGCAATTCGTAAAACAATTTTCTGCTCATTTTTGAGTATCCCTTTTGTCTGCAAGAGTGATAATGGGTTTTTATACTGATCTATAAAACATGCTGATGGTTAGTCTATTTGGAAGATGATTTATAGGGTGCGGCAGAAAATTAAGCGAAAATGTTCAAACTTATTAATTCAAACTAGGGAACATATTTGTTTTTGTAGACAAAGGAACGTATAATTGTCCTTATTACATTTTATGTCTTGTGAAAAGTGACAATACTCGGGTTGCACCACCGAGGATGAGCTTGGAATACGGAAAACATGGTCAGTCTTCATTTATGTGAATTCTCATTTTCTATTTGATGTTCTATAGTTTGAATTGGTTAGGACTAGAGTTCTGATGCATGGTCAGTATCGGAGTTATTGTTTGTTTTGTTGCAATGAATCCGGTTTTGACTGATAAAGGGGCGCGCCTTTGAAGAGTGCTATCGCTCACAAAGGGTTTAAACAGCGGAAACTTTCAATTAAACCAATTCAATTAAATTCATTGCCAACAAAACAAACAATGACAACTATAACAACACCGAATACTTCATCATTTCTCAATAGTGATGAAGTAACTCGACATGCACTAAACAAAGGATACGGGATATACTACAATCAGTGAATCAAAATTCGTGAATGCATGAATGATACAGACATTGTCCTAACTTTTCAATGTTGGGACAAAAAATAATGTATCTTTATCATTGTTGCATACTCAACACAATAATGATAAATTGCATGGCAGTTGAATCAAGATATTAGTGATTCACAACATCCGATTGTTATTTTGGAAAGAGACAAGACGTTGTTTGTATATTGCTTTGTATGCAACATAAATAAATTCAATACTGTCATATGTTGCATCTACCGAAAAGAGACAATGTTTAATTTTATCCATCTTTCTCTCTCAAAAATTTTGTCGAGTGATAGGGGATAGTTGGTAAAGATGGAAGATCGATACCTACTGCCTTAAATAAAAACATACGATTTGCAATAAATTTCAGTTTTTTCTGTTAAGATGAACTAAAGTTTATCATGCATGTTGTTTTAATATCATAGGATAACTAATTTATTTCTAAAAAATTGATTTGCAACAGGTAGTGTTCATCTTTTCAACCATTGTCCGTTTCTAGCGACATTCCCCTATTTATTGCATACGTTTCATCAAAGCTTTTGCAATCCAGACTAGTGCTGTTCTTCCAATATTTGAGCGATCAGTAATTTCCGTTCCTTGTGGCATTACCTCAGTGTATTTTGTTGCGTTGTGTTGTTTAAAAAATAAATAAAATATGGATTCTACATTTGTTAAAGAGGACAAAGAAAATGTGTCCCAAAAAGTTCGAAACATATTTCGTTCCGAGAACGGGGATCTTAGTTGTAGCCTGGATCTTAATTGCAAGTTCAGTCCGAAAACGTTTCTGTTGACAAATTGTTTTCGCCACATCAAGAACTCTCACCCGTAGTGTTTCCGGTGGGTATGGGTTACTTTTGAAGATATTATCTAAAATATTTCCAAGCTATCATGAGACGCGTCAAATCACATGAGGATTCGATTACAAGATGAATGGTAGTCATACAGAGTGCTCAGGAGAACGCTGGCCATATCCGGGTATGCTGCGGGTACCTATGGAGATGTGGCCAGTTTTTGATCTGAACCAAAACATTCCATGCGACATCTCTAATAACATTTAAATTCGATTATTGCCCAAAACCTTATAGACATGCTCTAGGTACATCCGGGGAAAAGCCTTCTTTTTTGTTACTTGGACCAGAACATATCATGCTACACCCCAAATCACATACGAAATCCAAAATAAGAGCAATAGTGGTAGAATCAAGTGTCAAGAACTACATTGGCCACATCTGGACACGATCTGGGTCAGTGATGGTAAATGTACTGTATTTTGGTGTTTCTCTTCAGCTCAAAACCTAAAATCTACAATTTTATCTTTATTTTTTTATTTTAGTTCAACAATACCAAGTTGCGATATGCATTCAACCGCATTGAATCTTCTGGAAAGTCAAAAGATATGATGTGATAATCTGGGATAATATTGGTCATTCTAAGTTTGCCTTGCAGCTAAAAAAGATACAGTTAAAGATACAGCTAAAAAAGATTCAGCCAAATCGGAACCAAGAGCCTATCGAGAATCATCAGTTTTGTTCGACATATTCAATCATAACTTTTCAACTTCAAGATGCATTCTTGAAGTTTATGAACAACAACCAATTTGAGAGATTCATATCCATAATGTGCCAAAAACATATTCTGTGAGGATTGACTATCCAATAATGTCGGTTGACCTAAAAGAAGATCCACTGAACATGGTTTAATACACATCGTATATTTGTTTAGCCTAAAAAGCTACAATTTATATTTCAGCTCCTAATTTTTGAGATCCAGAGCTGTATGGCTGATAAAGAACATCCTAGATCATCTCATAATGTCTGCTGACCTCCCAGAAGACTCAATAAACATGTTTGAAAACGTATAATAACTATGTGTAGCCGAAAAAGGTACAGTTACAATTCTAGATCCTATGTTCAGTACTCCAGGACAGGTAGGATGACTTAGAATATCCCAGATTATCTCATAATGTTGATTGCCCTTTCATAAGATCCAATGAACATAGTTGAACACATATCGTACATTTGCACATCTGAAAAAGCTACAGTTTCAATGGTAGATTCTAATCTATGAACTAATGAACAGCCTGGTATGCCCCAGAACATCCCAGATTTCATCATAATGTTGGTGGACCTTCTAGAAGATCCCTTGAATATGGTTGTATACATATCGTAAATTTGAATAGCCGTGAAACTACAGTTACAACTGTTGATCCCAATATCTGAGCTCCAGGACTGTTTGGATCACCTAGAACATCCCAGATTATCTCATTATGTCTGCTGACCTTCCAGAAGACTCAATTAAAGTGGTTGAACATATATCGTACATTAGTATAGCTGAAAAAGCAACCGTTACAGTTGTAGATCAAAAGTTCTGAACTCCAGGACAGCTTGATTGACCTAGAACATCCAAATTATCTCATAGTATTGGTTGACTTTTCAAAAGATGCAATCAACTTTATTGATTACATATCGCTAATTTGGTTAGTTAAAAAGCTACAGTTGCAATTGTAGATCCTAAGTTAGTAACTCAAGAACAGTTTGGATTACCTAGAACATCCCAGTATATCTCAAAATGTCTGTTGATCATCCAAAAGATTCAGTTCACAAGGTTGAATGCATATCGTAACTTTGTATAGCCGAAAAAATAACTATAGTAACAACTGTAGATTCTAAGTTCTGTACTCCAGGACAGTTTGGACAACCTAGAACATCCCAGATTATCTCATTATATCTGCTGATCTTCCATAAGACTAAATAAACATGGTAGAATAGATATGGTAACTTTGTGTAATCGGAAAAACTATAGTTACAGATCCTCTGTACTGGACTTCTTTATGTTCAGGATGTTCTGGGTTGAAAACCAGGCGTTAAACGCACATATTTTTTATTTTGCCCTGATAAAATAGTCAATTTCCAACAAGTTTGCAGAAGATAGTGTTCGCTTTTGTTCTTTGTGTGATTTCATACAGGAATATTTCTTCAGGTGGAAGTCTATCCACAACAAATTTTATAATTATTCAGATCAGTAATTTGTTCGACAGCAACAACTGATTGTCACTATTTTTCATGTTGCTAATAAAGCGTTGTTGCTATCGGTAGTGTGTTGCAATAATGACAAGACGTTATTTTGTCGCTGTTACAGGAAAACAAGATCGTTGCAACATGTGTGCGAATCACAACATTTTCTTACTTGTCTCTTTCCCATCATCGATGCAACATTTTGTTGTTTTATTCATGGTTTGTTGCAATAAATTCAAGCTACAACATATCATTGTTGAATAGTGAGAGAATAACGGGTGTATCATTCGTCAAGGTTATCTTATGTTTTTAGGTACACAAAGAGAATATTTGACACACTGACTACAATAGATCAAATTGCTGGTCGCAGTGGATTATGTCCCGAACAGAGGAAAAAAAATGTCCAAGCTTAAGTATTGGGCTAATTTGTGTAGCTAGTGACTAATTTTTATCGAAAGTGTATTTGTTTACATTTACTTTCAAGTGCTGCATCCAAACGTAATCAAATCAGTCCGTACAAAAATTGCTCGCAACCCGGTGCATTCCAGAAGAAAACTTGCAAAGGGAGCCAATATTTGGGAGAAATCCATGCGGAGAATCATCAAAGAAGACCTGCATGCATCTTCCATAGTCAGAGTGAAACGCCACTTGATTACGGACTGGGTCAAGGAACTACGAGTGACTCGTTCCAAGAGATTGCTTTCCTTGTTGAAGAAGGAAAAAATGATAATCCTGTTCTCCGACGAAAAGCTTTTCAGCATCGATGCTGTGGCCAATAGCCACACGGACCGGTTCATTTCACCGCAAAAAATGGATAACGTTCCGGAAAAAGTGAAATTCAAATTTCAAACCAAACATCCGGCTGGTGTCGTGATGTTTGGCTTGGTTGCGTCCAATGGTTTGAAAATACCGCCTGTTTTCATTGATACTGGAGTTAAAATCAATACCGAAGTGTATATCGGTATTTTAAACGACCAAGTGCTTCCCTGGGTGAAGGCCAACTCCTCGGAGGACCAAACCGTTGTCCTACAGCGGAGCGCCGTGTCACACATCCAATCGAACCCAACAATGGTTGAACGATAACATGAAGTTTTTGCCGAAGGATTTGTGGCCCGCTAGCAGTCCAGATCTTAATCCGTTGGATTATTCGATTTGGGCATATGTTGAAGCACGAGCCTGCAAAACATCACACCCTAGTGTGAAAACCCTGAAGTCAACCATAACACGCACATGGCAGTCAATGTCGGAGGACTACGTCAGAAAGGCATGCTCTGGCTTCCGTCGTCAGCTCAAGGATGTTACTAATAACAATAGAGGACATTGAATAAATTAGTTTAAAAGGACTTTATAAAGATAACTGCACTCGAAAATGTTGATATTATTGCTTGAAATAGTTGAAAATGGGATTTGAAAGATATAGAACAAATTTTCGCTTTATTTTCTGCCGCACCCTGTAATCCATCTTGAAATGGAGACATTATTGCTAGTAAATTTCCGATCAAGCATTGAAAATTTATTTGAAATGTACGGTTGAGTCACTCTTCTTGTTAACATTGAATACACAGTTTGAAAGAACATGTAATTTTCTGCATTATCTGATGCACATAAATAGAATCCTAGATTTGACATAAGTTCAAGGGACATTTCTCCTAAATTTAAGCCAGATAACGCCTTCATCGAGTCTGTTGTATGAAACATTGCAAGTGATTTAGTTGCTTATGCTTTCAACTTTGGCTTTCAAATTAACGAGGGGAAATTTTACGCTTCTTTCAAAATTCATTATTTTTTTCTGTGTAGTCCTGTAGTAGTCCACATAAAACGTGCTAAATTCGTCTCCAGTGAATCTGATTCAAAATTCCGAAAAGTTAATTACTTCGCCCTTGTCTTTAGTTTTATTTTAACAGTTTTTTGTGTTGCTTCTACGCACAAACAGAATCATATCGTGTTAGAGATGCTTGAATTCAAAGGTCCGAAAAGAAGTCATAGCGGACTTTATTCCCATTGATATGCCATAAGCATACAAAAAAAAGTGATTTGGTGTTATCCAAAACGATTTAATCTGGCTACGACCGAAATGAAAAAGTTTTAAGCTATCAATCCGTCCCGCACAATACTCTATTAACCTTCAGGGACGCGAGCCCAAGTCATCACGGCCAGTCTGTCGTGGATTTCTCAAACAGCTCAGGTCGAC
Source organism: Aedes japonicus (assembly GCA_034211315.2). Classification (NCBI taxonomy): domain Eukaryota; kingdom Metazoa; phylum Arthropoda; class Insecta; order Diptera; family Culicidae; genus Aedes; species Aedes japonicus. The sequence continues at coordinate 41,262 of JASCZW010000948.1, forward strand.
CGGTAATAAACGGCTGTGCCTCCGTAGAAGAGCAGTGAAGTGAGTATTTACGCACCCCGCACATCCAGCAGGCCCGGGACAACGAGGGGGACGAAGGGGTTGTTATGCCACACCTGTGGCGTATCACGTATCGACGACCGTCTTCCTCTGCTCTTTGCCGTCGGCAATCTCATCTTATTCACAGCGACTCTGTGTGGGTATATTAGCCGTTTACATAATGCGGAAGTTCTCCGGATGCCCCGAGACGCACCATGATAATATCCTCGTCAAGTTCATTGCCAAGTTCACAGCAATTAATCATCACTAGGGGACGGATTTTAAAATTCGCGTGTGCCAATCAAAATGGGTACTGCTAAAAAAAATAAGTGCGTAGCGATTCATAGCCTAGTTAGTAACTTGCCAGTTAGTAACTTGTAACTTGTCCTTGACTAAAAAAAAATCCAACAAGCTTGCACCCACGCATATGTGATTAACTTTCGCATATTGTATCGGCTAGTTTTCATAAGTTGCAAAGAGTATTTATTTACAATATTAACGTATTTATCAAAACCCGTTTGCGACTTTTACTGAATAAAAAAATGTTCCCAAAAGAAGCTCTCGTACGTACACAGATATAAATAAAGAATTTTAACAAGCGCGTAAAATTAAACCTCGTTTTATTCCAAGCCAAAGGAGGCGAAAACAACGAGATTTTTTGCAATACTTCATGAGCCATACAACAATGTTTGCAATCTTTTATGCATCATACTTGATTCAACTGTTATCTGGCTTAAGTTCACATGAAATATCCCGTTATTGTCTGCGATCTAACCTGCAAAATTAATCCGGAAATTGTAGAGAATAAAAATACGATGTGATTATAAGGGAATTACTCTATTCTCGGCAATACAACCGGAATTCTCTTTTGAGTACTGATCAGCATTGTGAATACTTCTGACGTTATTTTCTTAACATTTAAACAAATTCGCCCGGAAAATAAAAATTGGGGTTTGAATACGATTTATTTTTCATACTAAAATCACCCAAAATAAAAAAGTAAGATTGTAATGCAATTTCGCATGATTTGGTTTCATTTCTCGTAATGGATCGCAACTTGGAGAAAAAATGCAACATTGGTCGTGGGCTAAAAGCAACACATCAGTTCGCTTAGAAAAATTCAATGTGTGCGTGAGGTTGTGCAGTGTGTTAGTAGTAGTAAATTCAATAACTCACAAAAAAAAATATCTCGTTTCGCAACTGAGATTCGAACCGCTGCCGTCAGCGTGACGGCTCTTCATTGTAATTAATCAGCCACCATAACAAGTTGAGGTGATCAGAATAAAAGCACTACAGTTGCTTCGGCTGTCGAGGCATTCAACGTTACAACAATGAGGCAAATGTTGGTCGCACACACTTACATGGCTTCGTTTATTGCATAAAACGCTTGGCGACTTGATGAGGGGGAGATGGGAGTGTGATGACGAGTGAAAATGAAAATAGAACACTTGACAGCGGAATAGCAACAGTGGCAAATGGCGTAGCGAATTTCTGTGTGATTGTCTCACCCATATTGAGAAGTTGTTGACGGTTGAACATGAACCCAACGGTTGCTGCGACTGTCGAGACACTAAGCACACAGCGATAACCGCTTGCACACACTTGCATGGCTTTGTTTATACCGTAAAAAGCATTGTGGATCATGATGGGCAAAATTGCCTTTTCAGAATCATGCGGATTTCTCAAGATATGATTGCAAAAACTGCAATTGCATTTTTTGCTACAATTTCAACTTTTGCTCGAAGATGGAAGCAAATATTTTTTCTCCCGTCAAATTTTGGAATTTAACTCTAGTTTAACATAAAGTATTATTGTTTATTATTTTATTACTACTTTGAGTGGCCTATTTTAAGAAACCCGTTGCAAATCTCGGACTGCGAAATGGAAATCAGTGAATCCGAAAAACAGTTCCAGGTGCGAGCAAAGTAAATGAAGAAAAAATTTGACATGCAAGAAGTCTTTTTCGTATCGCAGACCATGGAGAATCGAACAGTGTACACCCAAAATAAAAAAAGCAAGATTGTAATGCAATTTCGCATGATTTGGTTTCATTTCTCGTAATGGATCGCAACTTGGAGAAAAAATGCAACATTGGTCGTGGACAAAAAGCAACACATCAGTTCGCTTAGAAAAATTCAATGTGTGCGTGAGGTTGTGCAGTGTGTTAGTAGTAGTAAATTCAATAACTCACAAAAAAAAATATCTCGTTTCGCAACTGAGATTCGAACCGCTGCCGTCAGCGTGACGGCTCTTCATTGTAATTAATCAGCCACCATAACAAGTTGAGGTGATCAGAATAAAAGCACTACAGTTGCTTCGGCTGTCGAGGCATTCAACGTTACAACAATGAGGCAAATGTTGGTCGCACACACTTACATGGCTTCGTTTATTGCATAAAACGCTATGGCGACTTGATGAGAGGGAGATGGGAGTGTGATGACGAGTGAAAATGAAAATAGAACACTTGACAGCGGAATAGCAACAGTGGCAAATGGCGTAGCGAATTTCTGTGTGATTGTCTCACCCATATTGAGAAGTTGTTGACGGTTGAACATGAACCCAACGGTTGCTGCGACTGTCGAGACACTAAGCACACAGCGATAACCGCTTGCACACACTTGCATGGCTTTGTTTATACCGTAAAAAGCATTGTGGATCATGATGGGCAAAATTGCCTTTTCAGAATCATGCGGATTTCTCAAGATATGATTGCAAAAACTGCAATTGCATTTTTTGCTACAATTTCAACTTTTGCTCGAAGATGGAAGCAAATATTTTTTCTCCCGTCAAATTTTGGAATTTAACTCTAGTTTAACATAAAGTATTATTGTTTATTATTTTATTACTACTTTGAGTGGCCTATTTTAAGAAACCCGTTGCAAATCTCGGACTGCGAAATGGAAATCAGTGAATCCGAAAAACAGTTCCAGGTGCGAGCAAAGTAAATGAAGAAAAAATTTGACATGCAAGAAGTCTTTTTCGTATCGCAGACCATGGAGAATCGAACAGTGTACACCCAAAATAAAAAAGCAAGATTGTAATGCAATTTCGCATGATTTGGTTTCATTTCTCGTAATGGATCGCAACTTGGAGAAAAAATGCAACATTGGTCGTGGACAAAAAAGCAACACATCAATTCGATTAGAAAAATTCAATGTGTGCGTGAGGTTGTACAGTTGATTAGTAGTAATAAATTCAATGGCTCACAAAAAAAAAAGATCTCGATCCGCTACTGGGTTTCGAACCGCGGACCGACAGCACGACGGCTCTTCATTGTAACCATCAAGTTGAGGTGAACGGAATAAAAGCCCTACAGTTGCTTCGGTGTCGAGGCACTCAACAATGAAGCAAATGTCGGTCGCACACACTTACATGGCTTCGTTTATTTCATAAAACGTATGGTGACTTGATGAGAGGGCGATAGGAGGGTGATGACGAGTGCAAATAAAAATAGAACACTTGACAGCGGAAGGTAGCGTAGCGGTGTTCTGTGCCATTGTCTCACCCATATTGAGAAGTTGTTGACGGTTGAACAAAAACCCAGCGGTTGCTGCGACTGTCGAGGCACTAGGCACACAGCGATAATCGCTTGCACACACTTGTATGGCTTTGTTTATGCCATAAAAAGCTTCCCGACCAGAAGGGAATAACACAAAAATAATAAAATTATAACAAACCTTCACCCAAAAGTTGAAACTGTAGCAAAAAATGCAAAATTGCAATTTTGCAGTTTTTGCAATCATATCTTGAGAAATCCGCATGATTCTGAAAAGGCAAATTTGCCCATCATGTTCCACAAAGCTTTTTATGGTATAAACAAAGCCATGCAAGTGTGTGCAAGTGGTTATCGCTGTGCGCCTAGTGCCTCGACAATCGCAGCAACCGTTGGGTTTTTGTTCAACCGTCAACAACTTCTCAATATGGGTGAGACAATGGCACAGAACGCCGCTACGCCATATTCCACTGTTGCTATTCCGCTGTCAAGTGTTCTATTTTTATCTGCACTCGTCATCACACTCTTATCGCCCTCTCATCAAGTCACCATGCGGTTTATGAAATAAACGAAGCCATGTAAGTGTGTGCGACCGAAATTTGCTTCATTGTTGTAACGTTGAGTGCCTTAAAAACCGAAGAAACTGTAGGACTTTTATTCCATTCACCTCAACTTTTTGTGGTGACTGGATTGTTACAATGAAGAGCCGTCATGCTGACGGTCGCGGTTCGACTCTCGGTAGCGGATGGTAATCTTTTTTTTTTGTGTGCCATTGAATTTACTACTACTAATCAACTGTACAACATCATCACGCACACATTGAATTTTTCTAATCGAATTGATGTGTTGCTTTTTTGCCCACGACCAATGTTGCTTTCTTTCTCCAAGTTGCGATCCATTACGAGAAATGAAACCAAATCATGCGAAATTGCATTACAATCTTGCTTTTTTATTTTGGGTGTTGTTACGACTAACTGATTGTGATATAAGTTTGTTAAAGATGCTTTCATCTGAATAATTGTATAACATACTTATAACAAATTAAGATATGATGCCACACGAGGCACAATCTGCGTTAAGAAATAAGTTAACTCTAACTCTAACTGATATAATTTTGCTTTATGGTAACAAAACTGTTACAAGGTTTGTTTTTTTTATGTTATATCTATATCATAGTTTGCTATAATTTTGTCTAGAGTTCTTTTTGTGACAATTTCTGTTATTTTAACAACATCCGCAATCTAAATTTGAACAACCTTTGTTATAAAAACAGCGTAACTGAATAACAAAACTTGAAATAATTTTGTTGTTCCCTTTTGGTCGGGTTTGTGGATCATGATGGGCAAAATTGCCTTTTCAGAATCATGCGGATTTCTCAAGATATGTTTGCAAAAACTGCAATTGCATTTTTTGCTACAATTTCAACTTTTGAGTGTATGGACACTTTCAAGGGGTTCAAAGTGCGGTTAAAAATCCTGAACTGTCGGCAGGCCAGTTAAATGGAGTTTTAGGAACTATCGTCCCAGCCAGATTATTAATGACACAATTCAGTGCATTCAATGGGTACACGATTTCCGCGGTCTTCAGGCGACGAAGAAATGAAAAAAGTGTAAATTAGCTCCAGAAGGAATTGTGGAGTGTTGTTTTGTTCAATTCATTTGACATTCCACCAGTACCGATGTGGCCCAAGGATGTATAATTAAATTTGTCGATTGCTTTCAAGATCAAAAAGAAAAGTCCACCGGGATGATCTTTAGTCTCGCAATTGTGGGAAAACTGGTTCGGAAATATGATTGCGTTTGACTCTGGTGTGTCCGGAACTGGAAGACTTACTGGAATGATTGACAAGCGCTGTGCGACAGGGGAGCTGCGAGTTCAGCCTGAGTGGGGGACAGCCACTCGGGGAAGTTTGGCTTAGAGAACACCTCTACTGGTTTAAGAAGCTGACGAACCGACTGTGGATAATCATCACTTTGGTTACAAAGCGGAACGCGGACGTCTTTGAAATATTGGTGAGCTCTTTCCATTTTTTCCTTTTTACTTTCAATTATATTATTATGAAGAGATTATGTGGGTAAAAGGTTTGTTCTTTCACCACTTTCGTGAAGCTGATTTCAATCTCTATTTACAGAATCTATCGAGTTGATGCCATTAGTAGTTTTTTTTACATCTTATAAACGGCCCAAGCTGCATAATGTATTTGAACTTGTCACCTGTCGTGTCGCGTGGAACCGACTGCGTTAAAAATATGTCGAATGTTTTTATAACACAAAAGACAACGATCATGTAAATTTAAGGCTTTCACAACCCAGTATTCAGTCTTGTGGCTAATTGTCAACACTTTGCGGTTTAGATTTGAGATTACCAAATGTTATCGAAGAAGCTGTTGTAAATGTAGAATTTGGACGTGATTTTGGGTGTGACAGTATATATTATTTTTGGCTTCATTCTGACTAGTTCTCTTTCGCTATCCGTTCTTATATTTTCAGACATTCTTCTCTTTTCAGAGAGCGAGTAATGGCGCTATAACCATAAGCTATAGGGAGCTAGGACTATAGGTAATGCTAAAGTTGCAACCGTTTTGAAGAAAAATGGAGCATCACTTAACTTTCTTAGACTAGATGCTCCCAACGACCATTTTTGAATAAATTTCTGTTCTGTACACCAAACAGGGCATTCTGTTAATCTATTCTCTCCAACTATTCATTTCCGTTTTCCTTTGATATCTACTGAAGTCTACGTGGGTTCCCCGTGTCTTCTTAAGGTAGATAACAAATCCTACCTATCACCAACGGTTGCATGGACGTGGCCAGGTGAGCGATCGAGGTGTGTCTTCGTGGAGATTTTTGCGTGAAAAAACGTATCGGTAACTGGTTGCGTTTCATGGTGGCATGCAATATCTTCAACGAATTATTCCTCATCGTAGCTCCATCCACGAGGTGTGCAAACGTCAATGCTAATGCTAATGCTAATGCTAACAAGAATACATTAATAGGTTGTGATGGTGGTAACACATTAGTTTCAGTTTTACGTCTTATTTTATGAGAATGCTTGAATTTTTCTCCGATCACGGTCCATCACTTTTTAAGAGTGATTATGTGATTATGCCAAATCTAGCATTCCGTTTCACAGAAAAAAAGATAATTAATTTTAACAGGCGCGTACAATTTACACTCGTTTAATTTCAAGCCAAGGGAGGCGTAAACAACGAAATTGTTTTCAATCTTTCATAGAACAGGCTTGATTCAGGCGTTATTTGGCTTAAATTGTATTCCTGTCAAATCTAGCATTCCCTTTATGTGCATTAGATACCGCAGAAAATTTCATGTATCTTCCAAACTCTGTACGCTTTAACTTAGCGGACTACCTGCATTCTCCCAGAAGTTAATTGAGAGGATTAGATATCCGCACCAATGGGGAGATCAAAGTGAGCTATGTCCGATGATGCCAGCAGACTTTTTTTTTCCCTGTCAAAATATAAAATTTAGTTTTGATTTTTGTGTTTTGTTTTTTGTGTTTTGAATTGACTTTACATACTAGGCTGCCTGAAAGGTCCCCTTAATTTCCTACATATGGCGTTGGTAATCGCCAATGGGAACTCCTTGAATGATGGCTGTCAAAATTTCAGCCATTTCTGTCCACGCATTCATTAGGGACAACAGAAAAGAGAACGATCAGCAAATTTTTTAAAAATGGAAAAATCCGAGTTTCAAGTTTTAGTAAAAAATACTATTTTCTACGCAAGAAAACGGCTGCCGAAACCAAAGCCAAGCTGGATAAGTATTTTCCAGACTCTGCTCCGTCGATTCAAACGATTCATAAGTGGTTTGCCGATTTTCGTTGTGGCCGTACGAGCACCGTTGACGCAACGCGTTCTGGACGCCCAAATGAGGTCACTACAACAGAAAACGTCGATAAAATCCATGATATAGTATTGGAGGATCCAAAAGTGAAATTGAGAGAGCTAGCTAAGGCTTTAGGGCATCTTCAGTGGCGGTCTATTTTAAAGTTAACTTTATACCTGATTTGCATCAGCGATACTTGAATAGAACTAGCTAAAATAGACCAAGTTAGCATTCCCCGCACCGGTGTTGTATTTCTTGTTGTTAAACTCGCCAACACCTGTTATCCTGTCGATCATTAAACATCAGAGATCAAAAGTTATTTTTTCAGCTTATCATGACCAATCTATCAATAAACAGATCTTTTACTTTTAAGACTTCATTACTTTTCATTTCCGAGCAATCAAAATACTATTCGGAATCTCGGAACTTCCACATTTCGATCTACCCAAGTAGCACACTGCGGTCATAGTTAGTTATAGTTACTTGACTATGACTTAGCAAGTCATATTTATGTTATATCAACCGAATGGCAACAAGTGTGCTACTAGGGTAGTCAGCGTCCAAATCCACGATTTGGATCGCCGTTGAAGATGCCCTTAGGCATTTCAATGGAGCGAATTGGCAACATCATGCATTTCGTTTTGGGTATGAAGAAGCTCTGAATTGCATGAAATTCGGTATCAATTGGTTCCCCATTCTCCGTATTCACCAAACTTGCCCCCCAATGACTTCTATTTGTTCCCAAACCTGAAGAGATGGCTCACCGGTAAGCGATTTTACTCAAATGATGAGCTTTTAGTTGAAACCGATGGCTATATTGAAGGACTTCCGAAAGTGTACTAAAGATTGGACTCGGAAAACACTTTGTTTTGGGTGAAACTTTTCATCGCGTGGGTAAAAATTAATGAATTTTCGTTAATACTAGTTAAGAGTGTTATGTTTATGTGTGCAATCTGTCAAGTAGTTTTCAAGATGCATTAGAAACAAGAAGAGCTACACCAGCAAATCTTGGGCGCGGTGATCTTTAATCGCGGAGTACTTTAAGAATAAGCCGAACCTTTCCACCCGAGACGTGGCCAAAAAGATCAATTCGTCGAAGTGCTTCGTCCAGCAGACCATGAAGCGGGCTGGGCTACGTATGTTTAAGGTCAGGAAGGCGCCAAACCGGACTGACAAGCAAAACACGGTGACCAAATTGCGTGCGCGGAAGCTGTACCGTGAGTGGATGGTCAAGCCAGGCTGTCTCGTCATGGACAACGAGACATATATCAAGGCGGATGCCAAACAAATCCCCGGCTTCGAGGTTTTTGTCGGTACGTCCCGCATGAGGTTTCGGAAAAGTTCCGGAAGAGAAAAATGAACAAATTAGCGGAAAAACATTAAAAACCGACGAAGCTTTGAAGAAAAACTGGGAGAAATTGTGTAAGGAAGATGGACAAAGCCTCGCCCAAGATTGCATGAGCAGTGTTAAGAGAAATGTACGAGCATTCAGATTGTGGGAGGAAAATTCAATAAATGAATTATGCCAAAACATAGCTAATGTATAGTCATCTCTGAAAATTTAAGAAGTACCCGATTTAAAATTAATTTCTGGTGATCTTTTTTGTGTGTCTCATTTTTTCCGAGTCCAGTCTTTGTTTGGATGGGATAAGAAACTAGAAAATCGCTGAACTCGTTGTATCGACCTAAAAGGAGAGTATGTTGAGAAATAAAACCGAATTTGACCAAAAAAATGTTTTCATGTTTGATATTAATGGGAATATTTGGAATGATCAGCTTTTCCAGGATTTGTCAGTAAAAATCCAGTGGATATATTTTGTACATATATTATGTTCTTCTACTGTAGCCGCTTTTAACATTAAAAGCGTCGAATTATTTAATTTGTATCTTAACATTCATTGTACCTCATCAAGTTTGAAATTTGCATAAGTAGCATTTTTGGCTCTTTATGATATTTTAATGTATTTTATGCAAGAAGAGTAAGAATGTTATGCACAAATATAGATTTCCGGAAAAACTGACGCGGTTAGTCAAAGCAACGATGGATCGAGTGATGTGTGTCGTCCATGTATCAGGGACACTCTCGAGTCCCTTCGAATCTCGGTGAGGGCTACGGTAAGGTGTCGTGTTTGTTGTTTGGATTGTCGTGTTTGTTGTTTGGATTGTCGTGTTTGTTGTTTATTGGAGGGTGTGATTCGAAGGGTTGGGGTAGACACAAGTGGCACGATTTTCAGGAAGTCTGTCCAACTATTTGGCTTCACCGATGACGTTTATATCGTAGCACAGAACTTTGAGCCGATGGCGGACACGTACTTAAGACTTAGGGCTGAAGCTGGTAGGATTGAGCTTGTGATTAATGCGTTGAAAGCAAAATTCATGAAGGGAAGAGGCTCACGAGAAGACAATCCCAAGTATCAATTTTGGTTTTATAAGGTTTCTGAAGAGCATGCGTTAGACTTCAAGAATGCTATAAAACCATGATAAAACTAGCAATGTTCCATGGGAATGTTAGCCTCCTACCACAAGTTATACGTTCGAGAATCGAGGTAGTAGACGAATCCGTGTATCTGGGCTAATTGGTGACCGCCGAAAACGACACTAGCCGAGAGCTACAAAGGCGCATTATGGCTGGCAATCGTGCTTACTTTGGACTCCGAAGGACGCCAAGATCGAACAAAGTTCGCCGAATCACAAAGTTGACCATCTACAAGACATTAGACGGCCACGAAACATGGACATTGCTAGTGAACTACCAACGCGCCCCTGGTGTCTTTAAACGGAACGTGCTGCGTACGATCTACGGTGGAGTGCAGATGGAAGACGGAACGTGGAATAGGCGAATGAACCACGAATTGCATCAGTTGCTGGGAGAACCTCCTAACCTTTAAATTTTAAAGAACTGTTCTATAAGGAACAGTAGAAATTTGCAATATCTCAGTACATTCACTGGTACAAATTAAAATTTATTATAGCCGTGAAATTTCCTACAATGCTAAAAATTTTCACTATTTCTATAACAACTATATAACTGTGATTCGGGGGGTATCCTAAGGCAGTCGAAGGTTTTGTTGACTGGGCAAGAGTTCGTAGAGTCGCATTAAATGAAACGGTTCACACCGTTACGTGCCAGATAGGAGTTGTATAGATAGGGATCTCGAACACACAAGTTAGGGCAGAGGATCAGGCAGCTCTACTGCTCGAATATTGTTGTAGTGGAGAAAACTACCTACTTCTCAACCCGAACTGAGAAAATCCAGAAAGCATACAAATCATACGATACGCACGTCATCGATGGCCTGATGATCGTATGATGATATGTGATTACCCAGAAATCTGGGCGATCTATAGAAGGGACCTCGATACTTTCTAAGGGTCTCTTGTATCCTGGGACGTGAAGAAGATTGGTGTGTAAAAGAGTTCAGCAAGTGAGAATCAAATCCGCCATTTTTACCGGAATTATTAGTGGAACAATAATAGGACAGTTAAAAGTTCAAATTTACTCTCCGGTTTATTACTCATATAAACGTTAAAAGAGCTTAGCCGTATGTGTGACTTAACTCGCCAGGAACAATTTTATACAGTGTACAAAGAAGTGACCGGAAAGTATGACAGTGTACCGAGGGATCGTCTTCCGGTTTCAAAATTTTAGCCGACACGGTGAAGAACTATCCGTGAAGTTGGTAAACCGGCTAGGAAAGGTTTCGCGGGACGAATTAAGTTAAATACCTCTCGAAGGCAATTGTGATTGTTAAAGTGAATCAATTCCCAGATGCGCTAAACGGGTCGTACGTCAACACACGACCTAGCACATCGTTCGAATCGAAACAATAACTCGGCCCTGAAAGGGTGAACCGATCCAGCAGATAGAAAATGTGATATCTATGGTGGAATCAGCAGCGGCGGCATCAGCGAAGCAACAACAGACATCTAGCAGTGAGTTAAACAAGTTAAACACTACATTTACCAATTTAAATTCAATCAAAATCAAATTATTTTTTTGTGATTTTATATAATAGTCCTTGGAATATACTTTTGGCTTGGTTTCATATCGTAACGCTTGTAAAACCTATTTTGCAAACACCGAAAAAAAATCTTAGGTTGAAATTTCGCCGGGTGGAAAAAAAAAGTTGAGTTTCTTCTACTACTACCGATCTTAAGATTTATAAGAGGTCAGTTAGCTCGCCTGACTAGTCAAGACTAGGTAGACTGCAAACGAATGGAAGTCTTCATTATTTACAACTTCAAGCATTAATATTAACAACACAGTTTGAAAAACAACGCGTGATTTTCTGCGATATCTAATGCACATAGAGATAACACTAGATTTGGCAGAAAATATTGGGATATTTGATGTAAATTAAAGCCAGATAACGCCTGGACCTGGTATGTTGTATGAAAGATGGCAAGCATTGTTGTATGGAAAATGCAAGATTGCAAACAATTTCGTTGTTTTCGCTTTTTTTGGCTTGAAATTAAGCAAGGGGAGTTTTTACGTGCCTGTTAAAATTCATGATTTTTTCTGCGAAGGAAATAATTGAACGTCATCTATTCCAATTAAATGCATGTTCATTTTTCATACTGGCTGCATTTGTATAAGATTAGACATGATTAGATTTGGTTAAGATGTCAACTCCATTGCATAAATGTTGTGGATTTTGTGACAAGCTCCAAGATACCATAGAATGTATGTCAAAAGAATTTCTAACAGAGAGATCTCCTCTAGACTGGACCGGGAATCAAACCCGCCTACTCTTAATTTTTAATACTAGGCTGATCTGGCATCCGTTTACGATCGAAGTCAACACTGTTAGTTAGAGTTACAATAATCAAACCACATAATCTCTTTTGAGTCGATATTAACCAATTACTATTGTACTTAACCTTTAGACCTATTTGTGTCCTCAGCTTACATTTATAATGCAACAAATCGCAATAACACTTGAGTATTTCATGATTGCTGTAAGCCTAAAGCAAGGAGATCGCGTTTGTTTGTTTCTTTCTTACTTAGATATGTGCTTCTCAGACGATTCTCCTCTACTTCTATGTATGTTTTCTAACAGTTGTCAGAAAACATTAAACTTATCTTTCATAATTGAACCAACCCCGAACCGTCTCATTCGATTTAATAACGTATCTCCGCGTAAAAACCGACTCCAGTGTGCAATTTTGTCTTACGCAGGTGACCTTCCGCCGGGCCGAACCACTAGGGGGAAAGGAGCTATAGGCAAATTTTGACGACATAGGGGATCGTATGTAATTATCGTTAAAATAATGCTCCACACCGAGGTCATTGTAGCAATAAACGTAAACACTAAACCACCACTTCGGACACTCAACCAAACAAATTCGATTAGAGAAGGCCGCCGCGTTTGGACTCTTGAAGTTGTGTTGGTAAAGAGTGCGTACCCAAATCTGCTACATGGCATTAGTCATCCGAGTTGGCTCTCAATCATCCGAGATGGCTTGCTAGCGATCTAGAAAGGTGTGTTGAACCTTCAAGGGGGTGCAGGGTAAGGATATCAATTTTGGCCAATCTTCGGATCAAAATTTCGATTCATTTTGTGAAGCATGTTCATGTGTAGACTCTATGCCAGGCAATAAATTTAGTAAATTTCATGAACTGAAATTTTGTAACATCGTAAAGAGCTGTGTAAAATGGGTACGTTTCTTGCAAACCAATGCCAATCAGCTTTGAAGATTGAGTTCCATGTCGGTTTGTCGGTGGTTAGAAGTCAGACACCGCTTGGGAAGCCAGACATTGGCACCAACTTTTTTTATTTTACTTTATTCATCTTAGAAACTTAGACACAATTGTTAAGCATCCAATTTTCCGTAAAAACCTTACACTTGACGGTATTTTGATACTTACAACGCCATCTAGCTGGAAAAAACTGCAACTGCGATCCATACACAGATAAAAAGAAACATTTAATTTTCTGCGTTATCTAATGCACATAAAGGGAATGCTAGATTTGGCAGAAAATAATGGGATATTTTATGTAAATTTAAGCCATAAAACGCCTGAATCAAGCCTGTTGTATGAAAGATTGCAAACATTTTTGTATGGCGCATCAAAGACTACAACCAATGGCGTTGTTTACGCCTCCTTTGGCTTGGAATTAAACGAAGGGAAATTTTCCGCGCTTGTTAAAATTAATTATATTTTTCTGTATTTAAATTAACGATTTTCCGTATAAAAACTTTGGAAATGAGTAAATGTTGACTAATTTGACTCAAATTTGAACCAGAGGCGCATGGTGGCATCGATAAGTAGTAGCTCTGTGATGCGGGGGTTCATTTTGTCTTGGTCGCCCTATTGACAAGTAGTTGTTCGTCGAAATTTGATAAATCAACAATTTTCGCATTTGACTACTATGATCGAGCAGCACGTTTTAAGCACGAGAAACCTTTTTAGAGAACGTGAAAAAACGTTTGAAATACCGTACTTTTTCTTACCGTACAAAGTAATTGTCTTATCTCCGGAAAGATCGTATTTTACTCGCAGAGATTTGAGCAGCACCCGATCGCTGTCTGACGCTTGGCAAGATGGAAGGCGGAAACGAAATAAATGTCGTGCTTGCTAGTGGTTTTTTGGCAAATTTTGAAGAACGGGAAGTAATAATTCATGCGCCAATATCAAAATAACGATGTTAACTCTAACAATCTGTTCGATAAGGAAAACAGGTACCAACTGAAGTGTAACTATTCAATAAAACATTTTATAAGTCAATCATGACATGACACGATAAGTATGCTAGGTAACTCCTGGTGTTAGTTATTTACCTTTGATAATGAATCCACTGCGTAGTTTTCAAGTGTTCTTCACGTAAACACTTTCAATTTCAACGAGTAAATGAGATGCTCTTCTTCACAAACTATATTCTCTCAAGGTGGAAGAACACAATAGCTAGTAAAAAGAGTTCATTAAAAATAAACCACCCATGACGGAAGTATACACACCCTGAATGGGTTTGATTTGAAAAGTCATTGTATTAATTTATCGTTCATTAAATTCAGCTCCAACCCTTCAAGGTCACATGATTCGTATCAAAACAAACGCGAACCACGGTAAAAGTCGTTCAAAATGTTTTTGTTGAAGAAAGAGATGGGATTAATTTAAAGTAACATGAATTCACTTCAACGCCTACTTAAGTTACCTGCCCAGTTCGAGTTGTAGTATGAGGTTCGGACTTACCTGTAAAAGAAGAAAAATAAAATTAATAAACATGTTCTGTTCTGAAAAATGTTAAAGTGAATAGAAAGCTTGTTCGGAAAAACTAATGAGATTTCTCACATCCCCTAAATTATTACTTATTACCTAAAGCAAAAACCAATCATGTCCAATTGTGCGATTTATGCTGGATCATCACAGCTTAGGGAAGGTCCATTAATTATGTCACGCAGTAAGGGGGGAGGGGGGGTTTGGGAAAACGTGACGATCCATACAAACAAATTTAAAGGTCCATACAAAAAACGTGACCTTTTATAAAAAGTCAATTTTTGCGTGACGTAATTAATGGACATTCCCTTATAGGCAACTCGAGTTTATCTTTATGATTAACAATCAGTTGCGTGCTCAATTCCCAACACCCAAAAGTTAAAATTGTAGCAAAAAATGCAAAATTGCAATTTTGCAGTTTTTGCAATCATATCTTGGGAAATCCGCATGATTCTGAAAAGGCAAATTTGCCCATCATGTTCCACAAAGCTTTTTATGGTATAAACAAAGCCATGCAAGTGTGTGCAAGTGGTTATCGCTGTGTGCCTAGTGCCTCGACAATCGCAGCAACCGTTGGGTTTTTGTTCAACCGTCAACAACTTCTCAATATGGGTGAGACAATGGCACAGAACGCCGCCACGCCATATGCCACTGTTGCTATTCCGCTGTCAAGTGTTCTATTTTTATTTTCACTCGTCATCACACTCCCATCTCCCTCTCAGGTCACCATGCGTTTAATGAAATAAACGAAGCCATGTAAGTGTGTGCGACCGATATTGGCTTCATTGTTGTAACGTTGAGTGCCTCGACAATCGAAGGAACTGTAGAGCTTTTATTCCGTTCACCTCAACTTGTTATGGTGACTGGATGGTTACAAGAGGAGACCGTCATGCTGACGGTCGCGGTTCGATTCTCGGTGGTAGCGGATCGAGATCTTTTTTTTGTGGGCCATTAAATTTACTACTACTAATCAACTGCACAACCTCACGCACACATTGATTTTTCTAATCGAATTAATGTGTTGCTTTTGCCCACGACCAATGTTGCATTTTTCTCCAAGTTACGATCCATTACAAGAAATGACACCAAATCATGCGAAATTGCATTACAATCTGGCTTTTTTATTTTGGGTGAACTAGAAGTGAGGCCAAAAACTGTTTTTTGTGCGATCAATATTAAAATTGGGAAAAGTCATTTGGTCTGGTGAGTCTGTTCAGTAAAAAATCGTTCCGTTTGCCTTACGAGTTACGATACTGTTGATCTCTCACCATACGAGCATCGCTGTCATCGCTTCCAGCTTTTGAGACTCGATACTATTTGTAACTCGTCCCGACTCGGCTTGTTTGCTGCGTCAATTTATGGCTTGTATCGAAAATAAGTTTAAATTTGTTTTTAAACCTACATTGAATAAATTGATAAGTAATAATGAGGCCCTTCTTTTGGTGTGGATGAAAACCAGGGTGGTCCTTGTTTTCAGAGAAATCGAAAATCGAACTTCTCTATTTTAAAAAAAGGCATATACTCTCGAAAAATTTAAAGATGAGACAACTTTAAGCAATTTTGATTGAATAAATTTTTCTGTAGCTTTTGAAATGACCGAATAAGTGCACTTTTTCCTACAGGGTGCGGCAGAAAATAATGCGAAAATTTGTTCTATTTCTTTCAAATCCCATTTTCAACTAATTCATGCAATAATATCAACATTTTCGAGAGCAGTTATCTTTATAAAGTCCTTTTAAACAAATTTATTCATTGTGTCCGCCATTTTTATTAATAACATCCTCGAGGCGATGACGGAAGCCAGAGCATGCCTTTCGGACGTAGTCCTCCGACATTGACTGCCATGTGCGTGTTATGGTTGACTTCAGGGTTTTCACACTAGGGTGTGATGTTTTGCAGGCTCGTGCTTCAACATATGCCCAAATCGAATAATCCAACGGATTAAGATCTGGACTGCTAGGGGGCCACAAATCCTTCGGCTAAAACTTCATGTTATCGTTCAACCATTGTTGGGTTCGATTGAACGTGTGACATGGCGCTCCATCCTGCTGTAGGACAACGTTTTGGTCCTCGGAGAAGTTGACCTTCACCCAGGCACTTGGTCCTTTAAAATGCCGATATACACTTCGGTATTGATTTTAACTCCAGCATCAATGAAAACAGGCGGCATTTTCAAACCGTTGGACGCCACCAAGCCAAACATCATGACACCAGCCGGATGTTTGGTTTGAAATTTGAATTTCACTTTTTCCGGAACGTTCTCCATTTTCTGCGGTGAAATGAACCGGTCCGTGCGACTGTTGGCAACAGCATCGATGCTGAAAAGTTTTTCGTCCGAGAACAGGATTATCATTTTTTCCTTCTTCAACAAGGAAAGCAATCTCTTGGAACGAGTCACTCGTAGTTCCTTGACCCGGTCCGTGATCAAGGGGCGTTTTACTCTGGCTCTGGAATATGCATGCATCAACCTTACAGAATTAGATTTTTTTTTAATTTTCAGCATTGCATAATATTATATTCACATGTTTTATTCGTGTTTGAAGTAACATATAATTTGTAAAAGCGGATTCGTAGGGGAGAACATAATATCTGCGTGGAATAACCGAAGTCCAAGAATAAATTTGATTGACGGAACATACTATTTTACTGTACGTATCAAGTTTCTGTTCAATTTCAGGTAACTGGGGTCATAATATAAGGTTTCTATGACATTTGACTTGACATGATACACAGCGTGTGAACCGTGTCGTAACCGGACCGAGGTTTCCAGCCTCTGTCTCAATGATACGAAACTGACACGTTCCCTGCTCCTTCCTGCTGCCACAACTGCTACTGTCGGTTCGTCCGCTACTGCTATGTCTCGTCCGTTGTTTCCAAAATCCGTCACAAGAATGACGACGGGTAGTAGTAGTAAAATTGATCTTTATTTTCATTGTTTGTCTTATATACTAATTTAACAATTTAAGTGTTTCAGCCCATTGGGCTCTTCAGCTTTATTTTATGTTTTGTGTGTTTTGGGTGATAAGTGTGTTTAGTGTTTAATTATTTTTTTCAGTTCAGCCCTTGGGGCATTGTTTGTTAAAATTTGATAACCTACCTAATGACACAACGAGCACAAGCAGGTTCTATTTATACTATGCGCGAATTTTTGTTTACACTACGTTGCTGGAGCAACCAATGGGAGAGAGCTTCTTACGCATGCTTTTTTTTATTATGAGTTATATCACGCTCAACTAGTTTTACTCAAATGATATGTAGTATAAGCATTAATTTTGCGCATATCTCGGAACGTAATGCTATCGAATATTTTAGTAAGTATTGTTCCATATCAAGTCTATCTACCACAAACCGGTGTGTCCACGCATCCTTCTTCACGTAAATTGTGGATTGCGTTGTAGTTTTAGGATTATTATATTATTATATTATTTTTTAGAATTTTTATGCTTTATTTGACGCTTGTATCATGTCTCTGATATGCTGCAAGCATAAATATTGACAAAAAAAAATAATTGGGCGTCATGTTACCCAATTATTTTTAGGGTGCTTTATCGTACTGGCTGCGTTTGTATTAGATTAGATTAGATTAGATTAGATAAGATTAACGTTTGAGTTTTACTTCCCCTCTTTGTTCACAAAAGCAGATACGTCGTTTTGAATAAAATGGCGAGAAATCATAATTTTATCGACATACTTTAACCCTACAAACCCAAAATAGCCTCTCTTCCATTTGTATCACTGCCCTTTTTTTCTTACGGAAATGTGACTCAATTTACGTGAACAGTGGGACAACTCAAAATTTGAGAAAAACGGGACAGTGATACAAATGAAAGAGAGGCTGTTTTGAGCGGGTACGGTTTCTTTGATTTCGACGATTCTACGGTTGCTATTCGCAACCGAATACAGCGGAGTTTACACGAGAGAAAAACTGGATCGATCGAATCGGACGAATCTTCGGCAGGATGTGACAGCTTAGAGATAGATTCCTACCAGTAAATTATTTTCTTATTAACATTGCGTAAGTTTGGGATTTCCACAAATATGAAGCAAACTATATTACAGGAATGGATAAAAGAAACAGATATCGGCCGTCATACTATTTGTTTATTTCAATTTTATTCTTGTATTCCATTGAAATAAACCACCCGTACTTGAGAGTGGCCCAAACAGTATTCCTACTATTAGTTTAAGTGGGTCCTCAAACTTGATGTTTTTACCGTATTCAAATATTCCTATAGCATCTCTTCTGTTGGTTTAAATCGGTCCTCCAACTTGATGTTTTACAACTTTGGTATCCTGCTAGAAAAAAAACCACCCATCAGCATCCTTATTGTTGGAGTCAAACGGTTCTCAAACTCGATGTTTTAACACATGTTTGTATACATTACTAATTATGTTTTTATGTATTGCGTATAGTGCGCCAAATTTTAATTTTAATGTTTTGCAATTGGAAATATCTTCCCAACATCATGAGATCCCAGTAGTGAACAGCAATTTCTGCTAGAACTAAAGATGTGAATAGAAAGTATCGATAGGTTTGGTAGAGTATGGCAGATTTTGAAAATTGAATAGAAGTAGTTTTCATAAGTCACTCATGTATTTTTCTAAAACAAATGAATCAATCCTCCTCAAATTAGACCAAAACAGCGCAATGAACCGATCTTTTTCCAACATCTTTTAGGTCGCATAAGAAGTTCTAAAGATGCATTGCATAACATGCTTTTAACATTACGATGTCTTATCTAGGTAGTTAATAGCATCACAATAAACAAAAGGTTATAATCAAGTAATTAATAAGTGAAACTAAATGGATAAATGCATGAACAGAACAATTCAATCCAACAAGAGTCAAACTAGCAGATGTAAACACATATCGGATTTGACAGTAATATTAGTTATGAGTATGATGCATTTGTTTATGAATTCAGACCTAGCCTATTTGCAAGATTCTTCTTGAGAAACGTTTACATAATTGGTATAACTACAACAAAAAAACAAACATATTTTTTGGCACCATAGCATGTAATAAGAATCACCATCATCAGTTGATTCATTGTGACGATTCACAAGAAACGTCATGTTTTGTAAAATTTCTGGAACCAAATATGGTTATTAGTAGTAGTAATGTGTGTAGTATGTAGTAATAACTAACGCAAATAACTTGCAATGGAACATCATGATGTTGTAGGCTGCTCTCTAGATGTATTTTGGACTCAAATTTAACTTCACGCCATAGCTAAGGAGAAAATCACAGTGCCGGTTGAAACTATGACTACAATTATCACTAATAATTTCGAAAGCTGCGTTTTATTTTTGTCGATAATTAAGATGATACACTTTGAGTAAGAAAGAAAACTGCTCGCTAATATAGACAGTTTTTTTTATGTTTTAGCAATACTTTTAATCGACAGTGTAGACCACGTCACTAATCCACCATGACCATTTTTGACGATTCCAACAGAGATGCTATAAAACTGCTAAATATAAGAGAATTCTATGTTGATTTTTTTAATCTTTGGAACGGCGCATTAATTATGCAGGAGTAAAACCAAAAATTGCACCATAAAGGCTGCCTCGCATATGATATTTTGCTAAGCGTTCTGAGCATTAACAATCTTTAGATTTCTGATACCTATTTATTAAATAATTGATTTGTCCAAAAACGATTGTCATTTATTTACTATGAGTTGTGCATATTCTCCTCATTAACAAACATGCGGATGCGTGGCAAAGTGTGTGTGTTTGCTTCGAAATACTGCCTTACAAAAGCCCTACGCTGAATTTCAAAACTAAAGGGCGAACACGAAATTATTGCGACACCGAAAATGTCATGCCAATTTTCTTATAATGTTTAGAATCAAACCAAAATTTTAGGGTAGTTTTATACATATATTTACTTCAAAAATCAAAAGAAAAGTTAATCGATGGAGCCTTGAGTGTAAAATTGAACGCATTTTCGCTTGATGCCCTCCATCAAAGTCTTTACAGTGTCATCCGGTACCAGTTTCTTTTTTATCCATTTTCTTAACATGTCCTTCTCGTCTATGACTGTCATCTAGCTCTTCCGAAGTTCCCGCTTCATCATTGCCCAGTACTGCTCCACCGGGCGCAGCTCCGGACAGTTTGGCGGATTCATGTCCTTTGGAACAAAATGGACAGAATTGGCCTCATACCACTCCAGGACACTTTTAGAATAGTGGCATGATGCCAAATCTGGCCAAAATAGCGGAGCTTCGTCGTGCTGCTGCAAGAACGGCAAAAGGCGCTTCTCGAGGCACTCAGATTTGTATATCTCGCCATTTACTGTGCCCTTTGTCACGAAAGGCTCACTCCTCAGTCCGCAAGAGCAGATGGCCTGTCAAATGAGATATTTGGAGGTGAACTTCGACATTTTCATCTTCCTAAATTTGTCGTCCACATAGAACTTGGTCTTGCCGGTGAAAAACTCCAACCCTGGAATTTGCTTAAAATCGGCTTTTATATACGTTTCGTCGTCCATCACACAGCAGCCATATTTTGTCAGCATCTTCTCGTAGAGCTTCCGTGCCCGAGTTTTAGCCGTCGATTATTGCCGCTCATCGCGGTTTGGGAAGTTCTGTACCTTGTATGTATGTAGTCCAGCTCTCTTCTTTGCATTCTGGACGTAGCTCTGCGACATGCCGATCTTTTTAGCCAAATCACGGCTTGAGACGTTGGGATTTGCTTTAATCATCCGCTTCACCTTTCCCTCCGTCTTTTTGTTCTCCGGTCCCGGTTTTCTTCCAGCTCCTTTGCCGTGGTCCAGCGTCAACCGCTCCTGGAACCGCTTCAACACTCTGGAGACGGTTGAATAGTATTGGGGGCGACTCCGGCGTATTGGTTAACATCCATACCTCTCACGCCTAAGTCACGAGTTCGAATCTCACCCCCGGAGAAGTTACGAAAATGCCCAAAAGTGGTGTTTGACTGACTACGACGGGAGATGAACCAGCCCGAGGCTGAAAATCTCGATAATTAAGACAAAAAAAAACGGTTGAATGGTGAATGTTCAACATTTTTCCCAACTGCCGGTGCGACAGGTCAGGAAATTCCAGGTGTTTTGAAAGAATTTGTTCTCTCGATTCGCGTTGGTTCACCTCCATTTTCGTTGAATCGAAAAACACGACTTCGAGTTTGACAGTATATAAACAATACACATCAATGAGAAAGTGTGCAACACTTGGTTGATTTTTACCCAATGGTAAAAAAGTTATGCCCTGTTGAATGTGTCGCAATAATTTCGTGTTCGCCCTTTACTTCTATACAATTTTCAAAACCTGCCGAACTCTATCGTACCTATCGATACTTTCTATTCACATCTTTGGTTCTAGCAGAAATTTGCTGTTCACTACTGGAATCCCATAATGTTGGAAAGATATTTCCAGTTGCAAAACAATTTTTTGTATTCTGCTGAAATAATCCACCCACACTTGCGAGTGGCTCTTATTGTTGGTTTAAATCGGTGCCAACATTTGAATAACTTTAATGTGCCTATCTTTTCAGAGAATAAATCGGGAACAACCATTTACCAAAACGCATCCCGCTGCGAACCCAAGTGATTTCTCGTGGAAGTGCAGAGATTATCTTGGCTTCCAATAAAGCGAGTATCATGTGAGCATGTTCCAACCCATTCCATACTTGACCAGCATTCGGGCGAGGCCAGCGCCGGTATTGCCTTAGTTTGGGATACCCAGTTTTTACAGATCGAGGATGTATGCTAGTCTCAAGTACCATCTGTTGGTTCTCTATGTTATAACGGCTGATCTGGCAATAACGAAGTAGCAACCTCGGGTGGTCAATCATGCTCATGCTCAAGCTCATCCAAAATATGATCCCAAGCGTTCTGGATGCCTTGTTGATCACGTAAGAGATATCCTAAGTCTTTCATATGACTCACACGTCTCCTTGTAGGTTGTAGCTAAAGGCGTCGGTGTTATCTTCCGTGAAATTGTTATCACTGAACATTTCATTCAGACTTCACTTAAAAATTGATTTTTTTCATCAATCTAAATTATATTTGTAGCGTTAGTGATGGAAATATTTCGGAATTGAATCCCAAGACATTTTTTTTCATCTTTTAACAAAATAAAATGGATTTTTTTACAACAACCAATAAGTCTTCCATAAATGATCGTTAGGTTAAGGATATATTTGTTAAGGTATATGTAAAGCTAAATCTAGCCAGTTTCATTTGGCTGCGTTTTTATTATTTCTCAATGTGTATACAAAACCAATAAAGTCAACGAAAATTCATTGCATTTGGTTCGTCTAAGAAATACGCTTTTTTGACATTTGATCTTTGTTTTGAAAATGGAGTCGAAGGAACAACAAACGGCATGGTTTGGTTGCCGTTACATTTACATTACAATGGAATACAGTACTCAGGGCTTCCTATCTGCAATGTGTCCAAAACAGTCAAATTTTCATATTCTTTCGTACAAAAAGGGAAGATTTTGCAAGATAATTATAATTTCGCACTGAAGCGAAAAGCAGGAAGCCGGTACAAAAATACGAGCACTGTATGACTAAACTGTATGACAGAAGGCTGACAAAATTTGAAACTATCGTCAAATCAGACGTCAAGCAGCTTCCTGATCTTGAGTTTTATTCCGCATTACAACGTAACAACGTCGACGATTACTTTAAGGCCAAAAAACACACATGTCCCGTGTTGTTTTGGCCCGATTTGGCGTCTTATCCTTATGAAAAATTGGCTCAGGAATTATATGCGGAAAGCAAAGTCAACATTGTGCCAAAGAACTGCAGTCCTCGAACACCGCAGAACTTCGACCAATCGAAAGATACATATGGGGCAATCATGAAGCGAATTGTTGGGAAATCGAATGGAAATGCTAATAACGAGAAAGATTTTGCTAAGAAATGCGAGAAAGCTTTCAAACAAGTGGTCGATTGCAAATCTAATGAATTCAATTAACCGGAAAGTTCGAGCATTCAGATATAACAAATCGTAATAATGTGTTTCCATGTTAATTGTTAATGTATTGTTAATTTATCCCTTGTTATGATCAAGTTTCGCTGGTTCGAAAATAAATTTAAATTATTTTCAATTGTGAAGACTATAATTTCTACAACTTCTTCTAACTATAACAAATAAAATTTTGAATCATCTGTTCAGGTTTGCCATTCATAATATTGAAAGAATAAATATTTATGATTGTAACACAGTTGAAGTACTTAAAATTCTTAAAATCCCATCTGTCGAAATTGCATCGTTCGCCTAGCAATAACTTTGTTGTTATTATTTATGTGAAATGTCTGCTGTTGAACATTAAGGCTATTGAAAACATGCAAAAAATAAGATGTTTTCAAATAAAATTAGCCGGGGTTTATCTCACCTTACCGAGCGTTCTCACTTCTTCTCACCCTCTGGGGGCTAGCAAACACATTCGATGAATCAGATGGCCGAAAACCCATCGATATTGATTGAACAAACCTGCCACTACGCAATCGCCTAACATTTCATTGAAAACCCATGCGTATTTTCGGTGGGAGAAAAACCTCTCACTGCACCACCTCCATAAACTTATTTTTCCAATTGATCCAAACAACGGAGATCGCCGACAAGCAAGTGAGAGGTTACTTCTACTTTTTACTCCCATACTAAATGGTCCCACAAATGCAACTGCAACGGCAGTAGTGGCAGAAACCCATAGTCTCTGGCTGTGGCCGACATCGATAGTGTTTGCTGTGTACTTGTTGTAAACCCGATTTTTACGTAACAAAAACTGACTGACTGACAGACTGACTGATAGACTGACGAAACCGGCTTGCAATCGTACCGGGAGAGCATTTATGAGTTTCGACTGTTGACGGCAGGCTCGGCAGAAAAGTCTGATCGGCCAGCTAATCGGACGACCGAATGATCCCAATTGTCTCGATTGAAGCACTAAACATTACCTCTGCATGCCGGGTGGAACTCGCAAGAGAGAAAGAAAAACAAGAATGAAATTCGAAGTTCATGTAACTGGTCGCACCCTATGAACTGAACCCGGCAGTTCCAACCTGCTACCACAGAGCGCTAACCGAGGCCATATGGGCTTCTTCGTTTTCTTCATGTCGCATTTGGGACGCATTGATTCGTGCGACAAACACCTGAAATTGTCGATACTAGGTCGTTTGCGTTAAGAAAGAAGTCCGAGCCTGGAGATTGCTTATTGAACTCCATCTCTCGCTCCGTCTTCGGGTAACTGGCAGTCGTCGGCTTAGCAACTCGGTTCAGTATGTGACTCGGGCTAAAGAAGATATTTATTTCTTATTATATCACGATGCTGAACCAGCAAAGAGCGGGTAAATCGGCATAACATGCGGCTCGTTACTAGCAGCGTTCACATTACGTAAGCAATATTTTCCATACTGTTGCAGCATCTCTCTTCTTAATGGGAATCTGATCGATCATGGACTGAGTCGAAAAGGTAAAAAGGGTTCTTTCGTTTTCACCTGCAGCAGCTGCGGTACATTGCGATGACCAAAAGTATCGGGTAAAACAAAGCATACATCACATTCAGCTTGCGAATCGAGTGACTGTACACTAGGCACTTCGCTCATTTAAAGACCGGCTCGTTATTCATGTATGTGATGTTTAAACACCTGATGTGCGTCAGTTTTGGGTGGGAAGCTACGTTTTAGCATTACAGTGCAACTTCAGTATTTTCTTTTTTCATTATTGAACACGGATGTTAGCTAGCACTCCGTGATAGCAGAACGAACTTTATGACTCATGATTTGTAATTATTAGAATTACTTGTTGTTACAGTGAGGTCATAGCAAATCACCTGGCCATAAAAAAATAGTGTGAAAACTTCTGGAAGCCTTAAGTTATCCAACGAATTTAAAAAAAAAACTATTAAGAATTACGAATTTAGATAGTAAGATTTTTTTTAACACTAATTAACAGACATTCATAGTTCATAATTACTCGCTCACCGTACCTGCAACAATGAACGAAAACGGATTTCAGGAACCACCAAAAGGACGCGAAGGTGAAGCAAATATTGCAGAAGAGACCAGATAAAAATGAATGAGAAAAATAAAAATGTCCCCAACTTTCGTGCATATTTCCATGAACCGGCAAGGTCGGTAAAGTCATTCAAGGTGAACACTGTACAGCAACGTAATGATAAACAGAGTGTGACGGCTAAAACCCGGGCTCGCAAATTGTATTGCGAATATTTGACGAAGTTTTCCTGCGTGATCATGGACGATGAAACTTATGTACTGGAAAACTTTAAGCAGCTTCCCGGAATGTCTTATTATACTGCCATACAACGGAACGGCTTAGAGGAGCATTTTAGGACGAATAAAAAGGCCAAGTTTCCCAAAAAATATTTGGTTTGGCAGGCAATGTGCAGTTGTGGCCGAGCAAGCCAAAGCTTCATCACTACCGCAACGGTAAACAAGGAAATATACCGTGAAGAAGATGCCTAAAGAAGCGATTGTTACCATTCCTACGCAGCCTTGCCACTCCCTAGCTATTCTGGCTTGATTTGGCATCCCAATGGTATAAAGAGAATGGAATCCATGTTGTACCGAAAGAGGCGAATCCACCTACTGCCCGGACCTATCTAGCGGTATTGGGCTCTCTCAATATAAATAACAAGCTAAAACTATACAAAAATTTAGAAAATCGTGGACAAACGCAGCTGAATTGGTTGCAGAGAAGTCTGCACAGACCACATTGGCGGGAGTAAACTCAAAAGTTCGTATTTTCTTCATGAAGCCCAATTAAGTAACTGTAATTAGTTTTAAGATGGCTAATAACGCACAATTAAATCGATAACATCGATACATGCATCTTGCTTTGAACTAACAGCAAATTTCTGTTATTCCAAATTTAATCTGTCCTCGTGTGTGTGTGTGTGTGTGTGTGTGTGTGTGTGTGTGTGTGTGTGTGTGTGTGTGTGTGTGTGTGTGTGTGTGTGTGTGTGTGTGTGTGTGTGTGTGTGTGTGTGTGTGTGTGTGTGTGTGTGTGTGTGTGTGTGTGTGTGGGTGTGTGTGTGTTTTTTTTTTTAATTTTTTTTATATTTGTTTAGGTTTAGGTTTAGGAAATTCTTATGGACTGACCTTACACAGAGGATCATCGTGCTCTGTGTGAGTGTGGTCAGGGTCAACCTTGGAGAAAAGGTTGACTTCTGATCCCACCAAAACTCGTTTCCTTGTTACATAATCGGTAGTCTGAAATGAAGCATTGAAATTTAGGCGATCGTCGATCATCACACCCAAATACTTCGGCACGCGCTTCGAGGCTATGGCAAGCCTTCCGATGACGATTTCTGCTCACTGTACCGCTGCACAGTGGTCGGAAAAGCCTTTTTTCAGGGCGAAATTAATTACTCCTAAGGGTCACGTTTCCGAATCATGGTGTCTTCTACAAAGTTGTATCTGAACAAGTTGTCCATCTTGTGGTGATAATTTGGTAGTTCCAAACTTTACCGCTGTTGCTAACTTTTGAACGAAACACAATAGAAGGGTGATATCCAAAGCAAGTTTGTAGGGAATATAATTTTAAGCAACTTTGTTTCAGACACAATTTTTCTATCTCTTCATTCGACCATGATAGAGCTATTTTTCTGCTTTATTTCAGGGTGTCTCTTAAAAACGAGTTTTTTCCTTATAAATTTTTTGTTTCTTATTTTAGGATTAAGTGATCTTAAATCAAATATAGGAACCGTTATAGCGCACATTTTTGCTGAACAAAGTTTTTTAATACTACTTGTGATTCAAAAGTTACGAGTAGTTTTAGCCAAAAAAAAATGCGTTTATTCTTTTCGCCCTTATGATTGTTTAGGCGAGAATTGGCCAAAAAATCATCAAATTCTTGTTTTAATGGGTATCAAGGAACATAATGCTACATATATGTGACCCGGGTACTTGTGGGGCACACAAGCGGGGACTGCTTAAAATCAGCCATTTTTTTCGTTAAAATCACCCCTAACTTTTAAACAATAAAATATACTGATACGCTTAGTTCAGCAAAAACTTGTATCATATTTTTCTCTACACTTTGCCCCAAGATTATTTTTTCCTAAGAATTGAAGAATTGAAAATTGAAATTGAAAAGTTAGAATAAAAAAACTGATTTTTTAGGGACACCCTAATGTACACCAGCAAAATATCTCCGAACTATAGCAGTGCACAAGGGCCAGACGCTTCAGTCGTGAATGAACAGCATGTAGCGTGTTATATTTGGAACTACCAAATTATCACCACAAGATGGATAACTTGTTCAGATACAACTTTGTAGAAGACACCATGATTCGGAAACGTCAACCTTGGGAGTAATTAATTTCGCCCTGGAAAAAAGGCTTTTCCGACCACTGTGCGCGGTGCAGTTGCTGACCATTAGCACCTCCGTTTTTTGGTGGGCTATCTGCAGCTTCGGAGGTCTCATAGATCAGCACCCGGTTCTGAAAGTAACTCTTCAGAATTCTGCGAAGGTAATCAGGGACCATCATTCTGTGCAGCGACTCGGGAATAGGCTCCCAGCTGGCACTATTGAAGGCGTTCTTAATGTTGATCGTTATAATAGCGCAATATCGATCGCCTCTCTGCTTCTGTTTGGAAGCATCCACCGTAGACTTTCCTTTTTGGAAACCAAATTGCATCTTCGATAACCCGGTTTCGATAACGCTTTCGGTATATTTCGTCAGCCTATTGAGGATGGTCCTCTCCAGGAGTTTCCCGAGAGTATCCAACAGGCATATTGGCCTATACGATGTTGAACCTCCCGGAAGCTTTCCTGGCTTCGGCACCAATACTAATTTCTGTATTTTTCACTTGTCCGGGAAATGGCCTTCCTCTAGACTTTTCTGTTGGACATTCCTGAACATTTCCGGGAATGCCTGAATCGCGCCACTTTCAGAGCTACGTTAGGGATTCCAACCGATCCAGGTGCCTTGTTCACCTTAAGACCTTTCGCCACTGCCACGAGCTCCTCGTTCGAGACTTGCATGCCCTCAACATAACTTCTTATTTCCTCGCTGTAAGGTGTACGTGGCCACATCGTTGGCTCATGCGTCGGGAAGAATTCATCTACGATTACCTTCAGTTGGACATAGATCTGAAGCCATAGTTGGACCTTTGATCTTCGCCATAACAATACGATTCGCGTCGCCCCAGGGGTTAACATCAGTGGCTCGGCATGGCTCCTTGTAGCTGTTCGTCTTGCTGAGTCTTATCTCTGGTTTTAATTCGGTCCTGGCCGCTCGAAACACCACCCTATGTATCTCTCTGTCTGCTGCGGTTTTAGGTTTCTGGACACGTCTTCTGGCGCTAAGACAACTAGCGCGAAGGATGCTGAGTTGCTCATTTCACCAGTAAGCTTCGCACCGCTTGTTCCTCGGCATGGTTGTGTCGCAAGTGCTTACTAACGTATTCGTCAGCTGGTCTGCGTTTCGGTTCAAAAGTTCGTTGTCAAACCGGAATGCCTCAAGAAAGAGTTCCTTGTCGAAGACCTTTGGCTACCACTTCAGCTAGCAACTATTTGTCCTTCGTATTGCGACAAGATTTCGCAGGCCGATGTTATATCGGATCACCAGATGGTAGCTATCAGTATACTCCTCACACACTCTCCAGTTCATATTTGTCATCAACGACGAACTACAAAAGGTAACATCGATGACGGATTCACGACCGTCCCTGAGAAAAGTCCTGGCAGAACCTATGCTTGATAATGTAACTTCCACCTTTGCCAAGGCTTCTGGCAGGCTGCACCCTCTAGCGTTGGTACATCTGCTGCGCCACTCCACAGCCCAAGCATTGAAGTCTCCTCCGATAACGACTGGTCTTCTTCTGAAGAGCTTTTCAGTCAGTGCATCCAGCATCTGGTGGAACTGCTCCACGGTCCACCTTGGGGGTGCATAGCTGCTGTATATAAAGATTCCGTTGATTTTGGTGATCACGAACGCTTCGCATGAACTGGACACTACTTCTTGGATGGGGAATCTACCCATCTCTCTTATCGTAGCCATTGTTCGCACGTTTGTATGTATGTGTGTAGGGGGGGGGGGGTTGTAATCTAACACTCATAGCCCGGCAATGGTATTACGGAAGAAAACTGTTTACAACTATTCCTCAAGTGGCCATTAGATGCGTTAATCCGAGAGCTAGAGAGTGATAGCTCTACTGCTGATCCAGCAACCTCATTACAGAATGTCTGGAGTGCCACGCCCACTCCGAGGTTACGTTCACATACAATAGCCCCGCATGTACGCATTACCGATATCATTATATAAGCGGTAAGGGCACTGCAACACACTTCTAGATTTGGTATTGGTTAAAATTAAGGTTATTGTTATACAGTTATAATCAGATAGATCTCACCCATGGCCGCCTCCTTAATGACATCCGTAAAACAAAACGACGTTGAATCGTAAATAATTTCATACATTCGCGACACAATCAGCGTAAAAATAAATGTTGCTAGGACGCCTTTTAGATATGCATAACAAAACTCTGTACACCACATGCTGAATGTATATGAAATTATGAGCTAGCCTTTCACGCGCGCATGTGCGTTGTTTTTGTTTGTTGCTTCTGACCAGCAAATGCACTATGGGGAAAGTGGTGGAAAAAAATTTAAAAATTGACTTGCTTTCAATGACGTGTCTTGTAAACCATTTGATACCCAGATAGTTCAAACCTCGATTCCCAAAATTTCAGCCCTCTTGATGAAAACTCATTTCGCCACAGACATCAGACTTAGGAAAATTGTGAAAATTGTAGAAAAAATGCATTTCAAACAAATGGAATTTTCTCAGCCAATAATGGTGCACTTTTGGAATTTAATACACCGTTGAAAAGGTAATTGTGTAAACTTCCAAATGGGCCTGTTGTTGAGGTTACACGGTTAATTAAAATTAGTAAAAATGAGTAATTATTGAAAAAAAGAGACCACCACCACCGTTTAGTTTGGGGTCTATACTATCTGCGGAACGAGAATACAGCTGTCAAATATCAAATTAAGTCTTAAAAATGAAACACACTTAATCATAATTTTTGTTAAGAAGGAGTAAAAACAGACCGAAAATTATCATTCCATATAGAAACTGTATCTACCCAACTGAACTAAAAAGTTTCCAATGTTTTCACGATAACCTTGTTCATATATTCATAGGGAAATTCTCTGTCCATGTGCCATTTTACAATTTCTACCAACTATACTCAGGTATATTAATTTTTCTAAGAACTACTATCTACCTATCTAGTACTACATACTACATACTAGCTGAAGAAGCATCAGAGTGCCAACATAAACTTCTAAAAAAATGTCGTACCCATCATGCTAGGAAAAGGTCACGAGTTGATAATCTACATGACGTCTTTATTCAAGATAGCTATGATCTAGGTAATAGAATGCGAAAGAAGGTATCATTTTTATATCCAGACTAGCTGAACCCGGTGCGTGCGCTGCTACGCTTTCAACTAAATGAAATAAAATTTAATATAATTGGGACGTTTATGGTTTTTTTTCGAAATGAGTTTTTTTTTTTGAAAAAAGCAGGGGTTCAAACTTTTATCAAAACATGCTTCTTACCCGAAAAATACACGTTTTGTGTTTAAGTAACCTGGATAATTCTCATTTTTGGTAGAAATTTGTGTTTCATTTGTATGGGAGTCCTCTCTTCCAAAGGGAGGTGGTTTCTCAATCCACCATACAATCATTGCCTTCAAAACCCCCCGCATGCCAAATTTGATTCGATTTACTTGATTAGTTCTCGAGTTATAAAGAAATTTGTGTCTAATTTATATGAGAGCCCCCCTTCCTGAGAAAAAAGGTGTCTCAAACAATCATAAGAACCTTCTCCAGCCCCAAAAATCCCTTCATACACATTTGCACGTTGGTCGGTACAGAACTTTCCGAGTCTATAAGGGTCTGACAGACAGACAGACAGAAATTCATTTTTATGTTTATAGAAATCTAGCCTCCAAAAACCCCCTTATGCTTAATTTGGTTTCATTTACTTGATTTGTTCTCGAGTTATGCAGAAAGTTGCGTTTAATCTGTATGGAAGCCCCCCCCCCCCCCCTTCAAATGGGAAGGGGTATTGAACTGCCATAGAAACATTTCTTGCCTCCAAATAGCTCTACATACCAAATTTGGTTTCATTTGCTTCATTGGCTCTCGAGTTATGTGCTAAAAATTATGTTTCATTTTTGTGCCGCTTCCAGTAGGCGGAGGGGTCTCAGACTACCTTAGAAACATTTATTTCCTTTAAAAACCTCCAGATGCAAAATTTGGTTTCATTTGCTTGATTTGTTCTCGAGTTACGCAGAAATTTGTGTTTCATTTGCATGAGAGTCCCCTCTTTCTGTGAGTGGAGGAGTCTCAAACCACAATAGAATCATTTTTTGCCTTCAAATACCTCCACCTGCCAAATGTGGTTTCATTTACTTATACAACATATTTAAAAAAAATATGTGAGGTGGGTCAAATCTTGGCTAGGAGGGGGGGGTGACTTCCACCTCTACCTCTCCTATTTAATCTTCTGCACAGCAACCTTATTCTAGTTTTGACTTGCATTTGAACTGCCCCTAAAATTTAAAACAAACGTTCAAGTTTATTGTTCAGGGATACGTAGCTCATTACTGGGTTAAATACTAGTTACACCGTCCGGATGCGATGAAAATACATAAATATGACTAATTTTATACTAAACTTACTAGAATGCTATAAAAAAATGTGGAAAAACCAAAAAAAAACATTTTCGGCCACCACTTTTATGGAACCACCCCATAGTGAAATGGCTGTTTTCTAGCAGTGGTCTTTTTTGCACACTTTGCAAAATCAAAATCCCCGCTTTGAGGCGACTTTATATCGAACTTCAAAACTGATTATAATCATCGATTCACTTGCGAGAAAGCGGAAAAACACTCTAACTTAGATGGAGATTTTTAATCTCACTGTTAGTTTTCGTATAAAAGATTCATGGTTGTATAACGAGGGCTGCAAAATGGTGAGTCGACAATTGTGATGGTGCGTGCACCCCCGCAACATAGTGCACTCCCTCACAAGTTCCTACCTCATGCTTCCACGGGTCAAAAGATGGCAACGACCGCCGGGTAAGGGTTGCGTACTGAACTGGTAGTGCAGCCTGGGCACTATTGTCCTTCTGACTTCAGCTAGGTTGAGGAGGTGCGTGGCGAGCGTCTATCCAACAAGGATGTGCGGCTCAGACAGCGTCTGTCCTGGCGTTCAGCGGTTGAGTAAGAAACGCTGTATCGCGTCAAGTATACATTAGGTGGCAGCCGCACCAAGGCGATGTACGGAGCGCGACCCCGATCATCCATTGAATTCCCAAGTATTGTATAGCAATTTTGAATTGTTTTCTTCCCTCGTGATTATGACAGTTCAAGTCCATCTACAATTGCAGCAGGACCACAATCGAAAAACATGCAGACAGTACACATGTTATTCTCATTTTATATTATAACATCTCTTCACAATATTTTTACGGCATCGTCGTAAGTTTTAGTCCACCATTGAGCGAGATAAGGCGCTTTAACCTTGGCAATTATTGCCAGGCTTTTGGTTCAAATGCCAAAAATTCACCAACAGACAAAAGGAGCATAAACTTATCTTTCTAGCATCTATGCTCCCAACGAGAAAGCACAAATTATCACACTGTTTAACGCGACATGGAAGCGTTTGGTACGGGTGGTCCACGCTCTCTTCCTTCCCTTGATTCAAAGTAGTAGAGCGATTTTAGATCTTTCTGGAATTGCTCTATTTCTTGGAATCCTCTCTGCGGCACATACTACGCAGTTGGGCTGGTCGATGACATGAAAAATGATGTATTCAAGAAACCATCATTTTATAGGATGCCTTCAAGAATTGGCTGCGTTAGTGTGAGATTAGATTAAATTAGAAAATATTCATGATTGTACATCGAAATTCTCGAAAAATAAAACTATTAATGACCGCGTCTCTTCTCAGTTGGAACCACTGTGCGTTTGCCCGACCTGAATTCAAACTGTGTAAACGTGTGTGTGTGTGATTTAAAAACCTTCAAATCTGTGCGAACCTTAACCCCAAGTGGGTTCCAAACGCATACGAGTGGAGTGACGTTTGTTAAAACACCGATATACCTAATCTTGCGACCCGGTTCCGGTTGGAACTGAGTTATAAAAGAATTCGCCTTAAAAATCTATAGAAGCCCATTCAGAAACTTTTGACTGCAAAATAAACCCGGAGAGTTGACTTTTTGCAATCGCTAATGTTATGAACTAGTCGAATCTCCTGTATTAAAGTCCTAAGTCGAACTTGTAAGCTGTAATCGCACAAAAACTAACAGTTATAGCTAAATGAATTTAAAAAATTCAATTGGAATAAAAACCTTCAACCTAACATTTCTTAAAGAGATCAATTCAGAAAACTGGTTCAAGAACCGTGAGTAAATATTTGCCAGAAAAAAAAATGTTTATCCAGCTTTAACGGAGTGTTGCGATAGCTCTGTTCGTTTTTAGTAATAAACGCAACCTCCACCAACTGTTTTGTGAACATTTGTCCGCGCTTACCCCACCTGAATGCGTGTCTCATGAAAAGTTTTGTTTTAAACCTTATTTCAACTTCAATTTGCGCCCAACCATACCTTTCCACCCTCTACCTATTAATGACACACTTTTGGCAAATTTGGGACATTACACATGGTCCGCTCGCTACTGCATTTAGCACTTCAGAGCAAGTGCACTCACTAGCGCATGAGAAGCGGTGTTGGGTAGGTATCTACTTATGTCTCAATACGCAGTTTGACCGTTCCAGCGTTGCTGTTGTGGAACAATCTCTTACGGCGCACATATTAATTGGAATGGCAGCATGTTATCTATAATTGCTGACTGTTTTTTTTTCGATCTCATGAAACTTTTTTGTTTATCATGAAAGTCATTATAGACTCAGGTAAGGATTAACACGAATGTTAGTGTGATAAACATTCATTCCTTTGTTTTAAATCATCTAAAAAAAAACTACCAAATTGGTAATAAATTTGGTAAAACCGGATCCATACACGCCGCGCATGGCTCTCTTTTGTATAATGTTCCAACGGTCAAGATTTCCTTCGCATTACAATAATAGAGCGCGAAGAAAATGAGCGCAACATTGATGTCGATGATTAATCTAATACCTCGCAATAGACCTTGACGCTTGTTGAGAGCGCGCAGCGGCAGCCACTGAGGCAGCGAGACGCGACGGGGCATCAATGACGGTGAATCACACATCAGGAGCTCGGATATTTTCATCATCGGCGTGGAAAAGCCCACTAGAGAGCGATCTACTCGAACGTCAAGGATGTGAAGGAAAAAAAACTGCTTGGTTCAACTTTTGATGCACAAGTTCGTGCGGGTACTGAGCGAAACTATAAACACTTTAAACTAGTCCGATCAAGTTCAAAAGTTGACGCAACGTAAATAAGATGATTTCGTCATTTCATTCATGACGATGCTCAACGATATTTCTATAATACTGATTTTCGGCCCCCTGGGCTGGTTCGTCACAACATTCTACAAACATGTTAAGTGGATTAAATAACTCAAACAGATAGAGGAGATGAATGAAATGTTGGCCAATAGATCCAATGAATTGTGCTGGTTGATCAAAATCTTCTGTCTCTATTTTTTAACATCACCGCGTCATCTGATGTCTCTTCTCATATCGTTGATAAAATGTCAAAACAAATTATGAAAAAAAAAACACAAAGGCCGATATTCGATCTATGCATAAAAAAAAATGACTGGAACTACATTATTTGAAATATTCATATTAAATATGTATGTTACAAAATAGTTAAGGAAAACAAAATAAGAGTCTGACGAAATAGTCGTTTTCCCTTATTATTTGTTTTATCACGACAGCACAGACCGGGTTTAATCAACGTAGGCTAATAATTTCCACAAAATAATTACCATTATTTTCATGTTCGAACGAATTAGATCCGAAGTATGCATGAAACCATTTTTTCAAAACAAAAGCTCCATTTCATACATATTCAACAATTTTGCATTCGATTCTGGAAATGTAAGCCACAAACTTGTCTAGATCAAAGCTCATCACCCACCACCCACCGTGATGAAAATTTTAGACTCGAGTTACCCGAAGCTACCCCTTCGAAGCTACCGCTTGGCTGAATACCGATAGATACCACACATACTTGCAAGTTAAAGCTCCCATTCTGAAAGCTCAACACACGGTCGCCGAGATCTACTCAATTTCCAACTTTTCCAACTTAAACTCGTTGAAACGTAAATCGCTCATAGACAGAGCAACATTGTTCGTTTTTTTCCGGAGCTTTTTTTCTCAAACGATAGAAATTTGTTTAAAATTGGTCAAATTGTACAGAAGCATTGTTTCATTAGTGAAACAATCGAATAAAATGCTTATTTGAAAATTAACTGCCATTCTTTTAAAATTCACTCAATGAAATCTATGAACTATGCACAATTTTACTCAAACATGAGTGTCTGACCAATAATCATATTCCAGCTTTTTGCAGCTTTTCAAAACCAAATTTCAAAAAATGAATCAGTGATTTATTCTGGAGAAGGCTACTCAAATTGTGCGGTTGAATTTCTTGGCACATTATTGTAAGTTTTGATAACAGTGACTCAAAATTGAATTGTTTTAATCAACCATGTATGGCGGTTGCAAGCTTTTGGACTCAACAAACATAACAATAGCATACCGCAAACGAATAATTTAACTCATTTTTTTTAAATGTAACCAATCCTCAAAAACATTTCGAATTGTTATAAGAAATGTCGACGACAATAAGTATAATTTCTGATCCCCGTCATATCTGATGGTTTTTTTTTTCCTGACAAATTTTGTGAGGATTTGAGTATAGAAACTAGGACTCTTAAATTTAGTTTTAAAGCGAACATCCTGTAAATCAGGGCACAATTGGTAGGTAAATATGACTAGGAAATGAGAAAAATGATTAGTAGCTTCCATTTGATTTTAAATACCTTTATTGCTTATCTTTTCAGATAAACCACAATGTGCAGACTTTTTCAGTGTCATGTACTAATACTCGACTGAATATTAGTACACGATACTGAAGAAGTCTTAACATTGTAGACGAAATTCGCGTATGTTTCAAGATTAGCAATAAAGGTAGTTGGAATTAAATGGAAATTACTAATCTTTCTTCTCATTTTCTAGTTACAGCTCACACTCACCAGGACTCCGGTTAATATAGTTTTTATTAATTCATCTGCTTTTCAACTTGCTGATAGATTATCAAATTAGTGTAAGTAAAACACAAATTTGCTATGATTCAATCGGCCGTGTAGTTTGCGATGTTGCATGCAATATTGTTTCCATCAATCACGGCCGAAAGCTTTAAGCTTAAAGCTCCCTGGATCAAAGAAGCACTGCATTATGGTAGAAAACGTCGAAATTTTGGACGAAAATCGGTAAGTCTTAAGCCTCTAGCGATAGAGAGCTGATGGATTTGGAAAAGATTGTCTACAAGAAAAGAACTATCTTTAAGCGGAAGTCCAACACGAATGCCACCAGCGCGCTAATGCCGCTGCAGCATGGTAAAGTGTCTCTAATAAATAAATAATAATTAAGCGGAAGTACACTTTGAACCAGAGTGCAATTAGTTTTCGGTTTCAGTTTGTTTCGTTCAATTCCCTATAATTTTTAAAATTAGATCGGTGAAAGCCTTTACACCATAAAAGATCAACTACAGCTTGTACAAACCAGACCACTCGTAAATTAACCGGAGGAAAGACTCCCCCCAAACAGCTGGCTATCAAAGACGCATCGTCTACGGAGGCGTTAAGAAGGCGCATCGTTATCGGCCGGGAACTGTGGCTACCACAAGTCAAAGGAACGGCTGATTCACAAGTTTCCGTCCCAGCGTCTGGTGCGTGAGGTTGCGGTGGATTTTGAATTTGCGCTTTCAGACTGCCGAAGTCGCCGACCTGCAAAAAGCAAGCAAAACGTACCAAGTGGAACATTTAGAGGATACCAATATGTGCACCTGCCGCATTCGAGAATATCGTGCCTAAATGAGAATCGAACAAGTGGAATAAGTTTTTTGCAACCGGTAAAACGTTGATAAATAGACTCACAGCAATGTATTGTAAACAAAGCTGCCAAAATTGATACAGTTAGTTTTTTTTGTATTGATGTATACTTACATTGATAAATATTATACTACAGGCGTGGCTGGCAATAGAAGATGTCATGTTATCTACTCTGACCTCTGATTGGACAGCTGTTTATTACCAAATAGTTTTCCATAAGAATTGTTACCAAAGAGTAATATAAAAGTAAGTAAGTCACATAAAAGAATGCAATCTACAAGATAGTGAGGACCAGGGTGGTCTGATTCAAATATTTCATGGGATAGGAGAACACATGCTGCTACAATAATAAAGATATTTTAATGATTTAAATGATGTAACAAAAATTCTGTATCCAGGTAAAACAAATCAATTTCTTTTAATCGTTTTGTGATAATTTTGAGAAAATTATTACAAGCATAACTCTATGCAAATTAAAAAAAATCACTGGCTCTTGTTTGGCAAAATAATGAAGGTGTCAAGTATGTAAGTTTTTTCAAGACATCTACAGTAGTCAATATTCGCAAAATTGTCAGGTTTATTGTAAGCAAACTTGCTTTAGATTACAAAACCTATTAATTCCCATAAGTTTCCTTGAAATATGGGCCAGAATCAAACATTTCGAGGAAAAAATAATAAGGAATTATTTACAACCAGCCTTTCCTTTGATTATAATTATATCTGAAAGTAGCTTAATCGATTTGGTAGAAAAAAGTTAAGGAAGATTGGTACACCGGAAGCTTGCAAAAGAGAATTTTTTTTATGTTTAAAGCTATGTCCATTTAGAATCCGGAATAATAAAATCATCTGTATTTCGGTAACGGATTGACGTACAAATAAGTTTAACACATCAAAACAAAGAAAATTTACTGTAAAAATATCAATAAAAATCATTTCTCTTTGTTTCTAATGAAAATTCACACTTTCTTCTTTATTCTTCACATCAAACGCTGCACACCTCCGGAGTCAACTTCCTTGGCATGTGACATTTGTTCTACATTTTGGTCATCTGAGTCGCGGCTTTTTCCACTTTTCTTAAGCTTCCGCTTCATTACTGCCCAAAATCTCTCGATGGACCGGAACTGCGGGCAGTTGGGTGGATTTATGTTTATATCGATGAAATCTACGTTATTATCGCAGTACCACTGGATGACTTCCCGGCTGTAGTTGCAACTCGCCAAATCTGGCCAAAACTGTACGGGACCTTCATGGGCTTTAATAAAAGGTAGTACGCGGTTTTTGAAGCATTCTTCCTTGTGCAGCTTCGAGTCCATCGTCTTATTCGGCACGAACACTTTGGTCTTTGCTCCGCAGCTGCATATCCCTAGCCAAATCATTAGTTTTTTGGCCAATTTGTCCATAAAAACAAACTTAAACCTAAAAAGGCTTCAAATAGTAAGTTGACCACTCCTAAGGATGGTGAGACCGACCTCTGGTCCTCACAAGTTCCTACCTCACGCCTCCACGAGTCATATGATCGCAAAAGACTGCCAGCTGAAACATGGAGATGCTGGTTGGCGTAGCCTGGGCAATGTTGTCAATCTGACAATAGTGAAGTGAGGGGGCGCGACCGGTAAATCATATCATAGTTTTCCATTCTCATATCTTTCAGGTATTATAAAATAATTTAATATTTAAAATTCCTTTTTTTTCTCATAGCTGTCATACATTGACCAAATTTTCTGGTTCATAATGGATGCGCAAGTTTGTCTACAATTGCAACAAAACAGCAGTCGGCACACTGCTTTTAATTATTATGTCTCATATGTCCAATTATCATTATAATTGAAAAGTATCTAGTGCCTTGAATAAAAGAAGCTGCAACGGAATCTGTGGTAGGCTTTTGCTCTTATTACCTAAAGTATTTTTCATTTCCGGTTTGCAAATCGACCTTTTTCCAAATCAGAGCTGATCTGATTCGTGCAGCACTGTTTGCCATTCAGCTAGTGTTTGATGTTACAATTCAATTTTTGTCATAACTGTATCATAACTCACAATATTATTATATTTGATGATAGTGTTTTATTGATTTTACTTCATAGATGATTTTACCATTGCTTATTGTTTTTTTATGTCCATTTGTCTTTATCTCCCTGTCAATTAAATCTTCGATGCTTTTTCAACACAGGAGCAATAATTATTAGGCCAACAAAA
The DNA here is from genome assembly GCA_034211315.2 of Aedes japonicus. NCBI lineage: Eukaryota > Metazoa > Arthropoda > Insecta > Diptera > Culicidae > Aedes > Aedes japonicus. The sequence goes on from JASCZW010000948.1 coordinate 81,109, forward strand.
ATAAAAGCGAATTGCTATTAGAGAAGGTTTGAGAAAACGTGATCCATACAAAAACAAATGAAGGTCCATACAAAAAACGTACCAGGGGGGGGGGTTAAAAAGTCACTTTTTGAGAGACATAATTAATGGACGTTCCCTTATGAGGTCAACATCAGGCTGCAAGTGGTGACCATGGCTACAGTAAATTTAAATATATTAACATTTATACATTTTCATTTACTTTTGCCAAAGTCACTACTTGCAGCTTGATGTTGATTTTATAACAGCAGTCTGTGTTTATTTTTGCTGGCCTGTAAAATTTATCAAACTTTTCCATAATACCTCAAATCAAGATTTTGGGAAATTGCTGCTATCGTTAAAAACGAACGAAAACGTGCTCATGCTCAAACCACAGAACTCTACACTTTAACACTTCACAACATTTCTTGCATTTCAGGATCAACCGAATGGAGATTTACCCAACTCCTTTTTGGCCCTTCATACAATGGATAATCAGTGGTTATTAAAGCTTGATTAAGTCTAACAGAGAGGAGAACCCATTGCTGTCGGACGTAGTTTCCATGCTACAATGGGTGGTGGTACATATCATACATCATACATCAAAAGCAAACTTAAAGTTCACAGAAACATCTCCTCGTGCCGTCGCCATGTAGAATTTTTGGCCAGGAAGCTGTACGAAATCCATTTTGACGTAGGTTTCATCGTCGATGAGCAGGCATCCTTGGTTCTCGTCAAAAGTACAATTTCCGAGCTCGAGTTTTGGTGACGAAACTTTGCTTCAACGTTCTGTTTCTGAATGTTTCGAGATCGTCAAGGCACAATATACTGCAAAATGACCTCGGATTCCAAGCTTTCAAGACACGAAGGGTTCACGGACTTTCGGAACCTTCCAAGCAGAAACGACTCGAAAAAGCAAGTCTGCTTTTGTCGTGGCACGGCGGGGAAGAATTTATCTTTTCCGACGAAAAGTTATTGGTCTTGCAACAATCCCACAATGTCCAGAACGACAGATTGTGGGCTCTCTCTTCGAGAACTGTTCCAGATATTGATACCACTGGTTTTCATCGAAAAAGGCGTTAAAGTGAATGCCGTATTATAAAACGGAAGTTTTGGAGAAAGTTGTCAAGCCAAATGTACAAGAGGTGTTTGGAGATGATCACTTTGTGTTTCAGCAGGACGGAGCGCCATCGCATACTGCAAATCTCGTTCAGGGCTGGTACCGAGAAAATTTGACCGACTTTTTGGACAAGAATAAAGGGTGTCCACGATGAAATTGCCACACACAAAATTGATTCGCATAATTCGAGTTTTCATCCGATTGCCATCAAATTTTCAGGGATTGAGAAATAACTATTAAACTTCATTTTACCATTTTATTCGTATATTATTTACAGTCCATACGCAAATGCCCGCACCTTGGCCTTAACCCCGGCCATAAGATTCTGCACAACCTGTGAATCAACCGTTTTTGCATGTATACCCATACTTTCTTCAGTTCCTCGACTGTCTTCACTACCTTAGGTCGTTTAAGAAGGTGCTGCTTCATAATCGCCCAGTACTTCTCGATAGGGCGGAGCTCCGGAGTGTTGGGAGGCTTGAACATTTTCGGCACGAAATTGACCTTATTGTCCGCATACCACTTCAGCACGTCCTTGGAGTAGTGGCATGAGGCCAAATCTGGCCAGAAGATTGTTGGGACGTTGTGGGCCTTCAGGAGAGGAAGCAGCCGCTTCTGGAGACACTCTTTTATGTACACCTGTCCGTTCATCGTGTCCTGGGTCACGAGAGGTGCACTCCGCTTCCCGCACGTGCAGATGGCTTGCTAAACCAGGAATTTCTTCGCAAATTTGGACATCTTCTGAATGCGGACATGCTCCGGAACGCTGAACTTATCCTCGGCCGTGAAAAACAGGTTGCCGGGGATCTGTTTGAAGTCGGCCTTCACATATGTTTCGTCATCCATGATTGCGGCATTCAACTTTCGTCAGCATGTTGGAGTACAACTTCCTGGCACGGGTTTTGGCGGACTTGTTCTGCTTCTCGTCACAATTGGGGGCCTTTTGTACCTTGAACGTTCGAAGCCCAGCCTTAGTTTTGGCCTTCTGGACAAAACTTCAGCATAGATCACCTTCTTCGCCACATCCCGAACGGAGGCGTTCGGATTTCAGTTGAAGGCCCCAACTACGCGGTTGTGATTTTTGGTGTTGTACGGAATACTTTTCCCTTCACTTCTGGGCTTCCGATCGGTGGTCAACCGTTCTTCGAGACCGCTTAATCACTCGCGACACCTTGGAATTCGCGATTTCCAACGTTTTAGCGATGGAACGATGCGAGAGATCCTTGTTCTCGTGATGAATGCGCAAGATTTTATCACGCACGAGCTGTTCTTTCGACTCCATTTCCGCGAGTTTTGATCACAGGACTGCAGGATGTAAATAATGCACTATGAACTAAATCCACCCAAATTTTCATTAAATTCTACCCGACGGTTAAAAAGTTAGAGCAATTTCATAGTGTGGCAATTTCATCGTGGATACCCTTTAAATGGGCTCCCAGTTCACCTGATCTGAATCCCTGGGATTATTTTGTATGATCATACATGCTCATACATGGTAAATGACCACAGGGCGTCTAATATGAACCAATTCAAAACCGTAATTTGGCACGAATTTGGGACGAAATACCGATGAAAGTCGTGCCGCCTGTGACGGTTTCAAAAAACTCTGGATCTGGTCAAGAAGGTTAAAGGCGGTGTTATTCCAAAACACATGCTGTAGTGGATCAGTATTATATTGCAATATAATGGGTAAAGTTAACAATAAAATCTGGATGATCGATTTGAAATGAATAGAGTTTTATTTTGTATGAGAATATATTGGAGACGGTGTATTTATGTAGCTCTCTCCGTATTCAATACCACATGCGTTGTCAAAAGAACGAAGCATTTGTATACTTAAAAAGAGCATTGTACGAAAACAATACAAAAAAATTGAAATGGAATCCAAAGAAGTTTAACAGTTGGGATAGGATTAAAATGATTTTTTTTAGTGTTTCTGATTTGGTGAGTGGTCCTGTCTTATTTGAAAAATCTGCTGCTGAATTAAAGGTTGAACTCACTGACGTGAACAAAAAAAACTCAGCCCGCCTTAGCAACAACGCCAACAGGTACGGATGCTATGAGAGTTGGGCAGCCCACTGGTTCCCACAAAACTCATTTCGTACATTGTATGAATAAAGGGTGTACCATTAAAATCCACACACACACAAAATTCATTCTCAAAATTCGATTTTTTATCTGCAAATTTTCAGGAAGTCAAGAGAAACAACTAAAGTTAGTTTAAGCATCATTCATTTAATTTGTTTCAAGGGTTTATCTAAATGCGCGAACCTTAGCCTTAACCTCAGCCATAAGGCTCTGCACGACCTCAGAATCGAAAGTTTCTTTGCATATTAACCCATGCTTAATTCAGTTCTTCTACATTCTTCACAACTTTAGGTGTTCCTTCATTATGGCCCAGTATAATTCTATTGGCCGCAATTCCGTGTTTTGGGGAAACTCTAGCACGTCCTTCGTATAGTGGCATGATGCCAAATCCGAACACAAGATCGTCAGACCATCGTGAACCTTCTGAAGAGGGACTAGCCGCTTTTGGAGACACTCTTCCAAATACACCTGCCCATTCATGTTGCTTCCGATACCGAAAGGTGTACTCCGCTTTCCGCAATTACAAATCGCTTACTAAAATAAGAACTTCGACATCTTCCGTTCGGCGGGTCTCGGGAACATCAGACTTATCCTTGGCAGTCACATACAGGTTTCATGGAATATGGTTGAAGTCCGCCTTCCCATATGTCTCGTCAGTTTACGCAGCAGTGTGGTTTTGTTAATTTCTTAACTATTTTTCATCACGGTTTGGGTACTTCTGAACCGTAAACGCACGTACTCCAGCTCGAGTTTTGGTATTCTGCACGAAAATCTTGGTCGCATGCAACTTTTTAGCCACATATCAAACTGAGGCGTTCGGTTTCCACCCAACTACGCGTTTATTATCGTTCTCGTTGATCTGACTGCAATTTTTCCGGATCTTCACTTTCAATAAACAGTTAGACGTTCTTCGAACCGTTTAATAATACCAGAAACCGTAAAATTCGCGATTCCTATCATTTTTTCGATGGCACGATGCAACAGATCCTAATTCTCAAAGTACCCCCCATTTTGAAAATTTTTGCGCTGCACACTTGATGGAATCAACTCACAGAGTGTAAACAACGCATATTAAACTATGTCTACGCAAAACTTCAAGGATTGTTACCCAACTAATCACAGGTTAGAGCAATTTGAGTGTGTGCATATTTTAAACGGAACATCCTTTAAAGTGTAATGATTGTTTGTTTGTTTGTTTGTTTATTTGCGACGCTTTACACAATGATGACTAACAGTTTATGAAACATGTGTTTTGTGTATGAAATATATGTTTACGAAAAAAAAATCTAGCGGTAAGCTCCAACCGGGTTCAGGGGGTAGATAGTCATGAAAAAAATGAATATATTTTTTGGCTCAGGATTCCGGTTCCAAGCTCGGTCCCAAGCTTAATGATTCGCCCCTAATAACTCACACCAACACACCCTCAAATATTATGTCAAAATAACATAGCGAAACAAACTAACAGCAAAGATACTAGTACCGAAAGGTACCGTAAAGCGTAAGAATTATTTCAAGGTGCAGACTGCAAGGTGTTCTTCGGACCTACACGCTCGTTCAAATCTACTCTAAATAGAGTAACTTTCACTCATTTTCGTATTCCCATGCTAATTTTAAAAAACTGAGTTACTTTAAATAAGGAAACTGAGTATGCTACTCTTATTGTAAAAGCGCTGTACTTATAAAAATAGAGTAATTATAATGAAGCTGTTAAAAGCGAAAAACGTGGTTGAGTACAAGGTTAAGTTAATCAAAAATTTTCAAGATGGAACGACAAGATGGAATCAACAAAAATTTGAAGTCAAAGTGCCGAATTCAATCCATGAATTTCTATTTATCCATATATTTACAAATTTAAAGTTTTTCGACACTTCCGTTTCAGTTGTCTACAGTTGTCGAGAACAACGATATCATTAAAATAAAATAATAAATATAATTAGATACTGAGAAATGTATACTCAAATTTTGATAAGTGTTCTAGTTAATAAGAAATGGGTAACTTTATAGCTACTCTAATTAGGGTAATTCCAGTTTTAACCAAACTGAGTCATTTTCTACTCAGTTTTGAATGTTTTTATTTCGTATCGTGACTGAGAAATGTTTACTCTAATTTTGAAAGGTGACCTAGTTAATAAAAAAAGAGAAACCTATCAATTACTCTAATTAGGGTAGCTCCACTTTTAACGAAACTGAGTTGTTTTCTGCTATTACAAACGAGCGTGTAGAGGTTCTACGACAGTGAACCAATTTCAAATCGCTAGTTAAATATTGATTGTTGGTATTATCCTCGGATTGAATCCCGATCAAGAAAAACCGACTGCTTTAATGTTATTGTCGGACTCAATCAACGCGATTCTCAGCAAACATTTTGAAGAGCATTAGACTAGGTCAATATTGAAAGATAATCCGAGTTGTAGCTTAGGTACTATAGTGTTATAATTAGTAAAGAATGAGATCAGAAAAATGTTGTCTCCGCTTCAAATCAGACTACATTCATTACCTAACCTGCTTATTTGTGGTGTAATTTTAGTAATGACGTAGATAAGTGTGATTATAGTTTTTTCTTTATTTAAACGACATTGTGTCTCTTAAGCTGGTTCGTTACCTCTGAGAACGAACTCATTACACATACATTGAATTTGAATGACACAGGCAGGATGGTTAAAAGTGCCAATTCAGTTCCATCCCACTCAATCGATTCCTAATCCAGTTTCTATACCTAGTTCAGAACTCAAACTCTTTTGGTTGTAAACTCGTACTGTACCTTCGAATCTCATACAAGGACTAAATACTATGGAAAAGTTTAACTAACAATCAAAAGGGCTAAAATTTTGATAGAAGGATCAGGACCTAATTTGTAATCTACCATGAATTTAGTCACAAACCTCGAAAGCCAACAAAGGTCGTCTCAATTTCAACTTTCAACTCTCAGGAATGAACCAATTCGTTAAACATCCAATATCCGAGGCATTTACTTACATGATGAGATGGCAAATCATGAACAGTTCATGTATTTTGATTACTATCGCAGTGCAGCGCAATCGAACAAGGGGGCTGGGACTGTTAGAAGCGCTCTAACCGCACTCAATTACGTAAATGAAAAAAAAAGAGAAATGAAATAAAAACATATAGGTTGCAATGGGGTTCAGCCGTGCTCTGTGTGTATCTACGAAGCGGGAAAACCAGACACGTTTTTCCATATATTTGATTACATTGCGTGACTGAATGTATAGGTTTAAACTTTTGATCTATAAGTTCCAATCAACTGCCTGCGTTGCTGCGTTGTTTTTAATTTGTATCAGGAAACATGAGTTTTTTCGACATTCTACTCCGTTGACCTTGCCGAAAGTATTAGCAATAATTGAACAACAAAATAAGTATATGTGGCGGTTGACAAGCTATGCTAGATAATTAACTCCAATTTTCTACTGCATACAATCACGTGTTTAATTTCACTCTTATTATTAACTAAGACAATTTCCCCTGTGCTCTGTTCCGAATTTCTTGCTCATTGATATTGAACCGATAGCACAAAAACTTGGATTAATTAACACGCGTGTTGTTTTCGACTATATTCAGCTAAATTATTCATGTGGCATTGGAATTTCAAGATTTCAAATGTTGGCTTGACATTGAAACAGCATCCAATCAAGTGCCATTGAAGAGATATGCATGGTTTGAGACGGATATTGGGAGGTTTCACTATGACAAAATAAAAGATAAATGTTCAGGCAAAAGATTGAATGTTAATTAAATAGACTAGTTTGAAGATCAAATTTTATATACGCGTGCGTTCATTTAGTGAATTCTATCGCTTCTATCAAGCATTCGTTCAGGTCTCGAGAATTTCAGGCGTTTCACACAGCGAAAAGTGAAACCAATATCAAGACACCCTTGAAGATGTCGTCTATTTCGATTTACACGTCACAGCCATTAGCGTTCCAACGTGAGTTTTTCTGCTTATGGTTTTCCGAGACATTCTGTCAGCCGAAGATAGTAAAATTCTATGAATATTCAAATAGATGTCATCATCACTAGAATTTTTGAGTTGCCAAACGTAGCTGGTCGACATTGAGCAGACAGTTGCCATGTGGAACTAGTCGGTACCGAATATGTTTAGGCTGGTCAAACTGGTTTCACAGGTGTCAATACTGAACTGTATCTGCTTACGAGGGTTAAAGTCTCGACTCGTTTTACAGATGGTGGGAGAAAATTGGAAAGAAATTTGCAGACTTTGAACGTGGAAAGACGGTTTTATTACAGAAATGTTGCTCATGGGGCCGGTTCCGAAGTCCGCTATTCGATCAACAAAGTTAGCTTTTCATTTGAATGAATTTTGAATGTGAATGTGTTGAGTAAAAAAATTATGAAACTTTGAGATTAAGTTGCAACTCTGCAGTCAAAATGTAAATAACTTAAAACCTCTCTGCTAAACATAGAATTAAAAAGTGCTTTATAACAATAATAATACTTATTGAGACGCTATAAAGTCCAACAAGAGTTATGCATTGAGATCTTTCTTAACATTGGCAAAGGCATAATCCTTAGTAAAATCAAACACACTGTGTAGAATCAAACTAACTCGCCGATATCATATAACAGCTTTCACCTCAACTTATTGAATTTCTTGACCCCATGCGATTAAACAAGTTTGATTGAATAGTAATCAAAGTTATAACTATGCGAACAACAATTTCATCCCGTTGACTCTCAGTCACCCGAATGATTGTCTATTAGAGACATGCTAATATGGCTGAACTAGATATTATCTAATCTATTCCCATCCATTAATACGCAGTATTGCAAGTATCGTGTCCATCCCGAATAGCGGAACCAGCTACAAACATCGACAGCATTACCGATCAGCCTCGCTAACGCTAATGGTAATGACACTAATCATATTTTTTTTAAGCAAGCTAACCTGCACACGAGTGGTCTTATCACTCACAACCGGCAGCAAAATTGACGGTAATGATTGAAGCAGCAAAAGTTTCGCTTACGAACGCGCATCCAATTAGACGAGATGCCCGGTAACAACAAAGCAAAAGTAAAATTACACTCTAACGCCATGACTATCAACTCTCCTTCTCGTGATACATGTACCTAAGGAAATGGCATCAAACTACGGTAATGTCAGGTGACTTTTAGGTGAAATAGGTCGCCGGGTGCACCGCCAATTTGTCGTAGAATTGCATTATAAAGTTTCGCGTTTTATCATTTGTCGATAGAGTCAGGGTGTAAACATATCAACTCCCATCGACATCATCAACGAACGACTCGAGATCAAATTAAAAACTGAATGAGCGGTTCCACGCCAAAACAATAAATCTCGAGTAATTCATGATTAGGGTCTGAATCCAACTATATCTAATTATTCCATATGGTAGAACTAACATTCTTCTACCAGATGCTGATTTCATTTTCTGAGAGTGATTTAACATTCAAGAGAAATCGACATTTAAAGTCATTGTTTACAAATGGCTTGTATGCCCTTAACATGAATTAAGGAGTGTATCGAATATAAGCTATCCACATACATTTGCGTTGTACGCATGTATTTGTGATGGTTTTTTATGCTCTGAACACTGCATGCTGTGCGTTTGCCTGTCAGCTTTCTTTTGTTTACTTGTTTGTGCGGTTCAAATTCTGCGTTTTCAAAATGTCGCGTATTGAAAAGGAAGTGAAAATTAAGGTTCTGGACACATGGCTAAGTGAGAAGGGTATTACTATGCGAAAATTGGCGAAGCGGTTTGGAATTCATCATGCGAGTGTTAAAACCATCATTAATAAGTTTGGGGAACACTATTCTTTGGATGAGCTACCAGGAAGAGACAGAAAACCCGGTTCTTCCAACCCGAAACTGGAGCAGAAAGTGGTATCTCTAATCATGAAGAACAAATCAATGTCAATACGTGATTTGGCCAAAAAAGCAGGAACGAGTGTCGGAATGATCCAGCGTATCAAGAGGCGAAACCACCTGAAGACCTACAAGAAGCTGAAAATCTCGAAACAAAGTGCAGAACAGAAGAAGCGAGCAGCAATAAGGGCCCGGAAATTGTATTCGCGTCTTTTGCAGCGTCCGGATGCATGCGTTTTGATGGACGATGAGACCTATGTAAAGGAGGACTCAAACACCCTTCCAGGTCCACAATACTTTATTGCCGTTGTTGGGGAGGATGTGAGCGATGTGGACAGGTCGATTCAAGTGGAGAAATTCGGTCGAAAGGTACTGGTATGGCAAGCAATATGTTCCTGTGGTTTGAAGTCAACCATTTTTTACACTACCGGAACTATAAATGCGGAAATCTATCGATCCGAGTGTCTCCAGAAGAGATTGTTGCCTTTATATAAGAAGCATAGTACACCTCCACTGTTTTGGCCGGATTTAGCGTCGGCTCACTATGGCAAAACCACTCTCAATTGGCTTGCGGAAAAGGGTATAGATTTCGTTGAGAAAAATATCAATCCATCAAATTGCCCTCAGCTTCGACCCATCGAACGTTACTGGGCAATCGTGAAGAGGGTCTTCAAGAAGACTGGTATGGCAGCTGGGAACATGCAGGAGTTCAAAAAAATTTGAGCTCAAGCGTCCAAAAAATGCGATGCAACACTTGTCCGGAACTTAATGAAGAGCATTCGATCCAAAGTTCGAAAATTCATGAAGGAATTACTTAAATTTCATCTGGTCTTCATTATGTTCAAGTTTAACCTCGTATAATAAAGGATCAATTTTTTGTATGAATAAAATATCGGTTTTCAACATAATTTGAAAGAAAGTTTGTGGATAGCTTATTTTCGATACACTCCTTGTAAAGGCTGACTAAAAGTAAATTGGTACGCTCCTCGAAAGCCTCTAGTGTTGAGAATCGAAAATCTTTGACAGTGGTTTGTTTACAGTTCGATAGAGAACAACTGGTGCAAGTTTGATCAAAGTAGTCGATCGTGTTCACAAATAACGTCGAATGGAACTCGCACAAACACATGGAAAGTCCCTAGTGGTCCGGTTCCAAGCTGGCTAATGTGCTGAAGATGCCAAAAACAACAGTTTGTCGAGTGCTCAAAACTTACAAGGAACCTTTCGATCCGAGATGTGGCCAGAAGGTACAACGCCAACTTTTAAACGATGCGGAACATCCTTGCCATTGAAGGATACAAATCGTACGAAGCCAGTAAACATCCGAAATTTTTTAGCCGAAAAACGTGCAAAGCTCTTGTACGACCGTGTTTTGACGAAACACAAGGGCTGCACTTTGATCGATGACGAAACTTCCGCCAAACTTGATTGCAAGCAGCTACCCGGTCAAAAGTTTTACATCGCGGCTGAACGTGGGGATGTGCTGCGAAGATTCGAGTTCGTGTTTGCCGACAAGTTCACAAAGAAGGCCATGATTCTGCAGTTGTGGCCTGAAAACGAAACCATTAATCTCATCCTCGACGATGACATCCCTAGTTTCCATAAAAGATTTCTATTTGACCAGCTGCCAGCAGATGGTTCTACACAGAAAAAAAGTAATTAATTTTAACAAGCGCGTAAAATTTCCCCTCCTTGAGTTCCAAGCCAAAAGCGGTGTAAACAACGAAATTGTTTGCAATCTTTCACGTGCCATACAACAATGTGTGCAGTCTTTTATACACCAGGCTGGATGCAGGCGTTATCTGGCTTAAATTTACATGAAATATCCCATTATTTTCTTCCAAATCCAGCGTTCTCTTTATGTGCATTAGATAACGCTGAAAGTTTAATGTTTCTTTTTATCTGTGTAGAGTGGTATGCGGTCAACAAGATCGATTTTGTGCCCAAGTTAATGAATCCACCGAATTGCTCGGAATTTCGACCAATCGAAAAATACTGGGAAATTTCAAAGCAGCGACTTCGACAAAGTGGCGAGGTAGTCAAGGACATCCAGAAAAAAGGAAAAAGTGCGCTGATTCCGTGTCCGTTTTCAATGTGCGAGCGCCAGAGCTCGAAAAAAATGACAGCCGTCGTGAACGATGAGTAAAAAAAATATTCAGTAGGTACAATTTTCGCTCCCTTCATTTCGTTCTATCAGTCACGCGTTCAGTCATTTTCGCGTTCGTGAGTGATTTTTTCTGCCACAGGATTTCAAGTATTCCCGAACATGGCTGAAGGCAAAGGAAGCCAAAAGGCTAAATGGCCGAAATCGCTACAGAGTTTGTGGGGCATTTGTTCGAGAAAAGGCATTTTCAGGATCGATTCGAGAAGTTTTGGTTTTTTTCACTTCATTGATTCTCCAAATGAATGACTGTTCTTTCGTCTTCACGGTAGAACGTTGAAATTGAATGAGTTGTTTGCACTTACGTACATTCACTGCTTTCCGGAACGAATGAATGATCAAAGTAAAGCAACACAAAACAAGTTGACTCATCTTGCCCAAGAGATTCATGAAGGCAAATTTGTGTTTACTTCATGTTCGCTAAGAACAGTGCGTGATGACTAATATTTTTACTCAGTCAGGGTGCAATTTGAGAATTGAATATGATATTTTTAAGCTCTGGCGAGCGCTGATGGGCTCAAACAAGTAGAAGGTTCAAAGTTTCGTTCGAACTGGAGAAATGTAAGTATCTAATGCTGTAACTATGAAGTTTTAAAAAAAAGTACTGTAAAGTCACTATTAATGAGCGTTTAAAACTTATTGAATCAGGATTCATAGGTCTTTTTGTATGTACTCATTTACTTTTACCCAGCCTTTAGTGGTTCCAATGGAGCTGTTCGATATTTTAAATAGTCTAACATTACCAATCTGGATAAACTGATTTTTTTGGAACTTTCATATTCCAGGTTTATATTATAGATCGAAGTTTAACTTAGTAAATAAGTCATGTAAAACATATCAAAATTTTAACATTACGTTTAAGGCAACATAGATGGTGTTTGTAGCAACATCAACATATCACTCGGTAGACGAAATTTGCTGTAGAAAAGAAAACTTATTTAGGACAAAATCATTTACATAACAACCAAATTTATTCAGAAAAAAAACTTATTACAGACCGAAATAATTTTTTTTTTGTCGTCTTCATACTGACTATGCAGTGGTTTCCTGCATGTTAGTTTATTTCACGCATTCAAAAGATATCCGGATGAGCCCTTTCCTGGATCAGTTCTAACTCTGATTTCTAGAATTGGTTTATTGTTTTACTTTTATCCTTGTCCTGCTCTTGATTTATGTTTTAATTTACTCCTATGAGTCCGTTATACAATTCTGAACTCGTTTTGGTAGCTTATTATAAACACTAAAGACTGTACTCGAAAAAAAAGAAACACAATCTTGATTGGAGGTCTTGTGTGGACCCTATTGTCACGCTCCGAATTATTCTGGAGCAGGTCAATGAATTCCTAGAGTCCCTCTATTCGGTATTCATTGACTACAAAAAAGCTATCGACAGACTCAAACTGAGAAGCCAAGGAGTCCCGGATAAAATTGTCAACCTCATCGAACCGCAGTACGAGGCTTTCACATGCAAAGTCCTGCATAGCGGAGCCTTGTCCGACCCCATACGGGTAGTCACCGGTGTGAGGCAAGGATGTATATGCTGCTGTTCCTCACCGTAATTAACGAGCTCATGTGAGATGCTATTGACCGTGTACCGAACCGTGGGCTGCTTTGGCAACCTATCACTATGGAGCACCTCAATGACTTCAATTTGGCTGATGACATTGCTTTGTTAGCGCGATGGCGCTCTGATGTGCAAAGCAGGCTCAACGACCTCGCCAAAAGCTCCTCTGCGGCGAGTCTCACCATTAACGTCAACAAGACTAAATCGTTGAACGTCAACACGGACAATCCTTCCAGTTTTACGGTAGCGGGGCAAGCAGTGGAGAAACTTGATAGCTTCCAATATCTTGGCAGCCATATAGTGTCAGACGGCGGAACCAAGAGCAACATAGGTGCACGAATCAAGAAGGCTACGGCTGCTTTTGCGAGTTTAGGAAATATATGGAGGTCAAACCAGTAATTCGTGTCTGGTGACATCACAATTAGATCTCAAATGCTGAGCTCCAGCGTCGATGCCAGTGGAAACTGATATCAGTGGAAATTTGAGAACGAAAGTGGAGGTGGCTCACCCGGCCACACACTACAAAGGAGCGGAAACGAAATCTGCAAACAAGCGCTGGATTGGAACCTAGAAGGACACCGCCGCAGGGGAAGACCCAGGGGCTCGTAGTGTCGGAGCCTCAATAAGGAAATGAAGGAAGTCGATCGAAATCTGACCTGGAACCAGGTCAAGGCTAAAGCGAGCAGCCGCCCAGGATAGAAGTCTTTCACGTTGGCCCTATGCAACACTTGAGATGGATAGGAGACATAAGTAAGTAAAAAACATCACGATTTGCCGTTCCTGAGGAGGTAAAGAAGAGGTAGGTGGATAAATTTGCCAAAAAGTGTTCGATTTGGTAGGTCATCTGTGGGTGTGGAGAGATGAGCCAATCATACTTCACGACGGGTATCATGAATGGGCAAATCTACCGAGACAAGTGCCTCTAGAAGCACCTGTTCCTCTTCTTCCTGCGGTCTCATGCAGGTGAGACGCTATTTTGACCGGCCGGATTTTGGCCTAATATGCGCGGCGTACAGCGATGTACAGCGATAACAATCTTGTTTTTGTACCAAAAGACTGAAACCCACCGTATTGGGGCTACAAAATGGTGAGTCGACATCTGTGATGGGGCGTGCGTCCCCGCAACATAGCTCTGGTCCTCACAAGTTCCTACCTCATGCTTCCACGGGTCAAGAGATGACAAAGACCGCCAGCTAAGGTTGCATACTTAGCTGGTAGTGCAGCCTGGGCACTATTGTCTTTCTGACTTCAGCTAGATTGAGGAGGTGCGTGTCGAGCGTCTGTCCACCAAGGAGGTCTGTCCACCAGCGGCTGAGCAAAAAACGCTGTATCTCGTCAGCTATACCTTTGGAGGCAGTCCCACCAACGTAATGTAGGCAGCGCGACCTGGGTAAGATAGCATGCTGAAATCTTACCCTTCCACGAAAAATGTAAGTATTCTTTATGCGGTATATAATTTTGGATCATCCATGGAATTTCCGAGTATTGTATGAAAATGTTATTTTTTTCCTTCATGGCAATGATAATGCAAGTCCATCTACAATTGCAGACAGTACACATGTTATCCTTATTTTATATTACAACATCCCTTCACAATATTTTTTATGCTATTTTCAGCTTCCCATTTATCCATCTACATACACTTTAGTCCACCTAGCCCCCATTGAGTGAGATAAGGCGCTATAACCTTGGCAATTATTGCCAGGCTTTTGGTTCAAATGCCAAAAGTTCACCCACAGGCAAAAGGAGCATAAACTAATCTTTCTAGCATCTATGCTCCCAACGATAAAGTACAAATTATTACGCTGTTTAACTCTTCATGGAAGCGTTTGGTACGGGAGGTCCACGCTTTCTTCCTTCCCTTGATTCAGAGTAGTAAAGCGATTTTAGATCTTTCTGGAATAGATCTAGTTCTTGGAATCCTCTCTGCGGCACATGCTACGTAGTTGGCCTGGCCGATGACAAGAAAAATGATGTACTCAAAAACCCATCATTCTCCAGGATGCTTTTATGAATTTGCTGCGTACGTGTGAGATTAGATTAGATTCAAAAGACTGCAACCCACCGTACTCGCCGGAACTTTATCCGATTGAGAAGTTTTGGGCCATCATGAAGGTCAAAACAGTGGGTAACATGAGCATGAACATGAGCATGAGCATGATTGACCGCCCGAGGTTGCTACTCCGTTGTTGCCAGATCAGCTGTTGTTACACAGAGAACCAACAGATGATGCTTGAGACTAACATCTTCAATGTGTAAAATCTGGTGATCCCAAACTAAGGCAATATGGGCGTCAGCCCCGCACGAATGCAGGTCAAGTAAGGAAAGGGTAGAAATATGTTGACGTGATACTCCTTTATTAGAAGCCGCGGAGTCCACTGCACTTCCACGAAAAATCACTGGGATTTTGGATAACAGGGTTGGGTAGAAGCAGGGTTAACGATAAGCAGTCAAATGAAATATTTGAAAATTTCAAAATCCGATTTCAACCGATTTAAAGCAACAGTAAAGATGCCATTAGGACCACTCACAAAATGTGAATTAGAAGATGTTTTACAGTGCTGGAAAACCGATTTGGACCGATTTAAACCAACAATACGGATGCCGCTGGAGCTGCTTACAAAATGGGACAATGGTTTATTTGTTCCAAGAAAGGGTGGTCCGACGAACATGGCGAACGAATAATTTGATTCACAATTAATTATGTACCTCACAACCAACCCATCTTATCCGGCGAAACACGACTTTTCATGCTCACTCGATCATTCGCACAACGAACAATAGGCAACCGAAACAATAGACAAAACGCTACTCCCGATAACTAATATTCAGAATAAAAAAACAGTGGGTAACAGTGTCAAAAGAAGTCTGCCCACTCTTACCGAAAAACCTTATGGGTGGTGTCAAAGGGAAAGTGTTTGCATTCGGTCATGGAGAGGAGATCTAATATAGAAATGAAGAAGAAACCAAACCAGAGTTTATTTCCTGGAATTTGAAAGAAAATCTGATTAAAAAAAGCGACCATTAATGCATGTCTTATTTTTTGAATACAGTCTTTATATAGATATACTTTATGCTCTAAGCTGATATGATGATCAACATTCAAAACCACAGCTTTCCTGCCCGGTCAATTTATAACATCTGAGCAACCTAAACTTTCAAACTTCAATTAAAACTACCCGAGTTTCACAACTTCCAACGAGCAAACAACAGACATTTCTCCTACCTACAATAACTCAAAACATTACCGACATCAGTGAAAGGAACAGCAAACACATAAACCGGCACGTTACAAGATAATTCTAGCAGCAATTTGTTAGTCCATACTTGTTTCGTGTGAATGTGGCATCATCGTAGCATTTTGCCTCATGACCGGTTATACGAATGTTTCGTACACTTTACTTACAAATATGTTTTATCTATGAAACAAATATTTAAGAAACCATGCAAAGTACTTATGTTCAGTGCAAGCACGGAAAACAGCAAAAATGATTGCCGATCCATTGCTTTTTTGGCATTTCTAGGCTATTGCTTATAGTAGGCTCTCAACATGGTGTTCTAGATACTCTACTATTGTGTAGTAAGTAAAATTATACGCTCTATACCAAGTGAGTTAACAAATTTCCTCAATCAAACAAATTCTTGACCAGACAGAAGACCAAACCAAGCATTGTTTCAGCATTGTTCAGGTTTGTTGCTGTTGATGTTGAGCTAAACATAACGCCAAATCGTTGAGTTACGACAGATCTAAGGCATAGCTAAGAGGTGTTATTACAAATACTGGGATGTATGTGTACTTTCTAATTGAAAAACTCCCTTTGATCCATCTTGTACATCGTAACATCTTGTACGTGCAGAACACAACAATCAAACGGCATTAGTTTGCAACTTTCTAGCTCTGTCTCATTGCAATGCCATTACCCTACATAAACCCATCTCCTAGTTCCGAAACCGGTGTACTTACGTGACAACGGGTGACTCGGCAGTCCAGCTGAACATTCGACTGATGCGACGTTTGTCTCCGTCCAGCAGAGACGAACCTGACGACTGCTGAGCTCCAACCGCGGGGACGGATCCCGTCGAAATGACTGCTATAGCGCCATCCTTGGGATCGCCGGTACTTCCGCCTACGGGGGCCATCATTGTTTACAACCTTACGTTCAAAAATTGCACTTTTCGATTTCTTTTTCAATTTGTCTTCGCATCCACTACCAATATCACTCGAGTGGACGCAACAGAGCGTGTTGCTAACAATTGAAACAATTTTCCTCACTAATCTTTTCCTCTTTCTATTTTAGTCGAAGACTTTGGCACTCTATGTATTGGCTACCACCGCACTGTGGAATGGAGAAAAGGTTATACCCACAAAAAGGGAAAGCGTTCGAGCTCACTTCTTGAATTCACTATTTTCTGTTTGTTTTGCTGACTCTGTGTACCGTCACCTTCCGTGTGTGTTACTACGCGTAACTTGTTAACCACTGCAGAGAGGTATGAACGATTTGCGAAGCTTTGCTCATTCAAGAGATTCGAGTTTCGATTTCAGGAAGACACCGTGCATTAAAGAGAAAGATGGAAAAAAAATACTCTCACTGTATTATATCTGCAGAAGCGATGGAGGCAGTACTACTGGCACACATTTGGCACGTCAACCTCAATCTATTTTGGCAGCTGATTCACTGGCTGGTGGTGTTGTTGTTTTCCTTTCTTTCGGTTGCCATAAGTAAAAAAAAGAAGGTGCTGTTGCTTGACCAAGCTAGCCACAACAAGAAAAAAAACACAGCACAAATCAAAGAACTTCACAACCGAATACCGTTTGCACACAAGCTCAAATGGATGCACTCGATTCGTCGTTTGTCCGTTCGCGATGGGTCACCGTTGGAGACTGGATCCACTATAGCACAGCAACAACAACAGGTTATGTGGGCATCTCGAGATGATACTCCAGCAAAGTCTAGTTTGGCGCGCAGGGGTGCAGGAGCAATGAAACGAAGGAAGTAAAAAGAACAAGATAGCACGTCGTAATAAGACCCCCGAGAACTGGTTATTATTAGAGGCTACGCTGATGCACGGCACAGTCACACAGAGTCACACATACGCTAGGAAGAACGTGAATACGCGTGAACAAATTCCACGAGGGGTTATGCGATGAAATGTGACTCCGATGGGGCACCACCAATATACAGTTCGCTATACACACTACAACTGAAACGCGGTCCACTCCAACACCGCACCGTAGGTAGTCACCGGTATCCAAAAGAGTGTTGCGGTGAGATTTTCTTACGTGGGGTTTCTCTCTTGTTTTCACTGCGGCAGTATTGCATTCAAGTCTCTCAACGTGCGGCACAACCACTAGGGTCGTTATCGTACGCAACGTATGAAGATGCGATGAGACTCATGCTTATACGCATGACTCTAGGAAGTCCCATGTGCTTGGCAATGTGTTGGTATGATTGATTTTCGCTGTGTTATTATTTAAAAGGTGGATTCATTAGTGTTGTGAATTTTCGCGATTTGTTCAAGGGGTTGGTTTATTTGAGAACAAATATTGAGATGTGGATTGACTATTTACTCAATAAAACTAACTTCGATTCAGACGAACAAATAATTGAACATTTAATTTTGTTCCTGGATTCCGTTGATTGTATAATTTGCGAGCCGTGCTTCAGAACAAAAAAATATCTGAACAGTTGCTAATAATATATACCAATGCACTATGGTCCAGATTACGAATTTACGAGGAAACATGCTCCCAGTGCCTAAACTTGAAACTTTAAAGCAAAGTGATGTTCTACAACATGGTTTGTATCACTAAGGCCCATTTTGTGATGTTAATTAAAATTAGGGTCGTCCCCATTTTCACGGAAATACAAAACCTAACTTTTTTATTTGCACAAATATACGTTTACATTATTCGGCAAAGTTGTAGCGCAAAAAACTCCATGGAATTTTCATATATAAATTTTTATGTAGCTTAAAAATTGACCGATTTAGAGCAATTTTCCCTCATCAACTTAGGGTGTACCATTAAAAAAAGTTTTTTTTGCCCTAACTTTTTAATTTAAATTCCCACCGTAAAGTTGTACTGGAACAATTTTTAGAACTAATAAAGACGCGTACTTTGGTGCACAAACTTAGCCGCTAGCTTCAACCAATCAATAGTTATTGAAGTTTTTCTAAAAAATATACGCCCTTTTCAAATGTTGATTTTTATGATTGGGGCAAACACAAAAATTAATTAAAGACGCCATTCAAAAGGACAATTTATAGTGTTAAGCATCATATGTGAAAACTAGAGATATGTTATTTCTGTATCTTGAGAAAATTACATTTGAATCTGGCATGGGTTTAGAAGAAAAACTTCAATAACTATTGATTAGTTAAAGCTAGTAGCAAAATTAATATATCAAAATACACGCCTTTAAAAGTTCTACAACTTGTCGAAGCAAAATTTTACGATGGAAATTGAAATAAAAAAGTTAGGACAGAAAAACTTTTTTTTATGGTACACCCTAAGTTGACGAGGGAAAAGTTGCTCTAAATCGGTCAATTTTTAACTTTCAAAAAAAAAAAATGGTGGTGAAACTTGAAATAAAAACAAATGCCCATTTTTTTATGTTGATTAAAATTAGGGTGGTCCCCATTTTCACGGAAATACAAAAACTAACTTTTTTATTTGCTGAAATAGACGTTTACATTCTTGAACAAAGTTGTAGCGCAAAAAATTACATGGAATTTACGTATAAATTTTTTTTTTGTAGCTTGAAAATTGACCGATTTAGAGCAACTTTTCCCTCGTCAACTTAGGGTGTACCATAAAAAAAGTTTTTCTGTCCTTACTTTTTTATTTCAATTTCCATCGTAAAATTTTGCTAAGACAAGTTGTAGAACTTCTAACTAATCAATAGTTATTGAAGTTTTTCTTCTAAAACCATGCCAGATTCAAATGTAATTTTCTCAAGATACAGAAATAAAATATCTCTAGTTTTCATATATGCTTAACACTATAAATTGTCCTTTTGAATGGCGTCTTTAATTAATTTTTGTGTTTGCCCCAATCATAAAAATCAACATTTGAAAAGGGCGTATATTTTTTAGAAAAACTTCAATAACTATTGATTGGTTGAAGCTAGCGGCTAAGTTTGTGCACCAAAGTACGCGTCTTTATTAGTTCTAAAAATTGTTTCAGTACAACTTTACGGTGGGAAATTAAATTAAAAAGTAAAGGGCAAAAAAAACTTTTTTTAATGGTACACCCTAAGTTGATGAGGGAAAATTGCTCAAAATCGGTCAATTTTCAAGCTACATAAAAATTTATATATGAAAATTCCATGGAGTTTTTTGCGCTACAACTTTGCCGAATAATGTAAACGTATATTTGTGCAAATAAAAAAGTTAGGTTTTGTATTTCCGTGAAAATGGGGACGACCCTAATTTTAATTAACATCACAAAATGGGCCTTAGTGATACAAACCATGTTGTAGAACATCACTTTGCTGTAAAGATTCTAGTTTAGGCGCTGGGAGCATGTTTCCTCGTAAATTCGTAATCTGGACCATAGTGCAATGTGGATAGAAATTCAAAAAATTTTAAAATACTATGATATATATTGTTAGTATCATTGACCAAGTAAAATTTAACTGAATTCACAAATGGTTATTAATATGACAGATTTGAATCAAGGATTTCGTGAAGGAAATTTGAGTGACACTGAAAATCCGCTGTGATGGTGGCCATTTGAAGATTCTATCAACTATCATCTTGTATCGTCTTAATGCAATAAATATTTTAGTCATCAAAATATGAGTTATTTAAGCAAAAATAGTGGTCTAATGATTTTAAATGTCATTTTAAAAAGACATCCAACAATTTAACCATCGTTCAGTATCTCAGTAAATCAGTTCAATGAAATGAAAGTCTTTTATTGAGTTAGAGCGTGACCATGAGCATGACTGACAGCCCGTGGTTGCTACTCCTTTATTGCAATTTCTGTTGTTATTACACAGAGAACCAAGAGATAATGCTTGGGATAAGCATACATCCTCAATGTGTAAAAACTAGTGATCCCAAACTATGGCAATACTAGCGCTGGTCTCGCCCGAATGCAGATCAAGTAGGGAATGAGAAGGAATTTGTTGACGTGATACTTGCTTTATTGGAAGCCGAGAACACATCTGCTCTTCCACGAGAATTAACTGGGATGTTGGCTAACAGGATAGGGTGACAGCAGGGTTCATTTTGGTAAACGGTGTGCTGAATGCAGCTGACGTCGGCAGCGAATAAGATATTTAACTATGTTCCCGATTTATTTTCTGAACAGAGATGCACCTTAAAGTTATTCAAATTTTGGAATCGATTCAAACCAACAGTAAGGATGCCGTTGGTGCCACTCACAAGTGTGGGTGGTATATTTCAATGGAATACAAAAATACGTTGAAATGTCAAATTTGAAGACCGATTTAAAGCAACAGCAAGGACGCTGTTGGGGCCACTCACAAGTGTGCGTGGTTAATATAAAAGGACCTTATGCTACAAGGAAGTAACACATCCACACTACATGGAATAACAGGAAAGATACAACTGAAATGGAGTCAAAGACAAATAGACACACACAAAAAACAACAAGTAAGGCTCAAATCATCTATGAAACAAAATCAATAAAACAACACTATCAAATACAGGGTGCAGCAGCAAATAATGCGAAAATGTTCAAACTTAAATATTAGATTAATTCGTGTAGCTAGTGACTAATTTCTGTCGAAAGTGTATTTGTTTATGTTTACTTTCAAGTGCTGCATCCGAACATTCTATTTGTTTTATTGCAAATTCTTCAAAATGCTCGCGAAAGAAGTGATCACCAGTTTGTTGCTCGCCCAGAAGAAGCCGAAAGAGATTGCCAAGGTGGTAAAGTGCCATTTGGCAACAGTTTACCGCATAAAAAAGTCCCTGCAGGATGGTCCTAAGCAGCGGAAGCCGGGAAGCGGACACCCGCACTTTGCACGCACGCCGAACATGATCAAATCGGTCCGTGCAAAAATTGCTCGCAACCCGGTGCGTTCCATAAGAAAACATGCAAAGGAAGCCAATAGCCATGCGGAGAATCATCAAAGAAGACCTACATGCATCTTCCAGAGCCAGAGTGAAACGCCACTTGATCACGGACCGGGTCAAGGAACTACAAGTGACTAGTTCCAAGAGATTGCTTTCCTTGTTGAAGAAGGAAAACATGATAATCCTGTTCTCCGACGAAAAGCTTTTCAGCATCGATGCTGTGGCCAACCGGTTCATTTCACCGCACCGGTTCATTTCACCGCAGAAAACGGACCGGTTCATTTCACCGCAGCAAATGGAGAACGTTCCGGAAAAAGTGAAATTCAAATTTCAAACCAAACATCCGGCTGGTGTCATGATGTTTGGCTTGGTGGAGTCCAACGGTTTGAAAATGCCGCCTGTTTTCATTGATGCTGGAGTTAAAATCAATACCGCAGTGTATATCGGTATTTTAAAGGACCAAGTGCTCCCTGGGTGAAGGCCAGCTTCTCCGAGGGCCAAAACGTTGTCCTACAGCAGGATGGAGCGCCATGTCACACGTTCAATCGAACCCAACAATGGTTAAACGATAACATGAAGTTTTGGCCGAAGGATTTGTGGCCCCCTACCAGTCCAGATCTTAATCCGTTGGATTATTCGATTTGGGCATATGTTGAAACACGAGCCTGCAAAACATCACACCCTAGTGTGAAAACCCTGAAGTCAACCATAACACGCACATGGCAGTCAATGTCGGAGGACTACGTCCGAAAGGCATGCTCCGGCTTCAGGCGTCGGCTCGAGGATGTTATTGATAAAAATGGAGGACACATTGAATAAATTTGTTAAAAAGGACTTTATAAAGATAACTGCACTTGTAAATGTTGATATTATTGATGGGATTTGAAAGAAGTAGAACAAATTGTCGCATTATTTTCTGCCGCACCCTGTACAATAATATTGTGAGTCACGACAAAGCAACGACAGAGATTGAACTGCAAAACCAGACACCAGCCAAACGGCACGCAGCGTTGCATGAATCAGATCAGCTCAGTCTCGGCAAAATGTCCACCTGCAAACCGGAGACGAAAAACACACTCAGAAACAAGTGCAAAAACCCACCACAGATTCCGTTCCTGCATTCAAGGCACTAGACACCTCCAAATTACAAGAGAAGAAGAAAGAATTAAAATGATGATTGGACACACAAGAGACACCAATTTAAAGCACACACAACCTTGCAGGCAAAAATTATAAAACTATTCCTATATCAATACACAAATTACGAAAACACAAGTTATGACGAAAATAGGAACAATGATGATAAAAATCAATGTCAATGATAATGAACAAACAATGCCATACAAGACAACTCATACAGTGAAAGGACATTATAACATGAACTGAAAATTACACGTCCTAAGCCATTCCACAATACCTAATGACCCGGGAGACCTGAAACACACCACGCAAAAACAGCAAATTCCAAATCTCGACAACCAATCCACATGCAACAATACAACACCATATCACAATAAAAAGGATACAAAAATGCACTCCGCCTCCACTTCCTGCAATGTCCCTCCATGCCATCAGGATGTATCTAAGACAAAGACGACCCCAAAGCGCGCCGCAACCACAAACTCAATGTGAATAGTCAAATTCTCAATGCAACCTCCAGGCACACGATCTTCTGCAGTAGTATGATATGTTACTACCACCCATTGTAGCACGGAAACTACGTCCGACAGCAATAGGCTCTCCTCTTTGTTAGACTTGATCAAGCTTTTAATAACCACTGATTATCCTAATCATGCCATTGTATGCAGGGCCAAAAACGGGTTGGGTGGATCGATAGGCAACATCACTTATACGTATCCACAGGGATATAAAGAATCTCCTTCCAACAACAAGATTGGACAATTGGTCAAGAGAGCAAGCTATCTAACATGAGGATGCCCCAATGGGCGGGGAGAAGAGCCCGCCCTCTATTCACAAACTGTTAACAATGGGAAGTTGGCATTTCCACTCTCCCCATCCAGAGTGCTTCAATCGGGTGCCCTGATGGTCCCTCCCATTCCCATGAAATATTTATATAATAGTGTATATATTTATGTAAATGAAAAATAATCCAATCATTCATATCTATTATATACGATCTCCATTCGGTTGATCCTGAAATGCAAGAAATGTAGTCAAGTGTTTTAGTGTAGAGTTCCGTGGTTCGCGCTTGAGCGCGTTTTCGTTCGTTTTCACTGATATCAGCATTTCACCAAAATCTTTTGTGGTATCCTGAAAAAGTTTGTTAAATTTTACAGAACTAACATTTATACATTTTAATTTACTGTTGCCATGGTCACTATTTGCAGCTTGATGGTGATTTTATAACATGAATCCGCTTTTATTTTTGCTGGCCTAGTAGTTATTGATCCTGTGTTGGGAAAGCAGGGAAGATTTAATTGACAGAGTTAAAGACAAATGGACATAAAAAATCAGTGGGGTTGTGTACAAGACACGACCGGTTGACGTAGACTACGTTAAACCAAGTGATGCATTATAATGTCAGGGAAATTCTGTGTGGCTATTATTAGTATGTACGAAAATTCTATTGTACGCTCTTGAGATATTATTTGTTGGCCCTGAAAAGGGCCGTTTGCTTTTATGGAGTCAGTATGTGGGAAAATTCTCTTGTACACTCTTTATAACTGTTTGGTGGCCCTGAAAAGGGCCTTTTGGTTTAAATGATGACATGGTCACGGTTGCACGTTTTACGATGGACTATCTTTAAGGCCTAGAAGATAGTTAAGGATCTGTTAGGGATTATAAAATTATTTAATTAATGATAGTTTTGCTCATTCTTATAATCATAATCACTTAACATTACTAAATGTTTATTCGTATGTCATACTGTGCCTGAATGGCCAGCATCTCGGAATTCTCACCATCGCCGGAACCATCAACAATGTTTTGCATCGTTTGGGGGATTTCAGTAACGACAGGCAGCGGAGGAAATTCTATAATACGCACATACAAACATATATTTTGACTGATACCTTGTCTCCTTTTCAACATTCACCATTTAAATGTCATACCATTCGGATCATTTGTATACAATCTGAGTTGTAGTATGCCTTTGCATAATTCAACTTCAAAGAATCAAAGATTTGCAATTTATGCAATTTAAGCAATTCTGGATTTCAAGGGTAATAATAAACATTGAAATACTCTAGAATTCAAATTACGATAAAATTCGTTATCAGAAAATATCCGACACGTTAAGAGATTGTTATGAAAACACAATAATCAATTGCAACATTTTCAGATGTGTAAGCGTCTCAAAAAATGTTCAAAGTTCAGGAAGTTTTATCAAACAGAAAATAACAAAAATTATCTTGCAGTTGTTATAAGGTTATATACAAGTATATACAGTACATGTCCCTTTACTCGATTATGTAGCGCACGATTACAATTTTAACTATAACTCATACAATAATTTAGCTAGAAACGATATTCAACTAGTTATACCTTTGCTAAGACATGCTTAACAAGGCGTTTGCTGTACTGGACCATGAAAAGTCACCAACTAAAATAATTGAGTCGAAAACTTTCGATGGATATGGATATCATTAAGGATTCTTGTTCGGACGAATTTCAGTAGAGTTTGTTTATTTCATCGCTCCGGGCATTCGGCTATATTCGGTATACTATACGAAATATAAAGCTACTTGGTAACATCTAAATGACTTTCTCAAGTGATCAATCGGCCATTTCATTTCAAAACATTAAAATTCGCACTATATTGATTTAGTTATATAGGTATTGGTATGAATAGGCCCTTCAAAAATACACAACCACTCACTCTTACTTTTCCATTGAAAACTTTTTATATTCTACATTTTACTATGTGATGAATACATTAGGCCAAAGTTGGGAATATAAGGTTAAATTCGTACCTAAAATATGGTCTATGGTTTTCTTGTGAAATTATTATTCATTTTTCTATGTGATCGTCAGGTAAATTAGTGAATCCATTATGGCTAAAACGTTAAGTAAATCGAAATTAGATTAGATTATTAGATCTCGCAAAAGAAAGAGAGTGAGTTTTATAAAATATCATTATTCTTTGCAATGGGTATGGGAGAAAAGGTTAGTAAATATATGATAAATTCTTATAAATATAAAATAAACACCTGATGAAATAACCACACATTAAAACATGTTCAGCGCATTAGTTGTATCGATATCATGTGTAGGTTCATATGCAGTAAAAGCATGCTGCGCATGTCATCACCAGAATACAATTAATACTATGTTGAAATTTATTAAAACAGGGAGCGACAACATAGAGAGATATCCAATTGCTATGATGACATGCACTTTGTCAAATTGATTTAAATTTAATAAATATCAATTTCCTACCTCGAGTTGAAGGACCTTCTCCAGCGTCCCAACTAGTTGTTGGCAACGCATTACCTCTTGCTGCTTTCAATTTCGCCCGATAACTACGAGCTCGCTCGGCATCGGTGCATGGTCGTTTCGGAGGATTTCCCGTATGTTCGCTCTTTATGCGCTTCCAGAATCTGCGCAAGCGTTCTGGATCAAATCGGTTAGGCATTCTCACTTTCACTATGTTTCTCAAAACGTTTTTCTTCCTAGAGGTAGGACTCTATCCAACGCGAATCGTTAACACTACAGAACAACTGTTTTTAACACACTACTAATTGGAATTTACAGAGAATGTTGGTTCGGAATATCATGTTCGACATCGAAAATGGTGTCCGTTATAAGGAATTTGTGTGATCTAAGGTATGCGACGAAGGGAAAACAAGTTTTTCTAATACCACTGGCTGCCAATCGATAATTTGAAACGAAAATCTCAATCAAACAAACTCTCAAGCTGAGAATATTAAATTGAAAGTAGCAAAGATGGATTTGTATCTGGTAGGATTTTTCGGTGAAAATAAATCAAAGCAACCGGCAGGCTTTGATTTATTTTCACTGATTTTATGGATCCGCTGCATAGCACACTGTTGCCTAGTAACGACTTGGCAAAATCCAATATGACTGCCAATCGACCGAAATGTAAGATAAACTCTTATTCAAATAACTCTCATATATTAGAAATCGAATTGATTTATTGATTCATCGCGGGTTGCGCCAACCAGCAAGGAAAAATTTCCACCGTCGGGGAATTGTCCTGCTCGCCTTCCATGGAGGCTCTCCCGCAAACAGTAGCGTTTTTGCAGTCGTGACGAACAAATCGGCACTAGATTAAATGGCGCACAAACCGAACGAAGTATTAATTTAATTCTTAAATAAACAACTCTCTGAACTGGATTGGTTGTCCTCAAAAGGACAGATCAATTTATGGATTGCGGTAACCAGCTGGGTAAAAAAAATTTACCGACGGCTCGCTCTCCATCGAGCACCGAACTAAATTTATGATTAGTTCTTTAATAAACAACTCTTTTATTTTAATTTATTGTCCTCAAAAGGACAGATTATTTCCACCTACTGCTGCTCGCCTTAGGGCATATAGTCACAGCCACTGGCCCTAACATATGCTTCGCGAGGCGAAGCAACCAGAAAGAAGAAGAAGAAGCTGCTCGCCTAAAAGACGCTTTCCTCCAAACAGCAGCGTTTTCGAAGTCGCGGCGAAATAATCGTCACGATGAGGTAAGATGGCGGCTTGCACAAACCGACGTGATTGTGCGCCCCCATAATCCGCAATATTACCTCATCGCGACGATCGCTGTTTGGGAGAGCCTTGGTACATATTACCATCAGCTGCCTCTGCGACCAGCTCCGCTGCCGGCAAATGAAGCAGCTGCGACCAGCTGCCTGCAACCAGCGGCCAGCTACCAGCGACCAGCTCCGCACAGCTTCAATGCTGCCAAACGACTGAGGAAAAATTTTCCTATGTGTGCGCTTATGCCGTTCTCAGCTGCCTGCGAGACGTACATGGAGAGAAGAATGACATGATTGGTTAAAGTCTCTCTCTAACACAAAGAAGAAGAAGATGATGCAAGACGTTCCTTGCTTCGATTTGAAATCTGTGATAGGAATTTTGGTAAATTTACTCTGCAAAATGACATTATAAGACATCACCTTATAGTTGCGTTATTTTCAATAGTTTACTATTGTTTGAGAATAATGTTTGACAATTGAATTGGAGCGCGGTAAAGTTTCCGACCGATTGGAGAAGAAATCATGTAAATCTATCGTGGATTATTTGAGTTATTCGCGTACAAAACGTACGGTTTTTCGTGACGGTCGCAATATTTTAGATTTTCATTTGACACCCTACCCTTGCCGTAAGACGTAGTCTACGTCAAAACAATAAGCAATGGTTAAATCATCTATGAAGTAAAATCGATAAAACAATATCATCAAATATAATGATATTGTGAGTTATGGTACAGTAATGCCAAAAATTGAACTGCAACATCAGACACTAGCCGAATGGCAAACAGTGCTGCACGAATCAAACCAGCTCAGATTTGGAAGAAGGTCTATTCGCAAACAGTAAATGAAAAACACATTAGGTAATAAGTACAAAATCCTACCATATATTCCGTTACAGCTTCTTTTAATCAAGGTTCTAAATACTTCTCAATCATAATGATAATTCGACATAAAGGACAAAATAATATTAATGTTAGAATATAAATCACGAAAGCACAAATAATGATAAAAATAATAATAATGATGATAAAGATGATAGAGCTGAATGATAATGGCTATGAATAAACTATGTCCTCCGAGGTCTCTACGTTGGAGACGACGAGAAAAACTTTAGTGATCGTCAGTCGTTGCGAATCAAAACAAACCCAAAAAAGGAGAGAGTTCCTCTCCCATGTGCGCATCTGTAAACAGAGTGCACACAATAGATCGCTAAGAATAAACTATACAAGCCACAGTGGTACATGAGCGTCTTTCCATGCGTCAAATTTTGCCTGTTGAAGTGGCAGACTTGTTCCGTCGCTACAACCTACCCCGCAGTGGGATGTTAGGCAAAGATTGACGTCCATGGTTCGAGTACCATTGGATACATGCCCTTTCGCTCAATTTTCAAAAACATCTGTTAATTTTCCTACCTGTCGCACTCTGACGGACCTTTCAACACTTTCTCTTCACATCTTTCATTCTAGCCAAAAACATTGTTGTTCACTCTTGGTGCCTCATGGTGATGAGCGAACATCTCCTTCTACATCATAATCGTTACTCCTCGCACGGAGAATACATAACATAACAATTAATGAATGTCCTATAAGATAAAATATATAGTGAGGGTATATTGTAATATGAACTGAAAATTACATGTATGCCGACTGCTATTTTGTTGCAATTATAGACAAACTTGCGCATCCATTATGAACCATAAAATTTAGGTAATGTATGGCCATGAAAAAAAAAGAATTTTAAATTTTAAATTGTTTTATAATACCTGACGACCTGGAAGACCTAAAAGATATGAGAATGGAAAATTATGATATGATTTACCGGTCGCACCCCCTCACTTCGCTATTGTCGGATTGACAACATTGCCCAGGCTACGCCAACCAGCGTCATCATGTTTCAGCTGGCAGTCTTTTGTGATCATATGACTCGTGGAGGCGTGAGGTAGGAACTTGTGAGGTCCAGAGGTCGGTCGCACCCTCCTTAGAAATTGTCAACTCACCATTTGAAGCCCGGCACACGATCTTCTGCAGCAGGTGGAAAAACTACTCGATGTGACACTTCCACAATGGAACCGGTTCCAAGCCTCGTGTCTTCACGAAGAATCCCTACTGAGCCCCCGCGAACGACAAACCAGCCAGTTCAGCGGGAAACCTTGAAATTTCAATAATTTTAAAAATTTATGGGAACAAAGGAAAAATCAGACGCCGAAAATTCAACACGTCCACTCTCGTCCAAAGCTTACTTCGATCCCTTCAATGCTTCAAAGTCTTTTGTTCTGCACAAACTACCTATTAAAAGACCAACGGTTTCACTTTTCTTCAAAAGAAGGACGTGACCAGAGATCGCCTAGTAAGAAAAATCTTACCGACTTCGTTGTTGTTTCGTTTTTACGTAACTTTCCGCCTGAGGATGGTTTGTCACACCAGGAAAACGGCAGTAAATCTAATAAACCTTGAATTTCCAACACTTCTGTAGTGTTTTTTTTTTATTGACAATTGGTTGCGACCATATTTTCTGGAGCCGACTTTAACATCGGCTCAACATAAGGTCTGCTCAGAAAGTATCACCGCATTCTCTTGTTAATAAAAATACTACACAATTGTTGGAAATTTAGTTTTAATTAGATACTAGCTGAACCCGGTCAGAGCGTTGGTATGCTTGAAACTAAATAAAGGAAAATTCAAAAGAACTGAAGCATTTATGGTTGTTTTTTGGAATGAATTTCGTTAAAATATTTTCGTTAGCTAATGTGTGACTTGGATTAGAGTTTGATTTTTCATTTTTATTTGTGTTTTTTATTCAACCCTCGGATCGGTACAGTCTACCATGACTTTGCTTGTAATGCCTTAACTTCTTGTGTATAATGTAGCACTGAAAATAGTTCAAACGTCCCCCTTTTTGACTAAAAAGGGGTTCAAACTTCTATCAGAACATGCTTCTTACCCGCAAAATACACATTTTGTGTTTTAATTACTTGGATAATTCTCATGTTTGGTTGAAATTTGTGTTTCATTTGTATGAGAGCCCCCCTCTCCTTTCCAGAGAGAAGAGGGGTCTCAAATCACCGTAGAAACATTTCTCGCCTTCAAAAACTTCCACATGAGAAATATGGTTTCATTTTGCTTAATTAGTTCTCGAGTTATGCAAAAAAATCAGTTTCATTTGAATAAAAGCCAGCCCTTCCTGAGGGGGTCGCAAACCATCATGCCTAATTTCGTTCTATTTGCTTGATTAGTTCTCAAGTTATGTAGAAATTTGTATTTATTTGTATGGGGGCCCCCTTTCCAGACAAGGGAAGAGTCTCGAACCATCGTAAGACCCTTCTCCGGCTCCAAAAACCCCTGCATACAAATTTTTAATTCTCGAGTGATGCAGAAATTTCAGTTTCATTTGTATAAGAGCCCCACCTTCGAGAGGGGAGGGTTCTCGGATTGCCTCCCCACATGCCAAATTTGGTTCCATTTGCTTGATCAGTTCATAAGTTATACTGAAACTTCTGTTTCATTTGTATGAGAGCCTTCCCTTCTACACAGATAAAAAGAAACATTGAATTTTATGTGTTATCTAATGCACATAAAGGGAATGCTAGATATGACAGAAATTACTGGGATAATTCGTGTAAATTAAAACTGGATATCGCCTAAATTGCGTCTATTGTATGCAAGATTTCCATCAATTGCAAACAATATCGTTGTTTACGCTTGCTTTGGTTTAGAATTCAACGAGGGGAAATTTTATGCGCCTGTTAAAATTAATTATTTTTTTCTGTGTAGAAAAAGAAGGGGTCTCTAACTATTATAAGAACCTTTCCCGGTCCCAAAAATCCTCCAACAAAATTTCACGCCGATCGGCTCAGTAGTTTTAGAGTCTATAAGGTTCAGACATACAGACAAAAAAACAGAAATCCATGTCTACACATAAAATAATATTGGATTTTAACAGGCGCGTAAAATATCCCTTCGTTTAATTCCATGCCAAAAGATGGGTAAACAACGAAATTGTTTGCAATCTTTCATGCGCCATAGAACAATCTTTTCAAATTTCCATACAACAGGCTTGATTCAGGCGTTATCTGGCTTAAATTTACATAAAATATCCCATTATTTTTTACCAAATCTAGCATTCCCTCTATGTGCATTAGATAACGCAGAAAATTCAATGTTTCTTTTTATCTGTGCAGTTTTGAACCAAATTCGCGGTATAATAAGCACTTCGTCTTGCTGAAACACGTAACTATCCTTTCCGTACATTCTTTCTATGCTTGGCTTCATGATGTTCTGCGAAACTTCTGTTTTATAAAATGTAGCGTAAATCTTAACTTCTTTCCCGATGAAAATAAGCGGTAGCTTACCACGCTTGCAAATACATAGTTCAGGGCAGGTTGGTGGATTCATGTTCTTGGAGACAAAAAGGTAATGAAGTAAGGGAGGTGGGAGAAAACGTTACAATCCATACAACAAATTTGAGGTCCATACACGTGACAGTTATACGTGGACCCGTCACGCCAGTAATACAACTAATTAACTTCAAAACAATTTCACAATGTTGTGTTAAAGTAACGCAATTTCACAAAATGACTACTTTCACGACTTTTCCGGTCTCTCGTAGTTCCGGTTGGTGTATGTATGATGTATGATATGTACTACCACCCATTGTAGCACAGAAACTAAGTCCGACAGCAATGGGCTCTCCTCGCTGTTAGACTTGATCAAGCTTTAATAACCACTGATTATCCTAATCATGCCATTGTATGCAGGGCCAAAACGGGTTGGGTGGATCGATAGGCAACATCACTTATACGTATCCACAGGGATATAAAGAATCTCCTTCCAACAACAAGATTGAACAATTGGTCAAAAAAGCAAGCCATCTAACAGGAGGATGCCCCAATGGGCGGGGAGAAGAGCCCGCCCTCTATTCACAAACTGTTAGCAATGGGAAGTTGGCATTTCCACTCTCCCCATCAAGAGTGCTTCAATCGGGTGCCCTGATGGTCCCTCCCATTCCCATGAATTATTTATATAATATTGTATATAGGGTAAGGGGATGTAATGTTAGCCTAGCTCCTTCATTCGGCCTATGTACCGAATGTGTCATAAAATTAGCAATAATCCACAAAATCATGTTGCTATTAGGATGACCAATGTAATCCGAAGTAATTGAGATAATATTAATCATCTTATAGTTGTTAACTTCCGCGTGATTTTCGATTTCTTGATCTTTTGGGGCATCATGATTTCACTGGTTAAGCTGAACAGATGATCTACACGATCTTCAAGTGATCTAAGTTTGGCTTAATTGACTCGATAAAGCGAGTAATGCAGTCTGGATGTACAGAAAACAGTTACTCGTTAGAAACTAACTGTTAACATAGCTGAAATTACAACGATTTTACTAGAAAATCGTAGACCCAATGTAAGGGACATATATTTTTGTATGTTTCCAAATATGGCATGTTGTATCAATAACGTAGTAAAAACGTTGTTATTGGTAAAATCTCAAGTGAAAATGCATGAATTTTCGGTTGTCTTTATTCAAGTGGCTCATCTAAACACAAACAGAAGGAACAAAATCAGTTATAGTGAATTATGATGTTTTCATTATTGAATGGCTGGTAAATCATATATGCCTATCACTTCATTGTTTCGAAGCAGTTTATTTTAGTTTGTTTTGTGAAATTATATGTTAAGTAAAACGAATACAGCTAGCAATGCCATAATTCATAAAATTTGAATAAAAAATCCCGTACAAAGACTGCATTTTGTAATAAATCCATCGAATGGGACGAATTTGCATCCACGATTAGACCCAATTTGATGCCTATAGACAGACATTAAATCCATATCCCTCGAATGTTTCTGACTTTATAGAAAGAGTTGAGTAACTTTTCGTGATAAATACTACCAAATGTCTTATCAAACATATCTTTGCAAGTGTATAACTAGTTGAATCTCGCTTAAGTTCAAACACTTTCTGAGTTATAATAAAAAATGTAATCGATCATTGCATTATAGGCTGAGTCAAGGGACACATACCCTATTTATGTAAATGAAAAATACTACAACCATTCATATCTATTATATATGATCTTCATTCGTCGATTGATCCTAATATGCAAGAAATGTTGTAAATTGTTGCACGTTTTCGTTCGTTTTCAGCATCCAACATCTTGATTTGAAATATCCTGAAAAAGTTTGTTAGGTCTATTGAAATTTCACAGAACTAACATTTATACATTTTAATTTACTCTTACCATATTCACTATTTGCTTGTTGATGTTGATTTTATAACAGCAATCCATTTTTATTTTTGCTGACCTAATAGTTATTGTTCATGAGTTAGGAGTTGCTCCTGAAACCGGGCATTGATTGAAAAGTAAGTTGGAAGACAAATGGACACACAAAAACAATAAGTAATGTTCAAATTATCTGGAGTAAAATCAGTTGGTGTATGACCGAAAATCCGATAGGATAAAAGATGGCCAACTATCTACTTAACATATTGCCACAAACGGCAGGACGCATTATTTTCGAACTAACCCCAAAAATTTTGTACGTGTGTGGTATGTGGTACGTGTGAAGATTGTAGTCGGAAAATGTAACAGATAAAAATGATCACCAAAAATCATTTTTGAAACTCTCAAAATTGAAAAAAAAACATAGATGAACTTGTCTTTTTCTCTCCTAGGCCCGCACTTTGGACTTAACGTTGCCCATTAAATCCTGGGCAAAAATTGCACTGTTATTCTTACACACATCCATCCTCTCTTGTTTCAAGTCCTTGATTTGATGCTCTCCGGAGCTTGCCCTTCATAATCGCCCAGAATTTTTCTATTGGGAGTAGTTCTGGCGAGTTTGGCGGATTTGCCTCCTTCGGTACAAAGACAACATCATCCCCTTCGTACCACTCTATCGCCGGTTCCACGTAATGGCACAATGCCAGATCCGGCCAAAACAAAATGTCACCTTCGTTGGACCGGAGGAAGGGCTCTTCTGGAGGCATTCTTCGTTATGTACGGATTGCTACAATTCCCGCACCTACAGATCGCCTGACACACCAAGTAGTTCTTGGCAAATTTGTCGACCTCCTTCTTCCGGAACGACTCTGGAACATCCAGGTGGGACTTGCCAACGAACAACTCCAAGCCGGAGATCTGCTTGGCGTCCGCTTTAATGTACGTCTCGTCGTCCATTTCGATGCTTTTCAGCTGCACCAAACACTCACGGTACAGCTTCCTAGCGCGGAATGTGGCCACCGTATTCTGTTTATCAGTTCGGTTAGGCTTCTTCCTAACCTTGAAGACATGAAGTCCGGCCCGCTTTAATGTCTGTTGGACAATCGTTTTTCTTCCGCTGTCAGCTCACCATTGGGTCGTCTGGGTCTCCTTTAACGAGTTTACCACACGGGATATGATCGAATTGTCCATTCCCCACTGTTTCGCGATCCACCCGTGGAACTGCTCTGGATTTTCCACGACCGCGCCTATAATTTTTAGTCAAAGCACTATTTTGCTTGGAAGTCAGCTCGATAACCACTTGATAGATTGTGACGAAATTTAGCATATGTAAACATTACACTAGTTTTACCTAAAATTTTATCAATTTTAACCCCTGCAATAAAAAGTTATAAAGGTTGCACCGTTTAAAATCCGCACACTCTCAAATTGCTCTAACTCTTGATCCGTTGGGTAAAATTAATTGAAATTTTGCGTAGGCATAGTTTATTGTGAATTGTTTACACTTTGTGAATTGATTGCATCAGGTGCGCAAAAGTTTTCAAAATGGCGACGAAAGAACAGTGCGTGCGCGAAAAAGCTTTGCCCGAGCACTTTGAGAATGAGGATCTGTCGCGTCGTGCCATCGGAAAAAAGTTGGGAATCGCAAATTCCACGGTGTTTGATATCATAAAACGGTTTGAAGAACATCTCACAGTTGATTTGAAACAGAATACGGCCGCAAAAAGCCGTGCCCCTAAGTTGTACGACCAGAAGTTAACTAAACCACACTGCTGCGTAATAAATGACGAGACATATGTGAAGGCTGACTTCAACCAGATTCCAGGAAACCTGTATGTGACTGCCGAGGATAAGTGTGATGTTCCCGAGAACCTCAGGAACCTCGCTAAGAAGTGTCTCGTAAGAGCCTGTAAGAGTGTCTCGGATTTTACCTCTCCTGAAGGCTAACGATGATCCGACGATCTTCTGGTCGGATTTGGCATCATACACACTACACAAATGCTGGGCCATTATGAAGAAGCACTTTCTATAGAGTGGTGAAGAATGTAGAAGAAATGAAGAAAGCATGGGAAAATATGCACGCTCATTCAGATTTACCCAAAATTGAGTAACTTTAACCCATTTTTATAAACAGGCTGAAACGTCAAACCATGGGTAAGACGATTTATGAAAGTGAGTAAACGTTACTCAGTTCTTCTTTAATCTGGTTCAATCCTTAAGTTGTTAGTCTACTGTTTGTAAAATGGACAAATATATGTACTTGATTGAGAGACGTGTTTATAAACTATAGTCCGTCGGACAATGCCAAATATTTGTCCATTGTACAAACAGTGTACTGATAGGGACGTTTTTTCACCCCGGTGCCAGTGCGGTGATTTCCATATAAAACAAAACTAAAGTTTTACGTCGTCGGTAAGTACCTGGGAGCGCGTCCGGCCACGGCCTGGATCTGTCCGTTTACAAGTGATTGGATGAAAACTTCGACATGTCGCAACTGTTGGCGACAAGGTGAGCGTATTTATTCGTACCTGCACGTTATTTACTTATGCCGTAATTTTATTCACTCATTGCAGAGTGCAACAGAAAATATATTGTCGCGATAAACATTGCCGAAGCGGCCCTTACTGTAGATGGCATATTTTTCGTTATTGATTCTGGGTATTGCACTTAAGGTGTTTAATCCCAGGATTGGTATGGACACTCTATAAATTTACCCAATCTCGCAAGCAAACGCAAACCAACGTTCTGGTCGAGCAAGTAGAACTGGCTCTGGTCAAGCCTTCCGCATGTACACCGAGCGGCAATACAAGGACGAGTTGCTTGCTTTGACAGTCCCTGAAATCCAACGAACCAATCCAGCCAACACCGTGCTGGTCCTAATATCGCTTGTTGTTATCGATATACTTCAGTTCCTACCACTAAGTGCCTAAATTACAAAGTTGAGAAACTCAGTCCTGAATAAAAACTTGAATTCACTGGACAATATTTGGAGGTATAGTAGTAGTCCATTTCTATAAATAAAATTAAAAACCCGCATTAATCCACCGATGGTGAGACTGAACCCTTCTTACATTTCATCAGAATTACGAACTCAAATGTGGCCAATATTGTACTGGATACATATTTTCATCAGAAATTCCAGGAAGATCCAAGAATATTCGATATGTCATACATTCAGTTTTTAGAATGAACTATTTGTCAACTTGGACGGATTGTTCATCGATGTGATTAAAATATTACCATTATTAACCTTTAATGACCTGTTTATGTTATTTATATAGAAGGGGAAATTACATGAATATTAGAAATTTCATACAATTAGTCCATAGAATGCATTATTAGACAATCCTAAGTGTCAATTATGATTATCGATATGGATTCAAGATGCTTAATAAGTACATATTCGTTGAAAATAGTAAATGGAGACTTTGTGTAATTTTCGAATATACTCGTTGCAGTTCAAAACCAGACCACTCGAGCCAATCGATGCTGCTCTAATTCTATACAGTCACATAGTGTGGCTAGTCCGCTGTATGTGCTATACAACGCTCCAGATGCGACACAATAGAATGCAAGCGGCATCGATTGGTGTGATTGGTCTTGTTCGGTTTTGCACTGCAACGAGTATATTGTCATCTCACAATTATGTGCTCTCAGGTATTGTTTTGGTCATATCTCCATGAAGGATTATGCAATCATAATGAAATTTTGACCAGTTATTTGGAGATATCATAGCTTTGATTTGGCACCAACAAAACTAAAATCGGTACACAAATAGCTCAGTATGTAATCCGGAGACTAAACTGTTTGATTACTATTATAATAGGCCTTTAAGTACTGTTTCGTTCATATCTTCGTAACGAAATGTCCGAATGAAAAAAAATCAATAGCGTTCTATGGGAATGTTGTAGCTTCCATTTGCCGTCAACAGAACTGAAATCGGTTCACAGATGGCTGAGAAACCGATGTGACATTATTTGTAACGCACACACACATACACACACACACACACACACACACACACACACACACACACACACACACACACACACATACATACACACAGACATGTGCTCAGTTCGTCGAGCTGAGTCGAATGGTAGATAACTCGGCCCTGTGGGCCTCGGATAAAAAGTCGAGTTTTCAAGCGATCTTAATACCCTTCTATTGATGTAAGAAGGGTAAAAAGGGAAGTTAACATAATGAAATTTTGAACACTTATTTGGAAATTTTATAACTTTAATTTGGCGTTAACAAAGCTTCAATCCTGAGCTTCAATTTTGATTATCGATATGGATTCAAGATGCTTAAATAAGTACATATTCGTTGAAAATAGTAAATGGAGACTTTGTGTAATTTTCGAATATACTCGTTGCAGTTGAAAACCAGCCACTCGAGCCAATCGATGCTGCTCTAATTCTATACAGTAGCATAGTGTGGCTAGTCCGCTGTATGTGCTATACAACGCTCCAGATACGACACAATAGAATGCAAGCGGCATCGATTGGTGTGATTGGTCTTGTTCGGTTTTGCACTGCAACGAGTATATTGTCATCTCACAATTATGTGCTCTCAGGTATTGTTTTGGTCATATCTCCATGAAGAATTATCCAATCATAATGAAATTTTGACCAGTTATTTGGAGATATCATAGCTTTGATTTGACACCAACAAAACTAAAATCGGTACACAAATAGCTCAGTATGTAATCGGAGACTAAACTGTTTGATTACTATTATAATAGGCCTTCAAGTACTGTTTCGTTCATATCTTCGTAACGAAATGTCCGAATGAAAAAAAAATTAATAGCGTTCTATGAGAATGTTGTAGCTTCCATTTTCCGTCAATAGAACTGAAATCGGTTCACAGATGGCTGAGAAACCGATGTGACATTATTTGTAACGCACACACACACATACACACACACACACACACATACACACACACACACACACATACATACACACAGACATGTGCTCAGTTCGTCGAGCTGAGTCGAATGGTATATGACACTCGGCCCTGTGGGCCTCGGATAAAAAGTCGAGTTTTCAAGCGATCTTAATACCCTTCTATTGATGTAAGAAGGGTAAAAATGAATAGCTGAACTATAGCAGCCAATGGTATTTTTTATTTCAATATTTTTCCTAAATTCCATAAAATCCCTATTTTATAATAATGAGTGGACCTATTCCAATATCAAATAAATTGTAGGTTTACCCACATTTGGGTTTAGATTCGGTTACCCAATGTTGAGTAGTTCCATTTTTTATGAATATGGGTTAACTTTACTCAATTTTGGGTAAATCTGAATGAGCGTGTGCAAAAAAAACTGTCGATTCTGAAGTCGTGCAGAACTTTATGGCTGGGGTTAAGGCTAAGACTCACGCATTCAAATCGAAAGGCGAAATAAATTAAATGAATATTGCCAACTAAAGGGAGTTCCGATCAAAAGTTGGTCAAACAGTAATGTGTGTGAGTCGATCAAAGTTTTTTATCGTTAATTCGAATTCTATTACTTTTTCAAGTTCAGTTAATACAGAATACAGGAGAAATATTTAGCTAAGCTTCCTTTTTACCGAATACCAATTACCGGGTCTTTCGTTTAACATCTGCCATAAGATTTTGTATAGTTTCCGTGTCCACTATATTCGCCGCAGAACGCCAGTTTGCCTTGAACTGTTTCTCGCTCACAACAGTTTTTTGAGTCTTCCTAAGGTTCTGCTTGACGATGGCCCAATATTGTTCGATTGGGCGGAGCTGTGGCGTTTTGGAAGGGTTCTTGTCCTTGAACGTTGTTGGCAGCATACCACTCCATGGTTTGATGCCAAATCCGCCCAAAATAGAACGGAACAGTTGTGTTGCCTCAGACAAGGCAGTAGACGTTTTTGTAGGCACTCGCTCACATAAATTTCCTGGTTGGCGGTTCCGGTCCCAATGTAAACGTTGCTCTTCAAGCCACAGGTACAGATGGCTTGCCACACCTGATATTTCTTCGCGAAATTTGACAATTTAATGTGCTTGAAAACATCTGCCACCCTTCCCCGGTTGCCGTATACAGTTCCTGCCCAGGAAGCGTTACCCTGACGTAAGTTTCATCGTCCTTTACCACGCAATCAAACTTCGTCAGCATCGTCGTGTACAACTTTCGCGATCCAAAGCATGATCGACGTGTTTTGTTTATCGTCGCGATTTGGAGTCACCACTTTCACAACCCTTTTTGTCATCGCTGTGACCTCCGGTATTCGGTTTACCCCGAACCAGCTTTCCTGGCTGTCGACAAACGTTCACCTAACACTTTTAATACGTTGGTAACAGAATTTTCGCCATGCACGTGCAAAATTTTGATGCGTTGCTTCTCTTCCTTCGACGACATAGTGATAACTGAAGTGCTTATCTCAAAATCAAAATAGAGGCATGATGCAACACGCACACATCTTCAAAATGAGGGGTATGCAACAAATTTTAATGCACGATGAAGGAAATGCGCCAAGTTTAAGTCGATCAAATTTTGATCGAAACACTCTTTAACTTTATTTGTTTCTTTTTAGTACCTGCGCATTTGGTGATATTCTGATAAATACTTGAATTTTTGAGAATGAATTTTGTGTGTGCGGATTTCAAATGGTAGACCATTTACACAAAAGAAAGTGTTGCAATTTTTTCGAGTACAATCTTTATTGATAAATCTATTTTCTAGACAAAATAGTCAAAAGGTCGACATTTATAATATCATTTACATTTTAGCTTACATTCTATGATTTCGCAGATTTTGGAAATATTTTTTTAATATTGTCTTAGGCATATTTAGATCAATCATTTCACAATGCTGATTGTACGCGGCTTTTATCTGATTTAGCGGTCCAAATTTAGCATAGTTTGTACGATGACGGTCCAACACGAATAAATTTCTGTTGCGTAATTGTCGAGTAGGAGCATAAAAATTTAATTTTGATAATATATCACTTGAGTCAATACGTTGCGAAATGATGTCATTTACGAATGAAACCATAGCATATTCCCGACGATCTTTCAAGGTTTGAATGTTGATAAGCATGCAACGTGCTCCATATGATGGAAGAGGAACACCGTCCATCCTAACTTACGTAGGGCATATAATAAAAACTGCTTTTGGACTGACTCTATTCGTTCTTGATGTTTTTTCATATAAGGTGACCAAACAACGCTACAATATTCTAATATAGACCTTACATATGCAATATAAAGTGTTTTAATTGTATAAGGATCTTGAAAATGATAGCTGAAACGTTTTATAAAATTTAACATATTGCTTGCTTTATGAACTATTGTGTTGTAGTGATCCACAAATGTTAATTTAGAGTCTAAAATAATTCCTAAATCTCTTATTCGATCACATTTTTCAACATGTTGATTACCTAATACAATTGCAACACTAGGTGTACTATGTTTTCTGCTGTAAGTTATGTGATTACATTTTTTAACATTTAGTTTTAATAGACTTTTACAACACCACTTATGAAAAACTTGTATTTCATTCTGAAAAACATACATATCATCTTCATTACTGACTTCTAAGAATAGCTTCATGTCATCGGCATAGATAAGAACTTTGAGATTTTTTAAAATTAATGAAATATCGTTAACATATAAAATGAAAAGAAGAGGACCTAAATGAGAGCCTTGGGAACTCCCGAGGTGACATGGATTGTATTTGAAGTTTTCTCATTGAATCGTACTATTTGCTGGCGGTCAGTTAAGTACGACTCAATCCATTTGAGGAGTCTCATATCAATTCCAATTTTTTCAAGCTTGAAAATCAACATAGGAATATCAATTCTATCAAACGCTTTGCTGAAGTCGGTGTAAAGAGCTTCTACGTGATTACCACTGTCCATTGCAGTTACTGAATAATTTACAAATTCTAATAGGTTTGTAGTAGTTGAACGGCCTTTGAAAAAACCGTGCTGTGCAGTCGTCACTATATGCTTCATTTGACTAAACATATTTTTGTTAATAATTGATTCGAAAAGTTTAGGAATACACGAGATAATGGCAATCCCACGGTAATTTCTGATATCTGATTTTTTACCTGATTTGTAGATGGGTACTAAAAAAGACTTTTTCCATTCATTTGGAAATTTTCCCGATTCAAGTGACATATTGAACAGCCAGAATAAGGGGATGTGAGTTCAGTTGCTAAATTTTCATAAATACTGGTGGGATTCCATCTGGTCCTGAACCTTTACTTGCGTCTAAATCTTTTAAACCTTTCAAAATATCTTGCACATTAATTTGACTGATACCTACATTACTTGAAAAATCAGGAAAGTATGAAAAGTATTCAAAGTCACGGTCTTTGTCAGAAAATTTACAATATGTTTCTTGGAAAAATGTTGCAAAGAGGTTACAGATGTCCTCTGAATTATCTCCTTCTTTTTCGTCCAAAGTCATTTTTGAGGGAAAGCTACACGATTTTAACTTGGTCTTGACGTAAGTGAAGAAGTTTTTTGGACATGACTTAATTTCTTTTTCAGTTTTTATGTTATACTCAGTTTGTGCAGAAGAAATAGCTAAATTAAGTTGGTCGCAAATATTCAAATATTTTTCCAAATTAATTTGATTATTTTGTTTTCTGTAGATTTTGTGAGCCTTCTGCTTCCGATTTTTAAATTAATTATATGCTTGTTGAACCAAATTGGATTTTTAGAGCAATAATTTCGTCGTCTCCTCGTGAGTGGAACTTCCTCTTGAATTATTTCCATCAATAATTTATAAAAGACCTCTACTGCACTTTCAAGATTTTCTTGATCCTTTAAAATGGATTGCCAATTCGCTCTACTCAGTTTGAACTTAATGTTGTCATAATTAGCTTTCTTGTAATCAAATATATCCTCGTAATCACAGTCGTTGAGTTGTGGTTCTTACGCACAAACACAGAATACTCGATTGCTGTGTGAAAAGCTTCATTTTTCCATAAAGGAGAGAGAGATTCACTAACGCAGAAATCTTCATGTGTGTTTGTTAATAAAAAATCTAAGTAACAGTTTTGTAAATTTTTGACATGATTTATTTGGTTTAGTCCTAAAAATGCCATTTTCTCAAAAATAAATTGCAAAGTTTCATTGTCCCCAACGACTGGAAGTAGAATACTCTCATTTTCGAAATCGGGAATAAAATCTGCATTGCGTTGATTGAAATCACCATAGATATGAACTTTAAATTCGGGGAAAGGTTGATACGATTTCTTCTGCTGCTTGAAAGAAGATTTCATACGTTGACTTGCAAGCTTGATCTGGTGGAAAATAAACTGTGACAAAAATATGAGTTTCACCATCGATATAGGTTTTTACCCATACATGCTCGAATTCTTTAAATTTTGGCGAAACAAGAAGTTCCGCATTCAATTTTGCGGAAATTGCAATAAGAACTCCACCACCTGACCTTCTTTGGGTTAAAACTAAATCACGATCATTTCTGAAAACATTATAATCACTACCAAAAACTTCCTCACTTTTCACACTTTCATTCCAACTTGTTTCAGTACCTAAAATTACCGAAAAAGATGAACTCAGTATATTCTTATGAATTTCGTTCATTTTTGACGCACTTTTCATGCGATTAAAATTCTGACAATAAACCAGAATTTCAGTAGCAAGTGTTTCTGAAGAAATTGATGGTAGTTCGTCAAATCTAATTAATGATCTAATTACCCTCTTGATCTAGAGATGCCGTCAAATTGTTATCATGATCAAAATCCTTGAACTTACTGGATGCAATTTGTTCACATTCATAATCTATGATACTCTTACTATTATTGACTTCAGGTAAGTCTGGCGTCGTTAATACAGAAAACTCGTGTTGAGACGAGTCGGTTTGATTGCGAACAGACGTCAAGTTTGGGATAGTATTATATTTCCCATTTTCTGCTAGATTGTTGTCCTCCAAAGGGTCCGTCAATTTTTGGTAAAACACGAATGCCTGCATGTACACATCTGACAAGGTGCAGTTGAAGTTGTTGGCACCGGTGAGTGCCCTGGAACGGAAGTTACTGGAACAGCTGATGAACTGCATAATGCGATAGATGAAGTCCCAGGAGTCATGAAGTTGAACGAGCTCGTTGGAACGGTAGGTGTGGAATAGAGTGGTGATGCATCACTTGCCGGGTACGGATTTTGTATCCCACCACTCTGGAAGTAAATTGGTCGGTGGCTGAGTGGTGGCCTGGAGAATTGGTGCTTCGCAGCAGCAAGAAGCACACGGTCTGATGGTAAATGGTTGTAATTGTTGATGTTGTTGTTATTATTATTATTATTATTATTATTAGGGTTGGTATGGATAGTGTTTCTACGATGATTTTGTACATGATGAGTGGCATTGTGATTTTGAATATTTTGGTTTTTGTTCTGCTTCTTCCGCTTCCGAGCTTTATCTGCCATTTTTTGCTGATTCAGGCGATGTAATTTACGAGCATCGTATTGCGACCAGTCTGCCATCCAAACTTTTCTTGTGCCCAGAAAACGCCACCCTGAGTCGACGGCATCTTTTTTGTAATTTAATTCTGCTGCTAAACTGGAGCATGGGTCAGGTGTCGATAACGGTGATTCTATATTATGACTTGCACAAATGTTTGCCGATAGAGTCTTGAGTTCGTCAAGAATATCAATACCCAACATCGCATTTGTGTTCATTGTACAATTAGCTGCTAATTCAATGGATTGCTGATTGAGCAGAGCTAATTTCATTATTGATGTTGCGTAGGTCAGTTGATAAATCTGACGTCACCACTTTCAATGTAGAATGCATATTATCTTTTGTAGCTGACATCGCTGTATCAAATAGAGATGTGACGTGATTTTTATCGCAACAACGCTACCAGCTAAACTACTACTTTTGTTGATCGCGGAAAGCTCATTTTTTATACTAGTGAGCAGGGTTTCGAGTCCTTTTTCCATGCTTTCAAACGCTTCATGAACGGCGTCAGGCTTGTGTTGGGATGCGAGCCGGTGCATCACCTCTGTA
This sequence comes from Aedes japonicus, assembly GCA_034211315.2. Taxonomy (NCBI): domain Eukaryota; kingdom Metazoa; phylum Arthropoda; class Insecta; order Diptera; family Culicidae; genus Aedes; species Aedes japonicus. Next base: position 125,832 of record JASCZW010000948.1, read on the forward strand.
TTGTCATGAAGCTGTTTTTCAAAGCGTTTCTGTTGCTCAACCAGCCCATTGAAGTCAAGCTTGGCCTGTAACAGCTCCTGGCACGAGTCGCAGCATGGTAGTACATAGGAATTCACATCCACCAGGTTTTTGTCTCTCCTTCGTAGCGAACCACGTTGAACGGTCACTCCAATGCAGGCAGCGTGAAATTTACGTGGACAACCGGCACACGTCCACATTACCGAATCGATGGAAGTGTCAAAAGTACAAATTTCACAGTTCATTGCGTATGCAAAGGTAAAACTACTGAGTCAACAAAAATCAATTGAGTCAATTAAAATAAATATAATCGAATACGCGCACGGAACCGGCAGCAAATTAAAAACGCGTCCACACTTATCGACGATCGGCAAAACAAATTTTTTTTAATTTAATTTATAAGCAATGACATATAGCGTATATTTCTGGAATCTGCTTGCTCCTACATACAAAATAGCACCAGAAACAGATACAGGAAGTTATTACCTTCCCGTCGTTAGTGAATATAGATGTTAGCAACCTGGCATTTCCAGGAAATTTACGTTTGAAGTCAATGATTACAATTGTTACTTTCGACCTTTTGACGATTTTGTCTAGTTTTCATCAATGTATGTTTTTATTGGTGTCGTATTGCTTGTATCGTAGTTTAAATATGGGTTTCCAGTAGTTCTCAAGGCTCACGCTGTTTTGCCACTAATCAATCTTCAAATGCTTCGGAAATTGTTTCATTTTTGGCAAACTAGAAAACGTAGTTGTAGCCTGCGCCGTTAGTAATCAGTTCAACCCTATGCGATTTATTTGTGGTAAATTTGTTTAAATTTTTCGCAAATACAAAAAAAACATTTTTCAATGATCAAATACGTCAAAATTGTGCTTTAACGCTTTAGACTTGAATTCACAATATCATTTTAATATAACAGTGACTGCAACTCTGTCGATATACCAGTAAGGGCTATGCTGTTCGGTTGGCTGTAAGTCAAAGTTTTAAATTTAGCCCAGAGCTACAATTTTAACATAATCCATATTGATTAGTTTAGCTTCAGAAACTAGTTATCGGTAATTTGATTAAAATTGACGAAATGACTATTAAGAGCACCGGTTTTAACTAAAATCTTTCATAATTGATTCCTCAATTCGTAGACCATTGTGCACTCCCACTTCTTTTACTAAGATCAAACGTTGTATTCCGTTCACAATCCCCCCGTCAATAATCAAGCTGATAAGCTCAAGCCCAATCACAATCATTCGATCCACCAAGACCAATTTATATCCAGCTGCATACCGAAATCTGAAATTCGTCTTCACCACACATTAGAAAGTAATCTCACTAACACACGAAAAAACTATCAATCCGCGTTACCGTCCTGTTTCAATTTCGGGCAGCTTTGTATTTTGAACGCTGGGCGGTTGGGAACTTGCTTTCCAATTTGAAACGCCAGTCAGACCACAAACGATTCTACGTAATGTTGAGTATCTTGAAATCATATGCTTTCGTACATATTATTTCCAATGAAAGCTTGATGTACGGTAATCCATATCAAGTGGCCTGCCTTGATCATTGTTGTAATATGGTTGATATACCTGAATGATACAAATACGGATATCTTTAAAGAGCGTTATATTTTTCAAAAATATAGTTGTACAATAAGACGTACTTTTTGAAAATTCTATTTTATGATGCCCAAAGCGCGAATCAGGACGGTATGTGTATTCGATCAGTAAGCAAAAAAAGAAACTACAAACATCGCTGCGCTGTACATAACATTCAATTGAAACATGCAAACCAACATATTGCTGTCTATCTAGCGTACGGCCAAACTAACCTGCACCCTTGCACAGCAAGACGGAGAATCCGGAAGAAAATTAAAACACGTTGTTTGCGTACACGCACAGTGTGTGCGCGTCGCGGACAGCAATCTGATCCACCTTAACCGCCGTCGATTCAAGCCCTTGCATACGCAATGGCATGACTGACGATTATGCCCCGCACCGTCTGTTGTCAACTGAAAAACCTAGAGACAGTCGTATGAATTATGCATGGTATGCAAAACCTCGACCTGCGACAGACTTCAATCAACGGCAATTTTGAGACCTCCCTCAACTAGATCGCCATCAACAACTCGATGCAGTTCCTATCAAAAGTCGGAAGTTCAATGGTTTTCGTTTTTTTTTATGGTGATTTGAACGAGAGTGAGGTTTCATTCATGGATTCGTGCGCCACAGGAGATATTCGTTTTTGACATGAGTGACGATTGGTTTTTGGAATGACCGTTCGGACGGTGAACTCGTTGAAGATGGTAGCCTTGAAACACGTGAAGGTTTGCGTTGTCATTTTAAGGCTGTGTGTAGTCTTTTCTTAACCCAGCGGTGGTGGCGGATGGTTGGTAGTTGGAAGGCACAAGGACTGTCAAGAAACTGGTTTCATCTTTCGATACCAGGCTATGAATGTGATAAAGCATGGGTTGGGATCGATTCCGATGGTCTGCTGGTATGGTCACAATCAGCAAAATCATACAGCTAAGCTGAGTACAGATGAGAAGGTAATAATTTTATTTATCGTATCGCGTTGCTTGCGCTTGGCAGTGACTCTCATATTGTTGTTTGATTGCTCTCGCAGCTTTTTCGAAGAAATCGCGATGACATTGACTTCTGGAAGTCATACTCGGGGCCGAGGATAGCAAAAGGGCACACTCACAGGCAAATTCAAAAGCTTCAACGGCACAATGGAAATGGACAGAAAAACAAGTACTGGGTGTGACGATGAGATGAGTAATTATGGAAGCTGACATTTCACCCTTACAATAGGTATGGAAAAAAAATGGTAGTCACCGAGTAGGGTAATTACGGCAAACAATGATTTATTAAATAAAACCAGACTCATGTTCCTCATTCGAAGGTGTATAAGTCAAAGGCATTGGAGATTCAAGTCCAAATCAACGAAAATATATCCGACTGATGCTTCTTCTACTTGGTTTTACACGACCTACGGGGCTTGAGGACCCTTCTCGATACGTATAGTATTATGATGGTTGTTTTCCTGCGTGTTGAGCGTTTGCAGAAGTTTTGTAAACCGTACAATCAAAAGGTAAAGCGGGCATTTAAAAAAAGCAACTAAATGTTCCGATTTTTCATGCGATTCCCTTGCCAGCTGGTGGTTGGTCCACCGGTCAATAGTCAATATATACTAGTAACGTATATACTGTGAAAATTGTACAGATCCATCAGTTTTTTTTAAGGCAGCTATGGCCAGAACAGTGAAACAACTTTGATCTATAGTTTGTTCGAATTGCCTGCTCCATCCGGGTCTTGAAAAGTCGGCCATCGTGGCCCACTTCGTGTCGGCCGGATACGATTGCGGAAACATCTACAAAATTCTGGCACTTCTGGAGAAGCGAGAGTCTATCGAACAGAAGCCTATTTCCGGCCGTTCGCCCGTTTTAAGCGACCTGGGGATTCAACAGAAGCTCAAACGGAAGACGGAAAGCAAGGTGGCCACTTCTTTCCGTACATTGAGCTGGGAGCTGCTTCAGTGATGATTTGGGCCGGAATTACCCATAACGGTGGGTTTTTGTTCCTGAAGGGGTGAACATCATTCAGCAATCCTATCGGAAATCGATTCTACAGATAGTTGATTCATGCTCATTTTGATTCCACGAGACTCTTCACCGGCTCATAAAGCGAAACATACTCAATTGTGGATTGCTGAACATGTTCAGGATTAATTTTTATGTGCGGAGTGACCATTGAATTCTCCTGAATGGAATCCAATAGATGTAGAAGGCCAAGGTTTGCTCTAGAAAACATGAAAGTTTGGAAAACCTAAAGTGGCTTATACTAATACAATTACCTTATTGTACCGTTTTGAACGTCTTGCGACCTGCACTTATGCACGATTGTGAAAATTCTTACATTGTCGTCGGGTTTTGCTGCTTTTTGCTGTAATTCACGGAGTTTTATTTTTTCAACCTTCCCCCAACTGGAAGGTATTTCTGGCAGCAATCGCTTGCAAGTTCATAAATTCACGGCTCTTTTTGATTGCGTACCCAAAAGATATTCATCTTCTTTCTCACGAAAACTCCAACTCAATAGCGCCGAGGTTTTTGCAACGTACTGAAAATGCAAATGTTTCCGTTCGTCGTCGACTTTTCGGCAGACCAAACTCGAATAAGCCTCCGAAAGAGCCTCTCATATGTGGCTCGGGTGAGTCAGTGTCCCCATCACTCAGTAATTTAGTGGCCGCCGATCAAACTTCGAGTCGAAAATTTTAGCTTTACCTGTGACGAATTTCTCGTGATGCCACCGTTGAGCAGGTATGAGATTTACCAACGCAACGCCTTGACTCCGACGTGGAGGTGTACTATATCTCTTGTACTATACCTCTTCTTAACACCCATTATAAAGTTACATCCAAATACGGTTAACCTAATGCAATTCAATTTCCACTACACACCGTTTTTCTCGATACACTCGTCATGCCGTTATCCGATAGATAGAGGACGGTCAGGGATGCACCAACAATTGTGTGGTTTCGCTGAGTATTCTATTCTCTACCGCATATATGCAGCACGGAGGTCTTGCGCTTACGGACCAGTATGGAACACTTGAAAAGTGTCGAGTAACCAAAATAATAATTTATCGATCGTTGCGTGAAAAGCAACATAGTCAAAAAAGGTTCAATAGTTGTCAACGCTGTCCCAGGCGTATCTTCTTTCTCACTTTAGCATACTAGATTAAGTGAACCCGAATTGTAAATTATGACACATGTTCAACTATAAAAACCCTTGGAAAATGAAGTACTAGACAGTCAATGTTCATACACAAGACCTTGCGTTTCGATGCTATATTCGGTTAGTCCGAATACACTGCAAACCGAAATAATCCTTTAGCAAAGTGCTTTACAGTTCTTCAACTGTAGATACCACTAACTGTTTTGGCTCTCTTGTCTGAACGAGTGCGCGTAAGGCTGACCAAAGCCTGGCTGAACGAATCAGCACCGCAAAATATGTCTTTGGTAAAGGAGCAATATTATAGAGGTTATAAGACGTGGAGGTTATAGCCAACCGATAGGATGTCAGCTGCATGTCTATCATCTTCTTCAAAATTGAACTGAGTGCAGATCTGAAGGAAAAAGCTCTCTCTTCATCTACGTGGCCACAAAGTATCTTTTTCCGGGAATTTAAGGAAACTTTCCCAAACTCCGACTCTTGCTTCGTCTCGAAATAGTTCGACCCGAACTGTTCAGTTGGCGTCGAGAGATGGCACCATAGAGGAGGAATAACTGAATGGCGACGCGTAGTAGGTAGGTACCTAGAGACCTCTGCTCATTTCGACCCAGTCACGCCTTTTGCTGTCATCGTTCATCTTAGTCGTCACGGTCCTGCTCTCCCTTCTGACGAAAAGGTCCTCCAAGCTGAGAAGCCCTTGTATTGGTAGACGGAGTCGATCGCCGACCTCCGAAGAACATGCCTCCGCTCAAGACGGGGGATGCAAAGAGTGCGGTCGGACGGCGAAAGAATCGATTAGAGAGGAGCGCTAGCTGCCACGAAGGCCACGCTAAAGAGGGAGATAAAGGCCAGCAACCGAACCTGCTGTTGGGGCCTGTGTCAGAAAGCCAATACGGACCCAAGGACGACAGATCCAACCGAGCAATCCCCAAAGCTACTGCAGGTGATGTTGGGGGACTCTTTCCGAACCACGACCCGACTATCTGCCCCCAGCCAGCATAGATTTGTCCCATGACCAGCGTTCCAGTATCCCAGACCATAACACTGTCATAGCGATGGAGGCATGGGTGGCCCAGCAGAACATCCGTAACCACGTGGGGCTTGATAACGGCACTACGGGCCAGAAATGAGGCGACGGTGACGAAAAACGAACACATTGCGATAGCAAAGTTGCTAAAGGTGAACAAAGCATCAGGACCGGATGCTATTCCGAACCTGGCCATCAAGACGGCTATCTTGCTGGCTCCCAAAATGTTCAGGGTGGTGATACAAAGATGCCTGGATGAGGGTGTCTTTCCAGACGCCTGGATACATGTGTGTTGTATACAGCGGGTAAGGTGCTCGAGAGGGTAATCCTCAACAGACTGACAAATTACACGGAGAGCATAGGCAGTCTGTCTAATAACCTGTTTGGCTCTTATAATGGGAAACCGACGGTGGATGCCAATCTGTCCGTTACCAAGACGGTTGAAGTGGCAATCCAGCGCAAGAGGCGAGGAGCCGCTCTGTGCACTGGTCACGCTTGACGTGAGAAATGCGTTCAATAGTGTTACGCCAGTTGAGTGACTATCGCCTCCAGGTTCCTGGGTACCCTCCCAAGATTCTGGGAAGCTATTTCCAGAATTGGAGTTACTGGTGTGCAATACTGAGGTAGGCCAGAAACGTGTTCAGATCACCGCAGGCGTCCCACAAGGTTCGATCCTGGGTCAGGTGCTATGAAACACGATGAACTATGGCTTGAGTTCCCGAACGGAGTGGACATTGACGAGTTTGCAGACGACATCACCCTAGAGATATGTGGTGAATCCATCGACGAGGTGGAATTAACGGCCACGCACTCCATTGGCATTGAGGAGATGGATGAGTTCCAGAAAACTGGAGCTCACCCATCAAAAGGCTGACGACACGGTTTTTTTCAACTGAAAATCGGAGCAACATATGACGATTAGTGCAAGTAATTGAACAATAGAATTGAAGAGGTATTTGAGGTACTTGGGGAACATGATCGACGATAAGCTGTACTTTATCAGCCACGTCGATTATGCCTGCAAGAAAGCCTCCCGTTTGATGTCAAATTGCCCGGCGGTGCAAGGAAGTAAGCGGAAGCTCCTGGCTAGTGTCACCCTGTCCAGTGGTTAGTGCATACCGAACGGCATTGTCATAAAAGAGGACGTAGAGTGCTTCGAACAACGTGGAACAAGAGATATTCGAAAGACCACTAGGACGCGGTATGCATAGCAGCTTTCCAGATTGTCCTCGATCTCCAACAAAAACGGCGAAATAACCAACGACAGAAGTCTGGTTGAAAAAAAAGAAGACGCCTACTTTCTTCAGCAAGAATTCCAAGTGTTCGACGACTGGTGCTGGATCAATAGAAGGTCCTTAAATATATCCAAATGCTCGGCTATCACCGAGAATACATCTTTCGAGGAATGCGCTTGAAACATGATGCAACAGTCAAGGATTTGGCAGTAATGCTCGACTCCAAACTGTCGTTCCACAAACCACATTTCCTATATTGTTTCTAAGGCCTAATCGCATCTTTCGCTTCGCAAAAAACTCAAAGACCTTTATTATCGGAAGATATTATACTTCTCTTTGGTTCGTCCTTTTTTGGAGACTGTGCTGTCATTTGGTCCCCGTTCTAATAAAATGCAGTCCAGAGGATCGAAGCCATCTTCGTTGGCAAGTCCCGCAGATTGCTAAGTTATAAAAGTCAGTGAGCTTACACCTGGAACTGTCCATCCTGGAAATGTTGGAATGGAGGCGAGTGGTGGACCAATCATGCTTCGTTGACCTCCTTCATGGAAACATCGATTGTTCCACTTTACTTGGTCTCTTGAACTTGTAACCCTCAAACTTCTACCTCGAGCAAGTTGTCGAACTATATGATTGTTTCATCTAATCGTGTTATGGCCGATTCGATCCGTGTGTTTTTAGAAGGAATTCATCGTCATTTTAGTAGTACGTGTTTCGAAAACAGTTCAACTTTAAAGTCCCGTGAGCAATGCTGTGAGTATATATTTGGACTCAATTGGATGAATAAACCGATATCTTTTGTCGGAAGCAAAATTTTCGAAATGGGTGCATGATGAAATTGCAACTCTTGGCTAATTCTACAACTTCGTGTAACAGTCAAGGGTAAGTCGCTGAGAACAGTCTGCCAGCCACGATATCTTACACTAGATGTGAATGTTTCATAATTACGGCACATTGATTTGCAATCCATACCACATGTGTGGCACACCCAGGAAAACTTTTGACAGATGAGCTTATAGAAATGTGAAACTAGTAACCTTGCCAATATGCGTTGCCAGGCTCAGCTGAAAATAACAATTTGTGCTGTCAACACATCGGCACATTACGGGAATTTCCAGAACATTGCAACGCTTGTAGACACACTAGAAAAAAAAACACAGGAAAAAAATAGGCTGAGCGATCCACCCCTTGGTAACAGTACATTTCTCTTGCTCATGCACCATTTAAAAATTGAGATATTCCGCGCCCATGCCGTAGATTTTGAAGTTAGAACAATACATTTTTGTAATACATTGTCAAATAAATTACGATGGAATCATCTTATTCACTACCCTAATAAACATGTACCATACAGGAACGATATTATAGATGGTGTGATCATACCACTGACAGTTGGGACGATACCCCGAATTGGCGGTTAGGCACTTCTTATGGTTATTGTTTATGCGGGTAGTGCCTTCTTATAAAACGATTGCTAAATTAAATCTGACAGTTTACCTCAAAAACCTTACTAGGAATATACCGAAGTCGAACGTCACCCTGTGGCTCCACCCTTCAATCGGATTTGCTATAGATCATTGCACCGAATGTATTAACCTCACTTTTTTGGGACCTTGTTTACAAGATGTTAGAATTTGAACCACTCAAACGAAATTTGTCATTGGCTTTTTCCAGATTCTGTACTATTACACACTCAGATTATTTTTCAGAAATCTGTAAATTTTTTACACATATTTTTAAAATTTTCCCCGAAATCCGTTGAATTATATTACCGAAAGTTCAGCTGTTGAGAATTCGGTAAAACCATACAGATTTCTGTGAAATGTAAAATCTAAGTGTGTAGATTCAGAAAAGGATGTAAAAATAAGCACTGGTGCCTGCTTCCCTGCAATTTTATTGCAAGCTTCCTGAACTGTCAAAACTGCATTGATGACGCCAATGATCTATGTAGAAGGGTTCACGGGAATATTCTAGAGCATCTTCTTCAGTTTGTTGAATGTGAAAAAGAAAGTCTTCAAAGTCGGTTTTATTGTTATTATTATCAATATTTGAGTAAATTCACTTTTCCATCAATCAGCAAAGAAAGAAATCACGAAAGTCGCCTCAATTTCGAGCAGTTCTTTCCCAATTACGCGTGATTTCTTATATGTTAAAAAATATCACCAATTTCCTTACGGCTTAAAGGTCAACTTAAGGCAAGACACCTTTGCTGAATACATCAAAATATGTTTTATACTTTCATATGCATGATAGTTACAAAAACACAGAAGTATACGAAGAACAAACATTGGTCAGCACAAGAATCTGTTTCACTTATATGAAAGAGATTTTAAAAATACTCAAATATTTTCGTTGATATTTAGAAAAAATCCTTATTTTTACAAATACTACACTATCTCAAGTTGCCTGGTCATCAAAGTTGTCTGGCTCTTTGGTTAACACATAGCATTTTAGTCGATTTTCATGTATTCACTACCCGTGTCTTTTTTTTCGAAATTGACAAAAAACCGCCATTTTTTGATAAAAATTGTTCTTAATTTTGCTAGTTATTGAGAACCTCACCCAAATAAACAAATAAAACGTTATGCCTGGGACAGACATACAACGTACAGCCAAGAGTTATGGCCCAAACACAATGATAACGGAAACGGAAAACGGCAAAGCCCGATCTGAGTATGCCTGCTTGTCGGAAAGAAAACAGGCTAGATCCAAGCCGATTCTAATTGGACACATGGAAGTCATTTGCAGCAACTGTCAAAATTGCCGTTTTCCGTTCCGTTTCCGTTATCATTGTGTTTGGACGGTTAGTCTATGGTACAGCGTTGTACGAACTGTCAAATACTTTAATCCAGTACAGAAAAACACGTACTAGACTAACACCCCGTTCACACTACTGCTTATATTACGTGATATAGACTATCTTGATATCAGCATCTATACATCTAGTTTTCACTGGAAATAATGTACATGTAATTTGATATCAAGATACTCTATATCACGTAATATAAGCTGTAGTGTGAACGTACTATAAAGCAGTTCAAGGTTCAACGCTGTACGTTGTATGTCTGTAACAGGTATTAAAACAAAGCATATTTAGTTCGTACTCAAATTTCAAAATAAAATAAAATTATGATTCATTTCTTTGCCTATTTTTATCAACTATTAGAATTCTAAAAAAATGACCTACGTTTCTACAAAAGTCAAATTTCGAGAATCACTGGAAGAAAATTAAGCGATATGAAACTTGCCGTGTTATTTCTATCACTTCCATTCTCTCTGACGAGAACATTTTATCCATCCAAGTAGGTTACTGACACTGTTTTCCAACGAGACATCCGCTATTGAAAACACCAACAAAAACAAAAGTTCTTCCTGCTGCTCTGGCCACCTGTTGCTCAATTGTTTGAAAGCTACGTGGTTCTCCCCTACCACAAGCGCTCCAATTCCGTCGCGTAGGACACAACGTTCCCATGGAACATCGGGACGGTTGTTTGCGACGATAAATTAGGGCGTACAATTTTCATTTCTCCACTCTAATATTGCAAGTGGTCAAACATCGAGTAACTCACGGCAAGTTCAACTTCAACAGATCAAAATGGATCAAATCGTTGAGGAAAGTGGTGAAGACTCCCAGGCACCGGAATCCACCTTCGAGGATGATCTCATTCCGAAAGAAATATCCGATGAATTCTTCGAGGAGATGTGCTCGAAAGCCAACTTGGTAAATGGATACTCTAGTTCAATTAGGTCATGGATTGTTTGTTGAAGTTGTTCTACTTTTAGACCGTCAAAGACTTACAGGGAAACCAACAGTATGGCTTGGCGGAGGACTTTCAAAAGTTATTGCTCACCAGCCAACAGTTGCGGCAGCAGTTGTTGGACGAGAGAGATAAAATTGAAAAGATGCAAGACGAAGTCTCGGCAGCTGCTGGAAGAGTCTCGCAAGCTTTAGCGATTTCTCAGAAAGATCAAGATACGATTCTGGCATTGCGTTCCGAAATTGAGGATGCATGGAAAAGATCAGATGCGGCTCAATCGCGTGAGCAAACGGCACAAGAGGCAATGAATCAAATGCGTCAAAAGTTGGAGAAGCTGTCGACTGACACTGATAGACATGGTGATAAGGAAGATGAAGTTGGAGCCGCAATGGGGAAACATAAGGAAAATATTTTGAGAGAACGGGATCGTCTATTCGTCGAGGTTGAAGAACTGAACCGTCGTTTGCTTACTCAACGGGCATATACGGAAGAATTGGAACAGAAGTGTAATGATTCCGAGATAAAGGTCAAAGAGCTGTACAAAGTGCTGGATGAAACTTCGAATGACGCTTTTCGTGATAAGCGAATGTTGGAGAACTTACAAGCTCAACATGTGGAAGTAACAAGCGAGCTGGTGCAGAAAACTGATGAAGCAAAGCATTACAAGCAGCTCGCAGAGGCAAGCCATAAGACCACTGTACACCAGGGAATGCAAATGGCTGCCATTCGAACCACTCTGGAACGTTTGACTACAAGCAACAATTTGCTACAGGTGAAACTTGCTAAAGCGCAGGGAGATTTCGAAAACATGGTTCAACTGAAAGAGAAGGTTACCAATGAGTTGAACACGAAGGTGAACATCCTCAAGCTGAAGGAAGATGAAAATAATAAGTTTCGATTGAGAATGCAAAGTTGTCGAAGAACAAAGAGCTTCTACAGAAGAAGATTGTACAATTGGAGATGGCTAAGAGCACTTTCGAACAAGAGGTTACTAAATTCAAGTGAGTATAAGTGTATTCTGATGTTTGTTCTAAAATTGATGATAATGAATTTGGATCCCATTAGAAATGTTATCGTCACATTCGAAAAAGAACGCGATGCTACAAAGAAAGCTTTCGATTTATCCAAGAAGCAGGTGGACGCAGTTCTGCGAGAAAGAGACTTGGCTAGAAAGGATTTAGCCAAGGGGAACAGTTTGTACCGCCAGTATTGGTAGATTGACCTTCGATTATCAGTTTTTATTTTTCAGAATCAATCTCCGATTTGATGGATCAGATAACTTTGTTAGAGAAACAGCAGAAAACTTTGGAAAATGAAATCAAGGGTTATCAGGCGGCCGCACAGAAGCAGAGTATGTTGATGCTGAAAGTAGAAAAAGATCGTGATCGAAACGCAGAAGAACTTCAAAATATCAGCGACAAGCTTGAACAAATGAACGAGGACTTGCTGTACAAACAGAATCAAATTGTGGAGCTACGTGAGAAGTTGAAAGAGACTGATTCGAAACTGTTTCAGTGTCAGAATTCGCTGGAATTGACCAGAGGCGAGAGAAACATCTTCGAGCGAGATTTAGCCGTCTGCATGAATGATAATAGTAGCTTGAAGGATCGACTGAAGAATTCCATCCACACAGTTGATCAGCTAAAGGAGGAAAACTCCTCCAAAGTAGCAGAATTGTTCAAAGCGAACAAAACGATTGATAAGATCGAAAAGGAAAAGCAGACGCTAAAATCGGAAGTCCAGAACATATCGATCACACTACAGCATACTAAGTCTGAATTACACGAGAAGATGATGGAAAATGTTCGACTGAATAAAACATTAACGGAGGATGAAGCAAATATGCTACGTCTAAGGAAGCAGCTGGATGGAACAATCAATGAGAAAGATTTGATCAAAGTTCAGATGACGCAACGGGTTGATGAGATTAATAATCTAACGGAAAAATTGAACATGTTAAACATGGCATTAGACAGAGGCGAGAGTCAATACAGAGATCGATTAGACGACATTCGACTACTGAAAATAGAGATCAGCAATCTGAGATCACAGAGAAATCTTCTAACAAGAGGTTTGGCCAACACTGCGGACATGCGTCAGGAAACGTTGCAATTGCATAGAGTTTTGAATCAAGAGCGTGTGAAGGCAAGAGCACTTGAAGAAGAAATGCTAACGCCGATGAATGTTCACCGTTGGCGCAAACTGTCCGGCAAGGACCCGGAGAAGATGGATCTGATTGTCAAAGTGCAAACGTTGCAGCGTAGAGTTTTGTACCAATCGGTAACTGTTTCCGAACAGGAGAAAACCATTCAAGAATCGGACAAGATGTACGGTGAGCTGAAACAAGTGGTGGAAAAGTTGCCACATCAAAAAATGAAGGAGCAACTCTGTGCTACTCAACGGGCACTTACTGCACGAACCAAGAAACTAAAGGCTCTATCGGCGGAAATACGCGTTAAGGAGGTCGACAGCAAGAGCCAAGAGTGCCTGGTGGAAGAGTTGAAGAAGTCACTGTTGGAGACCAAGAAAGAGCTAGTTAAGGAGGTAGGTTACCGTCGTCATAAGACTCTTTGTCGCTTTGAGACAGTTATAATGTAACGATATTTTTCAGAAACGGGACAAACTGAAACTAACTGAATCTGTGCGCAATGCTCTAATGCCAGCTAACGGAGGACGCAGACCTTCCACACACCAGGAAACGTCATAATGGTTCAGCGAAACTCAACGAGTGGTGGTTACCGAATGATGGGATCCGGTTTCAAAGTCAGTTGTTGAGCGGATGGGTCTCTTCATCAATGATGAGGTGTGATTTGAAGCTTTTTATAATCTTGTGTAATCTGGATTTTACTATTTCTTGATTATGCTATTACTGCACTGCCAATAAAAGCATAGGAATTGCTATATTTGAAAGCACAGAGCGGGTAAGTTGTTTTGAGGCCACCGCGGTTTAGTGGAACCATCATTTTCCATGCTACATAACACTCACTTTTCCCGTGCCTAACTCCTTTTCCTAACTTCCTTTCCCTTTCATCACAATCGATTCCACCCTGTCAGCGACCAACAACCGATCTGGTCTTGCGTTTGCGTAGAGTGATGAAGTATTCTGAAGTTTTTGCTAAAGAAAGATAAAGAACATCATCAAGCCAGCTACAGTCAACTCCTGTAACGAATCGATTTTCATTGATTCAACTATATTTAATGTTTACGTAATCAACTTCTATAAACGGAAGTCTAAGAGGCACTCTCACCTTGTGCTTCAAGAAAGTCAATAATCATTTAACGCAATAGAACCTCACCAGCTAGCAACCAGCGGTCGTCCCTCTCCTGCGTCTGAGATAAGGGACAAGATGTTCGGAAATTTTTCCACAGGCAAGTGCATCGCTGCTTCAGAATTCTCTGAATCGTTTATCATTACCAGTCGATCTCTACCAAGTAAGCTTCTTTTGACCACTGACAAACGGGCAGCTGGGCATTGTTGTGCCGCAAGCTCTAAGCATTACACGTATTGCTTCAATGGGTGTTGCTTGCTTTGATGATGATCATGATTGTTCAGACCGCAATCCATTTCGTGACCCTGAGACGGTTACCCGGTTGAAACATCGTATCAACAGCTACCAATGAAGGTTGAACGTTGTCTTCGATGGTATAAAGGAGAACTTTGCCAATTCGCGAAAACATCGACTGCTCGTACTAAGCCATCTTCTTCCGCATACACTGATTTGTCTCATTTTCCAACTAAGCACGGGTCGCAGCTTGTCTAGTAGAACTATTTTCTACTTGGAGTTGGAGGGAGTTGAGATAATGTTCAGGCCATGTTGGCCAAACCTGATTTCGCATTAGTTGGAGGTGTTGCCATCGGTTGAGGGGACTAACTGTGTTCTAAGGAAGGCTCGACTGGAGCAGTCAGAGCTCGACCAATCAGGTAGAGTACTTGAGTGATCTGTGCATCGTAGCCAATACCTTTCCGGAAGGCGCTGATTAGGCCAGCTTGGCCGATAAATGGTTGTTCCTCGTGTATAGCAATAATCATGTTTCGCGCTACAGGACCCTAAAGGGTGATACGGTCAAAATTTGGTCAAGGGAAAACGCGTGTAAATCGGTGAAATCGTTTATTTAAAAAATCAAATTAAATTTCTTTTTCAAGTTCAATTAGTATAAAATTCAGGAAAAATATTCAGTTGGGCTTCCGCTTTTCCAAATCCGAATTGCCGGGCCTTACGCTTGACCCCTGCCATCAGATTTTGTACAGCCACCTTGTCCACCTTCTTCGCCGCAGAAAGCCAGTTTGCCTTGAACTGCTGCTCGTCCTTAGCAGTTTTTTTGGTCTTCTTTAGGTTCCGCTTGACAATAGCCCAGTATTTCTCAATTGGGCGGAGCTCTGGCGTGTTGGGAGGGCTCTTGTCCTTGGGAACCACCTGCACGTTGTTGGCGGCGTACCACTCCATGGCCTTTTTACCGTAATGGCAAGATGCCAAATCCGGCCAAAACAGTACGGAACAACCGTGTTTCTTCAGGAAAGGCAGCAGACATTTATTCAAACACTCTTTCACGTAAATTTCTTGGTTGACAGTCCCGGAAGCTATGAAAATGCTGCTTTTCAAGCCACAGGTACAGATGGCTTGCCAAACCAGATATTTCTTTGCGAACTTTGACAGTTTCGTGTGCTTGAAAATATCTGCTACCTTTCCCCTTCCTTTTGCCGTATAAAACTCCTGTCCCGGAAGCTGCTTGTAGTCGGCTTTGACGTAGGTTTCGTCGTCCATTACCACGCAGTCAAACTTCGTCAGCATCGTCGTGTACAGCCTCCGGGATCGCGCTTTAGCCGTCGTATTTTGTTTATCATCGCGATTTGGAGTCACTACCTTCTTGTAAGTCGATAGTCCGGCTCGTTTTTTGGCTCGATGCACGGTTGTAGACGATACACCCAGCTTATTTGCGGCATCTCGGAGAGATAGGTTAGGGTTTCACTTGAAACTACCGGCAACTCTCTTTGTCGTCTCAGCGGCTTCCGGTTTTCGATTTCCCCCCGATCCAGACCTCCTGGATGTCGACAAACGTTCCCCAAACACTTTAATTACATTTGTAACGGTTGATTTGGCAACTTTTAGCGATTTTGCCAACTTTGCGTGCGAGTAGCTCGGATTTTCGCGATGCGCGAGCAAAATTTTGATACGCTGCTCTTCTTGCTTGGACGGCATTTTGACAACTGAAGAGTGAATTCCAAAACCAAAATAGGAGCAACATTCTACACACACACCTTCAAAATGAGGGGTGTTCAGGTTTTTTAAATTCAAAATTGAAAGAAATACGTCAAGTTGATATTGACCAAATTTTGACCGTATCGCCCTTTAGTAGGGTAGATCTGATAAATCTGAAGTTTCGCTCCGGAAGGAAGTTTTGAATGATCCAACCACCCACCACGCTCTTTTTACACCTGGTACAGGTTACTCAGTCTTTTGCATGGTTGATTGGATATCCCATGCTGGATTGCATCACCAAAATGTAACTGATTTGATGATTATTTCGGTTGATTTATTCCTTGTTCGCACCCGGCTGATAGTGGCTTGCAGTAATTGTCCACAAAAGGCAACACGTAACTCATTAGGCATTGGATCTTGCGAAACGAACTGAACTTGTAGAAACATGCAAACTGCACACTACTTAAAAGTGATGATGCTACTCTGAGCTTCGTCTTCGACGCTATGTTCGGATGCAGTCAAGAATTGCGGATCGTTCTACCCGAGGTTATCTTGTCCCAACTTCTACGGTTTCTGACCACGAGAAACAAAATCAGCAGAATTGACAGCTGAACGTATCCATTGGATCCTAATCAACCAAACGACCCTTCACGAACGCTTGTAGTTGGACCAATAGTTTCTCCAGCCATGCGTGAACTATATCCCAAGTAGCACACTAAGGTCAGAATTAGTTGTAGTAACTTGATTATGACTTAGAAAGGCATATTTATGTTATCTCAACTGAGTGGCAACAAGTGTGCTAATTGGATACTGCTATCTGACATATTTTAAACGCAACAATGACTTGGATGACTTGGTACTTCCATCGGGATCCATTGAATTCTGATTGGATGATAGCCAACCAATTCCGCACAAACACCAGTAGTTGATCCAATAGTTTATCCAGCCATGCGAGAACTACAGTGTTATCTGACTAGATCAAAACTGCTCGAAGGGCATTAGAAGCGCATCAATGACTTGGGTGATCAATTTAGTTAGAAGAACTGCAACACAAAGTTCCTTCCCTGGTATGGAGAGCTCATGTCGAGGCACAACCTTTGATTTGCTGCTCAAAAGATGAAGTTTCGCTGATCCGTAGGTGAAACTGTTTCTCAAATACGAATATGCACCATATGCTACGTTTGATGCATTGGCAAACCCGTATAGCTCATGCTAGTAAGGCTTTAAGTTGACGTGACACACGATGACTTCCTCTATTGTGTTCTCCGACGTAGAAATCACCGATGGATAGTTTTGATCAATCCTAATAGGCACACTGGATGAAACATCTTGTTGATTGATATCACGCTAAAGCTGTGCCATATATCGCCACCGATTGCCTGTCGATTTACCAAATTTGGACGTCTTCATTGAGTTATCTAAAATAATAATAATCCGCCCACTATATCACAAAACATTACGATTGGTTGAGCGGATTGGAGATAATTAAATCATTGGGTATAGGACCAAGTCTCCATCTGGCTAAACCGATGAGCTTGGATATCAATAGAAGCATACAGTTGCTGGCACGAAGTGAATCTGCGGACTCTTGTTTTTTTCAGGTCCCTAAATAGTAGTTTTGATTGAATTACCATGGAGTGTTCTTTAGAACGTTCTACTTGATTGATGCACATATTAGTTGCAAGTGGCGAACTGGTTTGTGGAATGCGGTTGTGAAAATTTAAAGATTACGAAAAAAATTGCTTCGATCATCGACTGTGAACGGTTGTGTCCATGCTTTATTGCGCACTATTTTTTATCGGGCATTCCTATTCCAGTTATCTATTGTTCGGGGCCGCGAGTTTACTAACGATTGTGAACCATAAATATGATCACATCACTTATCACGTTCACTAAAAAGCAAAGGTCACAACAACATTCCCAGCTGGTTGCAAGGACGTGGCTGGCTGGATTATTTAATAAATTGAATCACGGCAACGTGTACATTGAGAATAGTCGGTTACTCCCAGCCGCATTCAATTGATTCAAAGTGTAATTTCCAGGGGCTCTGCGTCGCTGTCAACCACATATAGATGCACCATAGTTCATATGATTTTGACAATTTTGGACATCTGACAAATGAAATCGACACAGATTGTTCATTAGGGCCTCACTGACAAACGTAAACAATTGCTTCTTCCTCGAATTTATTGACCTGGAAACCTGGAAACATGCCTTATTAATCTACCACAGCCATTTCGAAGAACAGGATTCCTTCTATTCGGTAGAATTGTAAGCTAACATGGGTAGACGAGAAATTTACGGAAAAGCCATTGTATAAGCTTGTCAGTTAGCCCCTAATGAAAAATCTTTCAAGAGGCTCCAAGAGATGTCAAAAAAGTAAGGTTAACACATTTGGTGCAATGATCTATTCTACGTGGGATGCAACCAGCAGCTACGCCAATCGGACAGCATTCAGCCGGTGTGGCCTCTGCTGTACACAGAAGTTGTCTCCATTGTAATCGGTCCATGGCTGTCCTCGCTGTCTGCGGAAAGGCGCCTTCTATTTAATCGACCCACCTTGCTCATCGCGCGGCTCTTCTTCTTGTACCCGCCGGTTCGTTTTCGAGAACCATTTTAACAGGGTGTCGTCCGACATTCTTACGACATGCCCAGCGCATAGTAGTCAGCCGATTTTAGTGATGTGTATGATGGGATGTTCTTCCAGCAACTGATGCAATTCGTCGTTCATTCGCCTCCTCCACGTTCCGTCTTCCATCTGCACTCCACCGTAGATCATACGCAGCACCTTCCGTTCCAAGACATCAAGGGTACGTTGGTTCTCCTCTAGCAATGTCCATGTTTCGTGGCCTTAGAGAACTACCGGTCTATTAATGTCTTGTAGATGGTCAACTTTGTGATTCGGCGAACTTTGTTCGATCTTAGCGTACTTCGGAGTTCAAAGTAGGCACGATTGCCAGCCTTAATGCGCCTTTGTATCTCTCTGCTGGTGTCGTTATCGGCGGTCACCAACGAGCCCAGATACACGGATTCGTCAATTACCTCGATTTCGTCACCGCCGATCTGATCTCGTGGTAGGAAGCTAACATTGTCTTCTCGTAAGCCTCTTCCCTTCATGTATTTTGTTTTCAACGCATTAATCACCCAAGCCAAATCCTACCAGCTTCAGCCTTAAGGTGAATCGCTGCTCCATGTATTTTTTTCCTATCTTTTATCTCGCTCTCGCAAACTCACCTTGCTATTTCAAATTGATAAATCTCGATTGTTAGTGAATGAACATCGAATCGAACTCTATCAGATTGCTCACAGCAAGTAAGCATACAAACTGATGTGATTAAATTGCCAATATCTAGTACCGACTCTGAGTTATATCAATTCTAAATGTCGAGGTAATGACTGTCATCAAGAATGATTAAGCATATGCTCTTAAGTCTGATATACGTTTTCGCCATCGTCTCAGAGTTACGTGCTACGATATCAACGTCGTCGGCGAAACCAAATAGTTGGACAGACTTCCTGAAGATCGTGCCGCTCGTGTCTATGCCAACTCTTCGAATCACACTCTCCAATGCAATGTTAAACAACAAACACGACAATCCATCACCTTGCCGTAACCCTCTCCGAGATTCGAAGGGACTCGAGAGCGTCCCTGATACTCGGACGACACACATCACTCGATCCATCTTTGCTTTGACCAACCGCGTCAGTTTTCCGGAAATCCATCCCTAAACCATTGAAAGCACCTATCACTTTACTCTTTTGCTAACTGACCGAAGTTCAAAGCGTTAGTTGGGGCAAGTGCTGGTATCAACAATGGCAACTACCAGCTAGCATGGAGTATACTCACTGACCGCTACCGGAACAAGCGCCTGATAGTTGAATCGCACATCCGTCGCTTACTTAATATGATGAAAATATCGAAGCCATCATTCAAGGAGTAAGAGTTCACTAGGCGCGTCAAAAGTCTTTGTTTTGAAGACCAAGAGTAACTTAGAATTCCTGAGCATATTAGGCTAAGTGGCCTTGAACGCACGCACACTACAGCGCCATTTAAAACAAAGGAGAGCAAGTAAGTAGGAAAATCTTTTGGAGGAAAACAAACCATCATTCCTCTGCATGTGCTAGAAAGGGAAAGGTGATTAAACGTCAAAAAGCCTAATGGTGGTGTACCTTATTGCGGGTTATTCCGAGAGTCGAAGTGACGTTTGTCGCTTGGTGTAGTGAGAAAAGTCACCTGCAGTGACGTGACTATCCATTTGATTTATACAGAAAAGTCACATCACTACTGGAAACTTTTCTGACTTCACCAGCGACAAACGTCACTTCGACTCTCGTAATAACCATAATTATCATCGCATTAGATTACGCTACAAGAATGACCTTAACCGAACACAAAAAGAAATGAGTTACCTTAAAATCAATCGACAATTTAATCTCTCAGAATCAACAGCCATATTATCAGCAAGACAAAGTCACATTAGACATCGGCATATCACCTATGCAGAGAAGCAAAGCGACTGCAACAAATTGCAATCCATTCCATGGTTGAATGGTTAGCATCCAATCTGTGGTGGTTGGCATTTAACCACTTATATCCGTTGTTCAAAAAGCTAACAGGAGCTCAAATGAGCAAGAAATTGCGATCAGCTGGTTTTTGCAACAGTTGTCTCCGCAAAGGACATCAAGCCAGAAAGTGTTCGTCAATCAAAACTTGTCGTAAATGCAATTAGTGCCACGACACCATCCATCATGATAATAGCGACAGGAACGACAGCCGGGATGTAGAGTCAACCGTGCCTGGTTTCAGGTAGCAGCCTGAAGATTTCAAACCACCAGTTGTAGAACTATTATCGGTTTGGATCAACCTTTGTCTCGACATGTGCCACCAATCACGCCCAAACAGGAAATACGTTTTTTTTTCAAGGAAACGTTACGATGCATACCGATAATTTGGGCACGGATGTCTCGTTGGCTTGACTTTGATTTGACTCAACGGACCAAACTGTTCCGCCTTGATGGAACATTTCGGAAAACTATATCTGTATGTGGATCTGAATTTTCGCTTTTTCACAAATGTTCTAGATGCTTCTATGGATGTGGAGTAACAAGACATTTTCTAGTTGCTTCTATCGGCGTGATGATGATGATTATTCAATAAGCAATTCATTTCGCGACATTACGACGTTAAGAACATCAAGTTTGACCGAGACGTGGCTAGATCAGCGTTGCCAGGTATACCGATTTATCGGTATTTATACCGATTTTTATTCTCAATACCGATATACCGACAAAGGCTCTGAAAATACCGATTTCCAACTTTTTATACCGATAAATACCGATTTTCAATGAAAGTTATTTCAACATTATATATGGTTTATTATTTATTAGCGTGTTTATTTAGATTTCTTACCCCTTATTAATTATTTTTCAGAAAATATTTTCTCAATTAAAACTGCACCAGATTTGAATAAATAAAAAACAAAATAAAGGAATAAAAAAGCTTCATTCAGTCACACATAGCATTTCATTAGTGTTAAGTTTCAACATTATCCTTTAGCCAATGGCATCTATTTTCGTATCATTTAATAAAACCACAGATAGCCACAATACATTTAACATTTTTTATACGTCAAACGCAAGGGAATTAAATGCCAACTATCAAACATCGCTTTGAGTTTCATACGGAGGTAATTACATTGATCAATTTCTCTTAGTCGATTTTTGGCTAATATCTTAGTCAAAGCAAGTTTCAGTATTTAACCTGCAAGACGGAGTTATCCTTTATCGCAACGGATATGCCAACTCGTTTACCTGTAGTTATCAATTATTTTCGGATCAAAGAAGAGAAATCACTATATGCAGTTCGCCCGTGCAAAACTCAACGCGAGAAACATTTGAATAAGTCTTAAATGCACGTACCATTAATAAATTCGGAGTGTTATGGTTGTATGTCTGTGATAAAACTATCGAGTTTAATTATGATTTTAAATGCGTTAACAAATGAAGACAGGTTGTAATTTTAATAAAAATAAACTCATCAGTCCTATATTACCAAGCAACAATACTTTATACATTTATGCTTTTTAATATGGAATTTTCAAAGAAATTATCAGTTTATTGATAGGGTAGAGCGCTACAATACTACCGTGCGCTAAATACACTATGCGCTCAAGAAGCAGTGTTGCATAATCGATCATATCTTAGCTTTTCGTGACTAAAAAATCCAATGGTATGTATGGAAAAGTTCATAAAATTGGAAGCGGTATACACTAGAGTTAATCCGTTTTTGTGTTAAAATCTATTTAAAAAAATATAAGGGATGTGCTTAGCACAATGGGAGTTGGCTCAAAATCCTTATAGCTATACATGACTTTTGTTATCTTAATAACATCTTTAGGAGTGTGTATTCTGAAAAATATATATTGTTAAGTATATTTATTCATGTATACTTTCAACCTAGAGATGGAAAAAAAATGGCTAATGCATTATTTATTTTATTTTTTTTGTTTACGTCAAACTTTGTTCATATAAAATTTGAAAATAGAAGAAATGTGATCGCCAAAATATATTGTAATCTGATATCAAAATTAAACTATAGTTCACTTGACAAAAATCTAAATTTTACTTTATACCGATAAATACCGATATTTTTTAATAAGCTATACCGATATTGTATAAATCCACCTGGCAACGCTGGGCTAGATTCTCAATCTACTTTATGTTGAATCTTTCGCGAACATTACGCTGCGATCGTGTCAGGAACAATAGAAGTTAAACGACTAAAGGTGGGGTTATTGACGCTCTTAGTTCTAGGTTGAAAGCGAAATAAATTGAAGATTTTCTGAAGAACGGTATCCATTCAACTGACAGGCTTCTGTCAATTGTTTCTTTCTGCAAAGTATGGATTGAAATCGACGACGATGACAATGTACTTATTGACGCAGGTTGTCAATATTCAATTATTTGCTACGGAAAAAGCGGCACCTAACGATGAAATGATTGTTTAGAGCGACCTCAATCTAGCGAGCAGTTTGCTCAGTCCCGAACAAAAACGATCTTAACTGCTCCTTTCATCTCTTGCGCACCCTTGTTTTTCAAACAAAATATGCCTTCTGAATCCACCACACCAGATATGTAACCGACCAGCGATCAATCTAGCGAAATAGTCAATCATTACTTTTGCCCGGAAGAAACGACTGATTTTAACCGGCAACATCATTGGTACAATTAATGTCCGCTCAACTCTCAAACCATTGCATCACGTTAAAAATGCACAAATTACAGGCTCTGGACATAAACTTCAAGGGGCCGATCAAAACACACTTTTTAAAAGCCATTGGAACTTATTTGAACGGAAATCCTGGCAAAGTGGTTACGATCAACGAAATCAGCACGTTGCTAGGAAATGCATTTATGAAAACGGCTACTTTTAACGACAGTGACACTGCTCCAGCGGATGTAACCGATTTACCGGTCCATGTTCCAGCTGACGACGATGATGATTATGGCATTAAAGATGTTGATATGATACGCCACGTAGATGTTTCGGTTTTAGATCAGAGCCAAGTTCCAACATCATACAGGCCGAATTTAGGATCAAGCAATAAAGTTCAACCAGAATACACTTCAGCTCAAAAGGACGATGCTGCAATGGAAGGATGTAGCTTGGTAGTTAAGAAGCAGAAACCTCAAGTATCGTTTGATATACCAACAGACATGATTCTGCTGACACCTAAAACAAAGACAAGACAAAAGCAGAAGGCTACTGTGCTGACATCTTATGCATATCGTGAAGTACTTAAGGCTTCGCAGGCGAACAAATATATTCAACAGATAGAGCGGCAGAAGAAACGATTTTCTAAGACGATCACCGAAACACCGAAGAAACGAAACTGCTTACGAAACAAGCGTAACCAAGAAAATACCCCCCCTCCCCCCTTACTGCGTGACATAATTAATGGACCCTCCCTTAATAGCTTGTCTATCAAACGATTTGCTGATGTTTTCGACGTATTGGACCCTTAATCACACTTTATACTACCGTACTCTATGTTGCAAATACTTAAACATGTGTTACACATAGCCGTAGGAACGCAAAGAGAAAATCGACAAAGAGAGTATCCCAATGTTACTTAAGACCTAATGTATTATTTAGCTTGAAATGTGTCAAATGTGACGTGTGTCAAACGGTTCGTTTTTAATTGAAATACAGTGAACTCTCAATTCGACGGAAATACAGACTACGTACTTTGATCACTTCTCCCTTACAAAGTTTTAAAAATGTATCTCCCTAACCCGATAAATTTTCTAACTCGATGATCCCTTTAATATCGATTTAGATAAAGTTGACTGTAGTTGTGATTAAGTTGTTCCTTGCAATACGTATTACTAAAATGCCGGGAAAATTAAAAATAAATAACTTTTAAGCTACCCTGTAAAACTTCTTATCATGTCCCTGAAGAAAGGCCATGTTACCCTAATGCGTAATTTTAATACATCAAAAATATGCGTAATTTTAATACATCAGTCAATGCAAAGAACGTACACAAAATACGTTTAGTTCCTCTTTTAATCGTTGTCTTAAGGGGGTACCTTGACCCATTTTTCCCTAGGTGTGCTGTAAGTTGAACAACTGAAAATAATACTTTCTAGCCTTCGTTTTATGTTGAAGGTCGCGAAGAATTTCAAAGACAATAATTGTCTAAACACAATTTTTCGATGTTGCTGACGGAGAGCCCGGAGAGCTTCCTTCTACGCACCAACATCGTCTTTCTGATTATGGGATTCTCGGACGACTAGTCGAATTAGAACCTCTTCGTGCCCTTAACAATTTTCGCATAGCCTTGACCATCGGTGACGTTCTGCAAGGAAACCCCGTTTATGTTATGAATTTATCCGGGGATCAACTTTGGCCATTACGCAGCAATTTGAGATCAAGGTTCTTGCTCTGTCGTCCGCTATGGTTTGAGCAGCACTATACTTGGGTTGCAGCGAATGTCCAGCAGGGTTTGATTTTCCCTTGACGCGAAATGCTCTTCGTTAAGAAATCCTTTGCCTGTATGAACTAAAGGTTAAGTTAACTATCACTTGACGTTTTTGAGACTAAAAATCACATACAAAACAAAACAAACAACGCTCAATTTGCTAACTAATGGATGCTCCAGTGAAGTAAACGAATCTTGAAAATTTCACACCTGAAGTCCCAACATGATCCCGTATGTCCTTAGAGATATTTAACCATTTTCAGGACGATTGTTGTACGTGCATAGCTAGCTAATTTTAGGGATGATTGACTTGGTTTTGTTATTTGTATTGTTCTGTTGTTGTTCCATTATTGTAATATTTTATTTTATTATTCATGCTAACATCATTGGGACATAAATATTCTCTTTTTTCGGTTATGGTGCTTCGCTGACTGCACCATTCTGTCACATTTATCGGTCATCATTGACAACCGGTAAGTTTCCAACACTATGGAAGGAAGCTTACAAGTTTCCCGTTCACAAAAAGGGATTGAGAAGAAATGCTGATAACTACATGCTGATGCAACCTCTAAGCTGTTCGGACCGACCGTTTTGGAACCCGTATTTTTTCACGTGAAGCAATATATCAGCGACGATCAACATGGATTCATGCTGAAGCGTTCAACGACCACACACCTTCTATCAATCACTTCCTTTTTCATGGATGATATTTCAGCTGGTTCACAAACGGACGTTGTCTTTTTTTTTTTTTTTTTTTTTTTTTTTTTTTTTTTTTTTAGACGGGATGGAAAATCTGCAACCAGACACCTGAAGAACTCAGGGTGTGGGGATGAGGGTGCCAACTTCTCGACCCACTAAAAACCCACCCGTGCCTTAGATCCTTTCTCCCTCCCCGGAACCACCTTTCGGCATTACTTCGAGGAGGGGCTTTTGTGCTAATTAGCACCCACTATGTCTAACTACTTAGGTCTTCAGTAGTTAGGTCGCCCTTTCGACCTGCCTTTGGTCGTTTCGCCATTTCGATTGGAAATCGAGGACAATCTGGGATGCTGCTACGCATACCGCGTCCCAGATGTCCCGGTCCTGGCACATCCTCGGGACCAAATTATCCGGGAGTCGTGTCGTGACCGCTTACGGCCATCATGCCGGATCTCGCGCCGTCGAAGCGAGGACATGTAAAGAGTACATGTTCCGCGGTTTCCTCTGCTCCCGCGCACTCGGTACATGCGGAGGACTGTGCATGTCCATATTTATGCAGAATATTGTCTAAAGCACCCATGGCCTGACAGAATCTGCGTTAAGTGAAGTTAACCTCCCCGTGTCGCCTACCGACCCACCCGGATAATTCCGGGATTAGTCAGTCGGGTCCACCGACCTTTGGTGGAGTTATTCCATTCCCTCTGCCACTTAACCATTGATGCGGCTCTAGTGGTCTTTCGGATACCTCTTGTTCCACGTTGCTCGAAGCACTCTGCATCCTCTTTTATGACGATGCCTATCGGCATCATCCCCGCTAGGACACAGACCGCGTCGCGTGATACCGTTCGGTATGCACTAACCACTTTAGGGCAC
This sequence comes from Aedes japonicus, assembly GCA_034211315.2. Lineage (NCBI taxonomy): Eukaryota > Metazoa > Arthropoda > Insecta > Diptera > Culicidae > Aedes > Aedes japonicus. The sequence continues at coordinate 152,345 of JASCZW010000948.1, forward strand.
ATTAGCCTGTGTGTACTCTCTAGCTTACCTAGGTAGCACTTCGTGTTCAGAGGCGGTGATCCATGCCGGCCCGCCGTACGTTGTCTACGCGAACGCTGTCTGCCACCCTCGACAGAATCAACCATGACATCGCTGTGGCAAACTGGAAAGACTTGACTTTGGCGCCTCCTTGCTTCACTGGTTCAAATCGTATCTTTGTGGCAGAACTCTCAAGGTTAAAATTGGCGATGAGCTGTTCTCTTCGTTCCCCACCTTGTCCGGCATTCCCCAAGGCAGTCATCTTGGGCCGCTGATTTTTCTCTTGTATTTCCACGATACCAACCTGTTGCTGAAATCTCATCGACTAAGCTTTGCTGATGACCCTCAATTCTACACTCGCGAGGATTCGCTACCAGACACCTTACAGTTGCAAGAAGATTTAGAGACAGTACAAAGGTAGTGCGAGATGAACTGTATGCTCTTGAATCCGGGAAAGTGTACCGTTGTCACTTTTTCTAGGAAGAAGTCTCCTATTTTCTTCGGTTAATGCTAGGCTGGAACTCCTCTGCAAACAGACAAGAAAGGTAAAGGACCTTGGTGTGATACTCGAAGATAAACTCGCGTACAAACCTCACATGTCCTACATCATAACGAAAGCCTTCCGAAATCTCGGCTTCATTTTTAGTGTGGCTAAAGAATCTCGAGACGTGTACTGCCTCAAGTCGCTATACTGTTCGTTGGTGAGGTCAACCTTGGAATATGCTTCCCCGGTCTGGAACCGTCATTTTCGAACTGATGTCGAACGTGTTAAGTCAATTCCACGACGTTTTATCCGATACGCCCTTCGTGGACTGCCTTGGAGGAACCCTTTCAACCTTCCGAGTTACGAGAATCGCTACCTTATGATTTATTTGGACACTCTTCAAATTCGCCGTGAGGCCGCGAAGGCACTTATCGTTGCGGATTTCCAGTCTGATCGAATAAACTGCCCTTCAATTCTCGCCGATATTCAACACCAGGAACTACGTAGCCGTATCTTACGGAACACCTCCTCCTATAGAGTTCCATGCAGAGCGAACCAAATGTAGTCTGTTGATAATTAGACCAAATAAAAATAAAATAAGCGGCTTCAGTGCTTCCTAAAAAAATTTATAAAAACATGAAACGCATACCTAAATAATGTTTGCAATAGCTTTCCCGTAAACTCCGGGGAAAAAGAAGGGCCGTTATATTATCTTGCTTATTTGAAAGTACAGTGCTTGTATTTATCATCAACTCTAGCGCTTATTTTTTTTTATTATTTCGCTTCAGTTTGCTCTCCATTACTGTAAAGCTTGCAATCACATTATATCTTAAATTATGACTCACTTCCTGTTCTTCACAAGTGGGGATGTTTGCTTATCTTATTTGCGTTACGTTTAATTTTATCTTGTTTGGGTTTAACCGATTGAAGTTATATACTTCTTCTCTCTTTTTGATATTTTTTTTCAGTTTATCGCTATATAGCCATGTTTTCTTTGATGAATTTAGCAATGCTTATTTTATCCACAAACGTATTACAATACCTTGCACTCGCAAAAATAGGTAAATTATTTTTCGATTTTTGTTTTCTTTGTAAAAAAGATATCACTCCAATTTTTATTTTTCTAGCATTTTTATATGCTTTCACATTATAAATTTTATTTTATTTTATTTTTTTTTATAAAACGTGTGATTTCGGGTTACTTTTTTTTGTCAAAAAAGGTGCTTATTTAACACGTGTTATATAGCACGTTACGTTTTTTCGTATTCAAATTATAACTTGATAACTATTCTAGATGAATAAAGAAGCCTTGAACTATGGAACATAAACAAGAAAAAAGAAAAAGAATTGAAGCTAGTTTGTTTTATATAACAAGTCTCGTATTTCCAGGGCGTAAGAAGTAATTGATTCTGATATATACTGATTTATTTTCTTTACCTTGCTTTCAAGCTGCGAACAATAGTTTGAGTCTTTTTGATCAATGGATAAGTATTGCAAAATAACACTTCAATAAGGAATGTACCATCAGTTTTGTTTTTTTTAAAGGAATTTACTTCATGGACCAGGAAATATTAATCAGAATTGTAGCTAAACGTTGATTTTACGAAAGGCAGTATGCAGGTAGTCTCCAATAATATTTAAATTTCCAAGGGAAAACCAGAGGCTTTTAGCATCAGATACCGTTATTCGCATAACCGTCTCCACTTCGAATTCCGTGTGTCACCTAACTTCGAGCTTTTTGCTTAACAAATTGTATTGTGTTGATAATTTCAAAATTCATTATTTCCCCATTACTGTTCAATGTTTGTGTCAATTCTAAACAAAATATTAACTTGGTGGGCGGAATATGCGTAGGTAATTCGCTTCTAAAATGGTACGGGTCGAATTGAACACAAGTTGTGCAAGTTTCAAAATAATATTCATTTAACTGTATACACAACAACTAGCGAGGCATTGCTATATTAAATTTCTGGTTTTCAAATATTCCATAGTGTGATTCTCTCTGAGAGAATCTTAGAGTGAGGAATTACCCAACTGTCTTCGAAAAATCAACGTTTCTCTGGCTTGCTGATTTAGATGCGTCTATGATTTCATGCTTATATCGTTTCGTAACAAATACACTGTGGAAATAATTTTGTGAACACAATATTGCGATTGCAATATGGTAAATAGCCTGTTTGCACATATTATCAATTGCAATCTGCTTGAACAAGCATGTATTTAAACAAAATTGGCTATTTTTAAAGAATAGGTCAGTTTAGTTATTACAAGAAAACGTTTCAACAACAACTTTTTTGACTTGGGTCAGTAAATTGAAATAAGGTAATATTCTCTAAAGCAGACATGGTTTATTTTAATAAAAATGAAGAATCGTTTGCCTTTTAATAACTACATACACACAAAAATCAACAGCTGATAGTTAAAGGAATTGCCGGTTAAATCGTTTTAAACTCCCACCTCACGAACAAAGCATTCTCGGCAAACCCGTACCGCCTTGGTCAGTCCGTATTTGGGAAGTGGTGCCGAAGCGCTCGAGCACACACCGCAGAAAACTCCGCCACAATTTCGGCAGTGATGACGCCTCCGAAAAGGCGTAAACGAAGATGCGCAAGCCATACACCGTGGAGCATCTCCATCAGGAATCCACCTGGGAGGTGCTTCTGGCATATGCCGCTCTTCGGTTGTGGGTCCATTGATGGGACTACTTGGGCTCGATCGACTACGACCGTATTCTCCTTTCGTGCCGATTGCACTGTGCCTCCGATGGTTATCTCGTAGGTTCGACCCTGTGCTTCTACCACTGCCTTCCACCACGATCGATGTTTCGCTTAGACTTACACTTCTCTCCTGAGAGCTCCTACTAGACCCAGAACTACCTCCGGTTACAACTGAGACCGAAACATTTACTGTAACGTTTCCGCTTTCGGCAGTGGTCATCATCGTCCGTGGAGCAGACGAAGCTCTGATAGGTGAGGAACCGGGGGACCCAAAAACCGAATCGTGAGAATCCTCTGGGTTGACTTCTTCGGCCGAATAAATGCTCTGACTCGAACCGCCGCTGTTTTGCCCGGGAGTGATGACGTCTTGTTCGCTAGCACGGAACTCAAACAGATCCGATGGGTCCGGTTCTTTGGGCTTATCACTCGAAGTTGTTGCTGGCTCGGGCTGTTCCTCTGGCTCTGGCGGTGAGGAATTGATAATAAAAACACTCTTCAACATCTGGCGCAGGTCGGCAGCGAAATTGGTCTGCAGTTGGTCAGCGACTCCGGCTATACATACGAACAACCTGTGCAGAAGGTTTTCCGTGGTCCTGTAAAAAATGTAAAGCATTAAAATCTAGTTAATTGGTAAATGAATAAATTGGGAGTGTGGACGAAATCATATAATAAAGTAGGTGTTCATTTAGTTAACTGAAATGTTAGAAGATTTTCGAAAATATTTAACATTATATTTTTAAATTAAAGTTAGTAATGATTTTGTTTAAGAGATGTTTATACTATTAAAGGGCCTGTTCATAACTCACGTACTCATTTTTTTTTTCAAAGACTTTCAATTTTATTCGAGCCTCATTTGATTCATTTACAGAGTTTGGAACAACTTAACATCTAGTAGTATTATTTTTTCACTCTCTGATCACGCTTGGTAATGTTACACGTATTGTATTGTTGCGACGGAGCGGGCGGTTTCGAACGCCTGTCGCTTGCAGAACTTCCATCCTGTCTTGATAAGTTTTAGCGCCAGTATCACTAATACTGCTACCATGATGACCATCAGTTTGAGTTCATGTTGGGGGTGGTATTCTGTGTGAACCTCCTGGTTCTCGATGACGGTGACCTGCTGATCACCGATCTGCTTAACGTTGTCTTCCTTGGAGTCGGAGTTTCCCATTTTCGGTGAGGTGGTAACTGGTACAACTGGTTAGGCCTAACCGCCTTTTTTGTTCTGTGGACTTGAGTTGCCTTATATTGGTTTTTATAGAGTAGAGCCAAGTCATATTTCATCTATCAACGCAATTTATTTGAGAAAGCTAAGCACTTCTTTGCTTAGTGACTGTCGTCAGCGAGTGCCTCTCTTAGGCTGAGGTGGAGCCCAAATTTTTTCGCGAAAGTCATCATATCTTGGCAGAAGGCTATAATATGTTTGACGGTAAGTATTTGGTTGCATTTTATGCACTTAGGTGGTTTTTTTTTCAGTAGATATGCATGCGTTAACTGCGCATAGCTTATTCGTAGTCTAGTGAATATGACTTAAACTCTACGATTTCCTGCAATTGAATCTCTGTAAGGCGTGATGGTGTTTTTGCATTCTCTTCGTTTATTATTTCTAGTTGAACGCCATTCCATTTTCCATTTATCAATAATTTTCCTTTTGATGATGGTTTTGGTTTCCTTGTGGTCAACGTAGTTTCCTGCGTTATTGTATTCAGTTCGAGGGATCGCTTTGTTTCTGTATCAGCCTTCTCGTTCCCAGGAATGCCGATGTGACTATTTCATCTTTGAGAGGAGCTTTTATCTTTCTTTTTTCGATAGTGGTGATCACGCTCAGGAAGTCAGTTCATATGATGAAGGCACCTACTCTTTCTTGATTTCATATCCAGTTCAGGGCTTCAATTATTGCCATACTTTCGACGCTGTAGATGCTGAGTAGATTGTGAGTTCTTATACGTATCACGTTTCTTTCGACAATTACACTGAAACCCGTTCTTGAGTCGGTGTTAGATCCATCAGTGTAGATCACTGCGTGGAGTCTGTATTTAGTGCAGATTAGTTGGGCCAATAGTTTTCTCATTTCCAGATTATTCTTTCCACTCCTACTCGCGTGTAGGATGGTATTATCGACTTTTATTTGTTTCCTCTTCCATGGTGGGGTGGATGGTATATGCAGAGATCTACTTATTGGGATGTTTGTTCCTAGGTCCTTTATGATTCTACTACATCTGGTTTTTATAGTGTTTGGTTCGGTAGTTGGTTCTTGATTCCATAGTTCTCCTGAGCTGTGACTGCTGCATTCTTCGGTTTCGCTGTTTAATGGAAGACAGGTGTTGTTGATTGCCTTTGTTGCAAATATCGCTAGTCTTTGGTTTAGGAGGCACCTGATGTTTGGAATTCCTGCTTCGGCCAGTAGGTAAAGAACGCTCCTGTGATGATCCGTAAAGCGTCGTTATGCAAACTCTCGAGCCGATTAATTACCGTGTCACTGATGGAAGATATAATCGGAGCAGCATATAGTATTTTAACAAGTACGGTTGCTTTGTAGATATTTGTAAGAGTTTGTCGGTCGTTAGTCGCCACCCCATGATCTAGACCCGATGAATCTTAGGAACTGGACTCTCTGGGAGCAAGCCGCTCTTATTCCCTCGATGTGTGTTTTGTAGGTGAGGTGTTGGTCTTACCAAGGCAACTATTTAATAAGTAGATTGGTCGGTAGTTACCTGGACAGCTTCGTTCTCCTTTTCCCTTGTATATAGAGACAACTATGGATTTAGTCCAGCTTTCTGGATATACGGAATCTTCCCATAGTCTGTCGTACGTACTGAGGAGCAAATGTGTGAACTCTTTTGGGAGATTAGTTATCATGGCGTAGTGGATGGCATCCAGGCATGGCGAGGATCCTTTAAGGCCTTCCATGGCTTCATCGAGCTCATTTTTGGAGAATACTGAGTTGTAATTGGCTCCGTCGTTCTGGTTGACTGATATAGGGAATTGTTCGATATTGTTTTTATACGCAAGGAATGACAGTGAATATTCACTATCACTGGATATTTGTTATTAGTATTTCTTTGGTTATTTTGTGTGATTTCTCGGATGTGAGGGGATTTGAATTTTTCTTGGATTTTGCTGTAACTTTTCCACATTTTTTTGACAGGCGTTTGGACGTTGAATTTTTGAGGAAAGTCTTCCCACGATTTTGTTTTGGCTTTTATAATGATCTCTTGTGTTTTGATATTGGCTTCTCGAAAATCCTGTGCGTGTTGAGGGTTTGGTATTCCTCTTTTAGTTTTTTGCAAGATTCGAAGGGCCTTTCTTCTCGCTTTGATAATAAATTACATTGTTCCACCATGGTACCTGTTTACCGGAGGTATTTCCTGATATATACTGATATAAATTTAATATGTGAGCGTTTATCCGTGCTCCTACTTTTACAGCTATTGCTTCTAAACTTGTATTAAGATCAATGATTGCGCTATCTATGTCTTCTTTTACTGTCGTCATCACTCCGCCTGCTGATCTAGCACCACTTGATCTTTGGCGGTGGTATGTTTTGTACTTACTGATGCTTGTTTGGGAGTCGTTTTGGCACATTGATCCCTGGCGGCAAAGTACTAACGGATAGATGTCAGTCAGTAGTAATTATAGGTTGGTTCTTCTTTTTCCTAATCTCCTAACGTTCCATGAGACCGCGCAGTTTTGACTAGTTGTTGCACTATTATGATGACTTGTCATTATAAGATTATTAGGCTTTGTTTGATTAACTTATTTATATTCGATTTGTTATTTTGGACTTGTTATGACTTGTTATTGTTCCATAGCGTGGTCCTGGTGAGTAGATCCATCAGAGGTTTCTGAGTCCGATTGAACGTACTCCACCTCGTCGCATGGTTTCATCGCGGTGGTTCCTTTCTTCTTCCTCGGCGGGGAGAGTGAAGTCACTTCCTGGGTCCTAGTGTGTTTTGGGGCTGATTTGTGTTGATACAGTTTCAAAAGGTTTTCGAGCTTGTTGCAGTCTTCTTTGAGTTTTTCAGCCTCCTTTTCTGCAAGTTTTCGTTGCTTTGCCGCCTTGTTTGCTTTATGTAGTTGTTCGCACTTTTCCTGCAAAGCTTGAAGCTTCGTTTCCATTTGCAGCACTTTATTATCATTTTCTATGATACAGTTTTTTACCTCTTCTTTGTAGCTTGGTCTCCAACTGCAGTTCCATTTCTGCTCTCAGGGTATCGGCGTAGCTTATCTTTTCCTCGTTTAGCTCGTGGATTTTGGTCACATATGCTATATTCTGGTCAGTAAGTTTTTTGACTTGTTCAATTTTAACTTCCTCAGGTGCCCTGGTTCCTTTCACAGTTAATACGAAGATGCCGGTAGGAATTTTGTTCTCGTCCATGCCCTTCATAATTTGTTTTACTTTGGTCACTCCTTGATCCCATAACGTATCCAGACTTGAGTCATCAGTATCATCTTTCACGTCACGGCAGAAAACAACAACTTTGCAAGAGTTCAACGTATTGTGTTCGTACACTTTTACCGTTATTCCATCGGCTAGTTTTTAGATTTCAGCTAGGTTTTTGGCCTGGCTATCATTGCGAACTGTTACAAATATGTTTCCTTCTTTGGTCTTCTTTGCAGCAGTGATTGTCCCACAGTAGCTCTGGATTGTTTTTTCTACAAATACTGGGGACACTCCATGATGGGTTTTTCCTTCTTCCTGCCTTTCAATAACCATAATTTGCCTGAGACCTACAAACACGAATCAGTTGATTCTAAATAAGGATTTCATTTTTATAATGATGCCATAGAGTGGGGTAAAATAAGTAGCCGTTGGATGCATAGAATAACCTAACCTCACAAGTTTCGCAGTGTTTTGTTTTTTTTATGCGCGTTTGAACAATTGCGCTCACGTATATGACGTTCCTCGTTCTAAAAAGGAACCAACCCGGAAAGGAACTGGTGCCGCATATCCTCAACGACAAGAATCAATTGACTGGCAAAGGCTAGCACAGAGTTTTCTGAAAAAAACCTTCGCAACTGTCGCTACAGACACGAGAAGTCACATCGGCTGTGCGTATACAAGCATTCAACACGCATAATGTTTACACATTTTACAATGTTTTGGAGGAAGTAACATCTATCTCCAGACTATCGTAGACAAAACCTCTGTTGTAACGGTTTTATTATGCTGTTCTCAAAATGATTCAGATTCACAAAAACAAATCAAAGCGTTTGGTACGACAAGGACGACGGCAGATGGGCTGTGTCACGTCCGGAGAAAGATGATTATTATATACCACCAGATACTGTGTTCCGGGGCAACTCCATGCAACAACCGTGGAAGACTTCAATACATAGTTTGAACATTTTCTCAACCATACGCGCTTCACTTCATTGAACCAGTTTTTCTGGGAGCTGAATAACCCTAAACCTACTTCTAACAAAAAATATGCTGTTTTCGATCATTTAATTCTTCTCATAAGAAAGTAGAATGAGGTCAATAAAACTTTTTGATAACATTCTGTCGTCACCTTTTAAATTCCCAAAAACCGGAAAAACGTCATTGAACTGCATGCATGGCCTTTCAAATAATATCGCAAAGATACTCACTTGAATTTTATCCTTCCAGCAGCCCGGATGGCCATTGCCACCTCCTGCGAGGCTTCGCCACTCGCGCTGCTAGTGCTGCTGCATTCGCTTTGATGACCAGACGACGGTGATGTATCACAGCTTGAGAATGTTTTAGGCGAAGTGTCTTGATTACCAGAGACGGTAACCGAACCAGTTGTCGTCGATCCACTCGACCTAGGATGTTTAGAATTGCGTTTTCGACCTCTGGTTGTCGAACCGTTAGTTTCGGCAGACCTACGATGTCTGTGATGGTTATGTTGTCTATGGGTATGACGCTGCTTTTCAGAAGATTTTGATGCGCCAGCGCTAGTACTAGGGTCCGTCGATAGATGATCCCTTCGATGGTTATCACAAGCAGTACCTTCACTATCTTCATCGTGCTCTTCTTCATTGTCGTCATCCTCATACACGTCAACTTCTCCTTCTTCCGAAGAAGACGAAGAAGACGAATCGCATAGACTACGGGTAACCGGGCGTTCCGTTTCCGATTCCGGAGAGTGATCCACACTTGGATTGGCCGTACCGAGTCCAGAGTCCGTTAGCTTTTGATTCGTATCTGACAGAATTTGTTCTATCCGAGCTTCAGAGGTATCACCTAGCTTCAGCTCTTCGTCTGTTGCAATAAAACTATCGGTTAGAGGTGCTTCATTGGTCTGCAATAGGTTACCGAAGTTTGTATTTGGAATCAAATATCCCGATGCGCAATCCGACGTCGCTAGACCATCTTTTAAGATACTGCTAGGATCGTCTTCGTCTTCGTTTTCAGATACGTCATCATCAACATTGAGAATTCGATTGTTATCTACAGTACAGTTGTTATAAAAGCTACTGTTCAGAATATCACGCTCATCGGACACGTGTTGCCGGTCATCGCTTGGAGCTTCCTCCCTTCGACTATCACTGCTATTATCATTATTACTACTATTAACATTTGTTGTCACGATAACAACTTCATCGTCCCGCGGCGAAACACCGTTGTTGTCGTTCTCGTTTGCATCACAGATTAATTCTTCCTTCAGGCTGATCTCTTCATTAGTACACAACAGTTTCTCCAACTGATACAGCTCGTGCTTGGTCAGCGTTCGTAGCAGATCTCGCATTTTGATCAGCAGCTTCCGGAATGGTCTAAACATTTCAGAAATGTTATCCGCTGGTTGGTCCATATTTAGCGGTCCATCCTTGAATATAACTAACCCGGCGACGATGGCTAACCTTGGAATGGAAAACATCAACGCCGGGTCGTACGAGTCTACCTGTTCCTGCTCTAGTAGCCCTATCTTGAGCGCACGTTGCAGTGTCTCCGAAAACAGCACACAAATCAATTCTTGCATTTCGTATTCCTGCTTAGATTTTACTTGCACCATTGCGCTCACGTACAGCAATTCGAATTCCGCGAACAACCGGTCGAAAATTTTCAAACTTTCGTACAACTGTTCCGTCGCAGCATCATTCACATCTAGCCGCAGCGTTAAACTGTTTGGTGTGTTATTCCGAAGGCACTGCTCCCTTAGCAGATTCCGAACGTTGTCCAAACTTTTCGTAACAGCTTTAGCAAGCGGGCGCATCGTGGCACTTTCCACTTCCCGGTTCATGATGGAGGATCCAGCCGCGAGACATTCCGCTCCGAACCACAGCTGACCGGCGAGACTTTCCTGTAGAACTTCTTCCGGGAATTTGGCACGGAATGCACGCGGCGCCCGATCGTCGCCCAGCAGCTCATCCATGATTTGATTGGTGATGGCAAGTACGCGGTCCTAAAATGAGGAGAATTTCGTTAGTGAGGTTGTAAAATATGAACAGGTGAATATATAAGTGATTGTATATGAACAAGCGAATCTTTGAATACGCGTTGCGAAACTTGCTGTCTTATGTTAAGCTTCACGTAGTGACCATCAAATCAGAAACGACTAGTTATCTGAGGTGAACGTATGTGTTGTATGTTGAATACCTATATATTTTATGTTGAGGGCCTTTTTTATAATAACTGCGCTAGGATATATTTTAAAACTTATAAATGCTTCCGTTGACAATCACACCAAAAATCAATCACAATTCCGTTCTCTGTTACGTTCAACTTGCTCAAAATTAATACTATTCGGGATTTCGATTGATTCAAACTCAGATTTGTCATAGAATATTGCTCAAAACTGTGACCGAATTCATGTCACATTTTCTAAAGAATCTTGCTCGGAATGAGAAAAACTTACTCCGGTTGTGAGAGACTTTATTGGACTTTCTGACCAAAATTCAATCGAGATAAATCCGGATACATTTACTTGCACATACAATAAGTTCAATAAGTTCGAATACAACTTTTCATCGTTGTGTAGGTGCGCACCATGTGCATTCTGTGTATAGGTATTGGTGTCAGCACGCAAGGCCATTTATACCAATGCCGTTTATTCAAGGTCCGGGCCACCAGGCTTAACGGTATTCTGTTTATGGTGATGTCAAACTATCAGTTCGTAGTGTGGAATGTTATGGTAGTTTGACGTCGGCGCTCACTTGCCCAGCAATGTTTACTATAATTTTGACACCAACACTGACGAAGGACCTGGGGTACAAGCCGTACAAGAAACGTAAGGTTCACGAGGTTACGGAGGCTACAAGCTCAAACTGATACTTTCGCGACACGCAGGTCAGGAGTTCGATGAGAAACACTTTGTCTTGTAACAGCCGCACAAAGTGAAAATCAACGCCGCGTACTATACGTCTGAGGTTCTGGGGAAGGTTATAGCCCCGACACTTCGGGACCTCTACGGGAAGAATCAATCCGTCTTTCAAAAGGACGGTGCACCGGCCCACACGGCGAATATCGCCCAAGCGAAGTGTCGGGAAAATTTGAATAATTTTCTCGAGTAGACTTTGTGGCCTCCTAGCTCCCAGGACCTTAATCCCGTTGACTTTTATGTATGGTCGTACAAGCTGGCTAAGTGAGTACAATGGACCAGTTTAAGAAGCTCATTTCCAAGATCTGGGACGAAACACTCATGGTCAGGTGCGTGCCACGTGTTATTCTTTTGTGAAACGTTTCAAGGTCGTCATACAACACAAAGGAGGGGGGGATGGGGGGTAGCGGTTCCCAAGCTAATATGTCGTAAAGGTTCTCGATAAAAAAATTGACTCAGAAAAGAATATCTTGTATTTTCATTGTTTCAACACATTTTAAAAGTGTATTCAAACATATTGAACACCCTGTACGTTACATACGGGTCCTCCCTTAGCTCAGTCAGTAAAGGCGCAGCTACAAAGCAACACCACGCTGGAGGTGGCTGATTCGATTCCGGTCTGGTCTAGGAATTTTTCGTTCAGGAAAATTTCTCGACTCTGGCATAGCGTATGATTGTACTTGCCACACAATCATACTAATGCAAAAATGGTACCTGGCATCGAAAGCTCTCAATTAATAACTATGGAAGTGCATCTAGAACACTAAGTTGAGAGCAAACAATAAGATAATTGTGAAAGCAATAAGCTTGAAATGCTAAAGAAGAAGAAGTACGTTACATTTTCCTAGCCACGCTGCAATTGGACTCTTGCCAAATTGATGCAAGAGTCGACATTTTTTATCGAATCCATTAAGACATAATCTTATCTGGATGCACAGACTTTTTGAGGATTTTTGAAAGCCAGTGATTTAATAAGGCTCAAATGTAGCTTTTGGACTATCTACCTACAATAAATTTACTCAAAAATATTACATTTTAAAGTTGGTGTTTTAAATTTGTCAATCCCAACCAGATTTACTTAAATTTGAGAGACTCCAAATGAAGAGGAAATTTTTTTTCTAAAAATAATTTTAACTAGAACAAATATTGAATATGTTTGGTTACGGACACAATGATGATCTAGATCATCCAAAGTGTCATTGAGTTCAGATCTTGATGTTGCACATGATCGACAACGAGGTTTAGAGTGTTTTGAAGACTTCTTAGCTGTTAAGGCTACAAGGAAAATCTTAACACCGTTGCAGGCAAATTACAGTATTCTCAGAGTATCTACGGTACTCCAAACTATTTCTTAGTTTAGTTCTTGGTGTTTTGCATGATCAACAAGGCGACTTACGAGATCTCCATCTTACTTATGAATTCGTGAAGCTCCATGGGACATCACAGCACAATTATAGTCATTTTGCAGTGTCCTCAAAATATCTACGATACTCCAAGCTATACTTTAGTTTAGATCCTGACGTTTTGCATGATCAACGAGGCGATTTGCGAGGTCTCCGTCGCACTTATCAGTTGGTAAGGCTCCATGGGACATCTTATAGTCATTTTACAGTATTCTCAGAATAACTACGGAACTCTAACTATTCTTGAGCCGAGATCTTGGTGTTTTGCATGATCAACAGAGCAATTTACGATGTCTCCATCGTACAAGTGAGTAAGTAAAGCACCATTGAGACATCATAGCGCAATTATAGTCATATTACAATATTTTCAAAATATCAACGGTACTCAAAACTATTATGGTTTAAGGTCTCCACCGTATTTGTGAGTTGATAAAGCACCATGGGATATCATAGCACAACTATAGTCATACTGCAGTATCCTCAAAAGATCTACGATGGAGACGACCTCGGCGAAGTGATTAACACCCATACCTCTCACGCCAAAGCCGCGAGTTCGAAACTCATCCCCGAGTTTGACCAAGATGATCAAGGAATTAAAAAAAAATATCTGCGGTACTCCAATCTATACTTGATGTTTTGCGTGATCAGCAAGGCGGTGATGGTAGAGCTCCATAGGACATCATAGCATAATTATAGTCATATTGCAGTATCCTCAAAATATCCAAGTGATTCTTTAGTTTAGATCTTAATGTTTTTCATGATCAGCAAGGCGATTTACGAGGTCTCCATCGTACTTAGAAAAAGGGAAGCTCATGGGACATCACTGCACATTTATTGTTATATTACAATATTCTTAGAATTTCTATGGTACTCCAAACTATTCTTGAGTTCAGATCTTCATATCTGGCAAGTTCAACTAGGTTACTAACGGGATCTTCATCGTACTTATGAGTTGCAAAAGCTCCATGTCCCATGCTATTTTGCATGATCAAAAAGGTGATTTTTACTACACTATCACGGGTACTCTAAATCATTATGGAGTTCGTATTCTAATGTTCTAGAGTATCAAGTTTATTTAGTATGATATGCGTGCATCACTCACATAAAACAACGACTATTAACAATGTTTAGTTCTAAGATGGATCATTATGCGCTGTTAGTACGTTTAGTTTAGTTCAAAGTGACTCTTCGTCTTCAAATAAAAATGATAAGAAATTAACCAAAACACCTGCAATTTAACACCTTAAATCTCTTTTTTGATCATATGCCACATCAAGATCTGAACTCAAGGATAGTATAGAGTAACGTAGATATTCTGGCAACAATTAAATACGGTTATAACGGTTTTATGACATTCCATGTAGCTTTGCAAAGCTTGTATACCGTCGAGACATCGTGAATATCCGTGTTAATATTGTAGAATATTATGACCTGAACACAAGAATAGTCAGAAATAAAAAAAAATAGTTTGGAGTACCGAAGATATTCTGAGAATATTGTAATATGTCTAAAAATGTGAAGTTTTTCTCAACCATACGTCGGTGGAGACTTCGTAAACCGCCTTGTTGGTCGTGTGGAACATCAAGATTTAAACACAAGGATGATTCGAGTATCTTAGATATTCTAGAAATATTGTAACATGTCTATTACAGTGTTTATTATGTCCCGTGGAGCAATTTCAACCCATAAGTATGGTGGAGAAATCATAAATAGCCGTGTTGAGCATGAAGAACATCAAGATCTGAAATCAAGGATAGTTGGGAGTGCCTTAGATATTCTAGAAATACTAAAACATGCCTAGTACAGTGTAATGATGTCCCATGGGGCCCAATTTCAACTCATAACTACGGTGAAGACATCGTACATAGCTTTGTTGATCATGTGGAACATAAAAATCTCTATTCGAGGATAGTTTTGAATACTGTAGGTATTCTATAAATACTGTAATTTGACTATTACAATGTTATGATGTTCCATGCAGCTTTCCCAACTAACAAGTAAGGTCAAGGCATCGCAAATCTCCTTATTGTTGCTGTAGAACCAAAAGGTCGGAACTCAAGAATTGTTTGGAACAACTAGAAAAAATAAATTTAATCCTTTTGATGGTTTTTATTGTTCAAGCATGTAGACCGTAAATTATGTTAAAAAAAACGTTGTAGGAAATCCGTATTGAATCGGTTAAAAGAACATACCTCATTTCAAATTATTATGTTAGATATGAACATGTCATCTAGTTGATTTAAACGAAAGGTGACTTTTAAGCGAATTATTGAGTATTTTTTACAAACGATAACACAATGTTTGATTTTGTTGGTTTATTTATGAAGAAGAATATATTGTTCCAAGGAAAACTTGAATATGCCAATGAGATGCCAGACTACAAATAACACATAATTTGGAATGTATTTTGTTAATTTAAGGTGAAGTAATACAAAAATAGCAACCATCGTGTCGCCATTTCAAATTTTTGAAGTCACAAATCTAAGAAACAACAGAGATTTCACATGCCAAATTACGAGACCTGCATGCTACAGTGCAGCAAATATCCTATTGAAGATTAGTGGCTTTGACAATTCGAAGTGGCGATGTGAATCAAACGAAATGATGACCAGTTTTGGATTTCAGCGACCTTCACCCAATAATTTGACGAATGTCCTTAAAACTCGTCAAACTATTCTTTAAGACGATTTTCTTTAAGACCTTACCATCTGAAGAAGGAGAGAAATACTATGTTTTTAAAGTTTCGAAATTTTCCATCGAGTACTCAAATACTCCTGGAAAACGGATGATGCCGAAACCCGTTCGACTGCGAAGGCTCATAATGTTTGATGAAACTTTCAACGCCACTCTACCGTTAACTATAAAGCGATTCCTCATCATGCTGTTCTGTGAATTTCAAGTAGCAGAATTATTGAATCGTTTCAAAGGAAATTTAAATAAAACCTTGCATCTTTGATAGTAATTTAGAAGGGATACTATAAAAAAAACAGTAGAGCTAATACACATTCCTAATTCCGTAGGTCAGGTGTTTTTCCTGTAAAAACATTGTTTTGCTCATTGGATTGTTTGTTTCTTTTATTATTCAAAACAATGCGTGCAGACACGACTGCCCATTTTAACATCCATGATCGGTTCAGGTGCGAAACATTTTCGCCTAGTTCATAATTATGTACGCAGCAAGGGAGCGGGGTTTGGAAAACGTGACGATCCATACAAAAAATTTGGTTGTCCACACAAAACGTGACAAGGGGGGAGGGGGGTTTAAAAAGTCAATTTTTGCGTGACGTACTCAATGAACGTTCTAATGAGAATGAAGCAGACAAAACTTCAAACACAAAGGAAATGTATTTTTTACTGTTGGGATAACGAAGTATACAGAATCAGCTAATCACGTGGATTCAACATTCTTTTTGAAATTTTCTGAGGCGAAAAAAATCTCTGGTCACGTCTTTCTTGGGAAGCGAAATAAAGTCGTTGTTCCCGGCTCATGTGTTGAGGCGGAGCTGCTTCCCTCCGGTGGTGAACTAATCTAAGGCTGAGAAACACCTTAAGTCATATAGAAGAAGAAGAATTATTTTTGTAACTATAGTTCTCCAATTTGTACACCACAGATACATTTAATTGGCGTCAGCGCACACAATCTTCATAAACTACTGGTTTGATTGCGAAAGTGAGGAATAGGAAGCTTCATGTTTGGAAATTACGTAAGGATTATGTACACTAGGCTGATGCAAAATTTGAAATATTTGCTCCCCTAAGCTTAATCGACGCCAATTTGGGTCCTGATAGTCCCCAAAAAATTTTAACACATTTGGTTTTAGTTTGGCTTTGCACACGCTATTCAAAGTTTGTATGGGAATTAGTATGAAGAATCTTAAATTTACATTTCCAGATCCCTCACATCTTGATATTATGTCCTTAAACCAAATCTTATATACATTCATATAGTGTAAGTTGTCAACTATCAAAATGCCGAAGATACCTGACATGTAAATTTTATACAAAAATAGTTATTCAATAAAACATAAAATACACACCTTTAAGTATGATGTTTTATTCTTATTTTTGTTTTCTTATTATTTATATGTTTTTTATATTTTATATACATATATTTTATGTATTTTATTGTATTTATATTATTATATATATTTTATATATTTTATATTTCTATATTTTATATACATTACATATTTTTACTTCTTATTATTATATTTGTTGAATAACTATTTTTGTATAAAATTTACATGTCAGGTATCTTCGGCATTTTGATAGTTGGCAACTTACACTATATGAATATTTATAAGATTTGGTTTAAGAACATAATATCAAGATGTTAGGGATCTGGAAATGTAAGTTTGAGATTCTTCATACTAATTCCCATACAAACTTTAAATAGCGTGTGCAAAGCCAAATTAAAAACCAAATGTGTTAAAATTTTTTGGGACTATCAGGACCCAAATTGGCGTCGATTAAGCTTAGGGGAGCAAATATTTCGAATTTTGCATCAGCCTAATGTACACTCAGTAGCAAAAATTTGGCTCCCAAAAAATGCCATGTTCAACCTTTCTGTAACTTTGTCAATTATCAATATTTTTTGTTGAAAAATTTGACAACACTTTAATCCACTGCATAGATCTTTATCCGTACGAAAAATTTCACGTCGATAAGACTTATAAACTTGAAGTTGTCATAACACGTGTGGAAAAAGTCAATTTTGGACATACCCAATTTCAAAATCCGTAGCTTCTGTGAGAAAATAAGTAGCATATTTCAAATGTGGACAAAATTTGAACTGTTTCCATCAAGTGTGTTAGAACCACAGCCGCCGTCAAAGCGACGCAACAAACACGGTGTATTTCCCTCTCTTTACTCCGGTTTTGACCATGCTGAAATATCGGTGTAAAAAACAACCTCTGCTGAAAATAATGAAAATTCTTATTTCTAGTTAGGTTACTTCAATGATTACTTTTCGTAGTTAGGATATGAGAAAAACTAGTTTCGTTCCATAAAATTTTTAACCAAAGTTAATCGAAAACAATTTTTCAGGTTGCTTTAAGAGCAATCGCTGGTTGTTATCTGAAAAAAAATATTAAGGTTTGTAAAAAATGTGTAAAATTTTTTTTTTAAATTCACATCCACCGTACGAAATATAAGCAAAATGTTCACATGTATTCTAAAAGCACATACTTAAGTTTTATCAGATTCAAAATTTTATTTTTATGATTCTTAGCTACGTATTTCGGGGTTGAATAAGCTCAAAATTACCGCTTGATAATGTCCAAAATTTTGTTCATGACATTGAGCATTCTTTTTTACAAATATAATTTAGTACCAATCTTCTGCGGTGCTCTGAACGGGTTCTTGCTGAAAAAATGGAAAGGATCTCCATTTCTGAGACTTCAAATTAAAGCATGATCAATTTTCACAATTATTATTATTAATTGTATTTTGGTGAGTACTCTTTGAGCACAAAGTGTTGGCTAGTACATTTGCAAACTTTTCGAATTTACATACAAAATGCTTAAATTTGACACGCTTTATCTTATCTTTCACTGCATACATACAGCGAGCTTAGATCTCACATCATGTTTAGTTTTCTAAAAATGGAATTTATTATGTTGCGTTGTGTTTGTTACCAAGTAATTCTTAGATTGCAAGCTGGCAACTGTATCTTATGTAACGTTCTTATTCTGTTTGCTAAGTTTTAAAATTGGAGTAATGATTCATACCCACAGAAAGGATGCTGTTAAGGCCACTAACAAAGTGCGTCGGTAGTTAACTTTGTTGAGAAAACAATAAAAAGATGGAAACGCTTGAGAGCCGATTGAAAGCCCAATTAATACTAACAGAAAGGGATAGTGAAAACACCATTTTTAATAAATCCTTGGCGAATCATGTTTTGAACCTTTTTAGATCAACCGTAAGGATGCTGCTGAAACTACTTGCTGTGCTAAGGATGGTGGTTTACTCATTGAGAAACAAAAAGAAAAAATCTACTTTCAGTGATCTGACCGCATTTTGCTCCATTCCAGGATTGCATTAGTGTTCGCCTCGCTCTTCCTCACTTTGCAATTGTCGAATTGAATCAGCGCGAACCAGCGTCAACGTGTTTCAGATGGCAGTTTGAGTGCAGTCGTATGACTGATAGAGGCGTTATGCAAGAACTTGCAGAGGACCAGATTTCGTCTGCCCTAGCCTTCCAGTGCCGTTAACTCACTTTCTGCAGCTCCCCAAACATGGAATATATTTTGTGATACGTTCAATCGAAAAATTAAGAGTGGCGCAGTGAAAAATACAGCACTCATTATCAATTGAGATGCATCGATACATCGTCAAACTTAAGTATTTTGAAAAAAATTTAGATAAAACTATCAATCTTTTGACCAACCCTATTTCTGTATTAATATTATTACCTAATCTGGAGAAGCGTCTAACTGGAGAAACTTAAAAACTATCTAAAGTAAGTCCTGAGACGCTGTGCCAGTGGTTGTAAATGTACTACAGGGTGTTTTGATCAAAATTTGGTCGACTTAAACTTGACGCATTTCCTTTCATCATTGCATTCCATTAAAAAAAATTGCACACCCCTCATTTTGAGCATGTGTGCGTGTAGCATCATGCCTCTATTTTGATATATTGAGATTACCACTTCAGTTATCAAAATGTCGTCAGAAGGAAGAGAAGCAACGCACCAAAGTTTAGCACGTGCATGGCGAAAATCCAAACTACTCTCACGCCAAGTTGGCGAAATTGTTGTATGTGGCTAAATCTAACTGTTACCAACGTATTAAAAGTGTTCGGTGAACGTGTTTGCCGAAAGCCCGGAGAGCTGGATCGGAAGGAAATCGAAAGCCGGCGGCCACAGCGACGACAAAAAAAGTTGCCCGCTGTTTCGAGCGGAACCCCAACCTCTCCGTCCGAGATGTCGCAAAGAAGCTGGGAGTGGCGCCTTCAACCGTGGATAGAGCTAAAAAACGAGCTGGACTGTCGACTTACAAGAAAGTGGTGACTCCAAATTGCGACGATAAACAAAACACGTCGGCCAAAGCACGATCGCGAAAGTTGTACTACTCGGCGATGCCGACGAAGTTTGATTGCGTGGTACAGGACGATGAAACTTACGTCAAGGCAGACTTTAAACAGCTTCCTGGACAGGAATTTTATACGGCAACCGGACGGGGAAAGATGGCAGATATTTTCAAGCACATTAAACTGTCAAAGTTCGCGAAGAAATATCTGGTGTGGCAGGCCATCTGTACCTGTGGCTTGAAGAGCAACGTTTACATTGCGACTGGAACCGTCAACCAGGAAATTTATCTGAGCGAGTGCCTGCAAAAACGTCTACTGCCTTTCCTGAAGCGACACAATTGTTCCGTTCTATTTTGGCCGGATTTGGCATCTTGCCATTACGGAAAAAGGCCATGGAGTGGTATGCTGCCAACAACGTTCAAGTGGTGCCCAAGGACAAGAACCCTCCCAACACGCCAGAGCTCCGCCCAATCGAACAATATTGGGCCATCGTCAAGCGGAACCTTAAGAAGACTCAAAAAGCTGTTTTGGGCGAGGAACAGTTCAAGGCAAACTGGCGTTCTGCGGCGAATAAAGTGGACAAGAAGACTGTACAAAATCTTATGGCAGGTGTTGAACTAAAGACCCGGCAATTCGCATTTGGTGAAAAGGAAGCTGAGCTGAATATTTCTCCTGTATTCTGTATTAACTGAACATGAAAAAGAAAAAGAATTTGACTTATTAAGAAAAACTTTGATCGACTCATACACATTACTGTTTGACCAAATTTTGATCGGAGCACCCTTTATATTTTGATATTATTTCCAAAACATTTAACGTTTCTAATAACGACCAAATTGAACAAACCCATGAAAATGTCATGACATTCTGTTTTCTACAGGCGACGAAACATCCCTAGTAGCGCACTTGTTGCCATTTGGTTGAGATAACATAAATATGACTTGCCATGTCACAATCAAGTTACTACAACACAAAAACGCTGACCGATCATAGTGTGCTTCTTGGGTTTTCTGCTATCACAAGCCGATGGTTTACAAAAAGTTGCGACATATATTCATGTGTGTGTGTGTGTGTGTGTGTGTGTGTGTGTGTGTGTGTGTGTGTGTGTGTGTGTGTGTGTGTGTGTGTGTGTGTGTGTGTGTGTGTGTGTGTGTGTGTGTTTGTGTTTGTGTGTGTGTGTGTATGTGTGTCATCCTCTATCCCTCACCCAACCGGGGGCGTTGGGCGAGTAGAACTGCGAATAATTTGACTCAATCATATGCTCTGCAATGGTGCCCTTTTGTTATGGGAGGCCAATACAATAAAAGGAGAGCTTTTGAGGCAACACAAGTTATTCTCAAAGCTTTTGGGGAAATGGGAGGTACTGGGAGTCCACAACAGGTACAGCAAAAGCATTACATAGACGTGCCTCTTATTCACACTTACAACTCAGGAATAGAAGGTCAAGAAGAGCTTACCGTCACCAACTAAAGCTTGGAACTGGTACTCTGCGTGGTAGTTGCGACATATATTCATGTCATTCAAAATTTCTTGTTGATTGCATGGATTGTGGTATGGAATCAAATTATTTAAATGGCTACTGATAATTCATACTGATAGTAGTTATAATTTATACTGATTTCTTATGGCAACAATAATGCACTTATTAATATAGACAGTTTACTTGCTGCACGTACTGATATATACTGATTCCTAAAATGAACAATTTCTAAACATACGGCACAGGTTCATAATTTTGTCTTGGATCAACATGTGGGATGTCACAACAATACATTAATGGTTGAAGTATTTGGAGACTCTTTAAATCAATTAAAAAATTTCATGACGGTGGTTCATTTTATTAACGTCTCTAAACTGTACGTCTGCTGTAGACGTTTTAGTTCATTCGATGACGGTGGGTTAGATTCCACGTGTTACGATTTTCTCTAATTCTTTAGTGGATGAGATCATGTACCTCCAGTTTCACATAAGTAACATCGGATAACAACTGCAGCAGGGGAATCCAGAGACGAATTATAGCTGCAAATTGTGGTTACTATGGACCCTACGATCTTGTAAACTTCACCCCCGTACTGACGGTATCATGTACAAGACGCTGACCGACTCTAGACTAGACCGATAATTCTGTACAGATACATGAAACGAGGAGAGGTCCTGCAATCACTTGGGCGTTATGGAATCACGTGTGCTCATCTCTTTGGGGGATGTGTGTCATCATTGTGGGTCCAAGTGAAAACGACATCTCCATATAAACCACTAGCTGAACCACTCTATGGCGAACTCAGTATCCAAAATGTCATTAAAGGCCCCCGATATTAATCCCGGAAAAAATTAAATTTGTTTTGAATCCGGCCGGTACAAAACACAGAGAAAACAAACGAGCTAGGTGAATGGGCTATGTGGAACCAAGACCTACAAAAACTAGAACATCGCAGAAACTAGAGAAATAACAAACCAACCTTAGTTCAACGGCCCTGCTACACCACTTAGAACTACTCAAAAGGGATCGATTTCGATCGACGGTTAATGATCAAGCTTCACATATGTTTAAAAAGTTTCACTCATCGTCTGCCAATATTCGTTCGAGAATGTACAACAACTACTCTTACCTGTCCTTGTCGTAACCGTCCAACCAGCCGAGTGCATCGCACTGGTTCTGCACGGCCATCGAAGCTATCCAGTTCGCTGGCCACCGCCGTCAGAGCCCTGTCTGCATGGTAGAATCTCGCTAGCAACGATTTATCATCAACCTAAAAATAGAACGGAAGAACCAGAGTGCCAATTAGTTATACTACAATAAGTATTGAATTTGAGATTACTGGCTGTATAATTTGTGCGAATAGGAGGTGATAGCATCGTTATCAGTTTAACCTCAAGTGGTATTGGTGTGCGAACATGTGCTGAAATATTAGATGGCTTAGAGTCACAGTATAACCCGTAGGAGAGAATGTTTGCATTTGGCTTCCCTGAATTAGCTATTTCCAACCTTATCAGGCCAGGCTGACGTTCTTTTGCAGCTCAAAATATGAAACAAAAGCTACTGCGCTGAACTTAGGCTTCTGATCAACCTCTTTTGAGTGTATTCATAATAAACTGAAAGTTCCAATTATCATCAATTTCCGCAAATATTTCGGTCCCAGTTGTGTTTTGAGCAGGTGCTATTTTAACGCTTTCCAACGGTTGCCACCTCAGAGAACCCATGCACAAAGGCAGCACTTTAGCAAAGTCGCTAATGTGTGATTTGGATCCACTGCAGCATTAAACCATGTCTCTTCCTCATTAGGCTTTTATCATTTTGTGCGCAAATGAAGCGGTAATACCTTTTTATCCAACCCGACAGCAGCGTGCACAGTGGGTCCGTGTTTGAGTTTACTAACTTGAAAAAATGCATGATTTTAGGGTGCCACCAACGTGCTGATCTTCGATTGTCAAACTTTTCAGCACTTCGGAAGGAATTTTATTATAGTTAAAACTTAATCATAATATTTTCGAAAATGGAAAAACATGAATTAACCTAATTGTATATTTAAGATTGAATAGAAATAGAAATCTCAAATATCATCCCCTGCACACCTCTGAATCGCCAATGTTTCAGTCAGGGGCCCACGTTGTCTATCCGAGTGACTGTTCATGCGATTATAAATCTACACCCCACTTGCTTATTCCGAGGGGTGTCGACCAGCACGAAAGATAGCGACATTTATGGATTTTCCACGCTCGATAAGGCTCACTACCCATCAACCTCGTCGTCGTCTTCATCGTCGTGCCCATCATCCACGCAAGCTGGTGCTGATCATGGTACGGTTACGGGAGTGAAAGCTTTACAAATTAGGACTAGCGCAAATTGCCGTGGAGTATTTTTAGTGTTTTATTGCAACAAAGTTAAAATTTCGAAGCGCAACACGCTATCAGTTTAACATTTCCACCGAAGTTCGACTATATCAAAGGCATTTCTTCTGCTTATTAACAGAATCCACCAATATGTTGGTGGAATCTAGACCAAAAGCATCTAATCCACAACCAATGAATGGAACACTGTGCATTCATGCATGCTAGGTCAAGCGGTCACTGACAACGAAACGCAAAAGAAGGAAATCGCAATATAAAATAAAGAAGTGTATATGAGTGTTACAGATGTTATTTTACTACATTCAGCAGCGTTCATAAAACCTCAGAGGTATACGCACTAAGCCAATCAAGTTACTACTGCTGAGGCGGTATTGTTTTGCTCATTAAAATAGTAAACTTGCTGCAATCACGCTTCGCAATGGAGTTACATGTACTGTATATAGCAAGATGCTTCTACAATTATTAGTATGCTGAACGTGATGCAAATGCGTTTATTTTCGCTCCAGGTGTCCTTTACAATTACAGTAGATTTTCGTTTTTGGCAACACAGGATTTTTTACCTCGAATCATTCCGAAATAGTCGCAAGCTCGATTTTGTGCGGAAATTATAATATAGATATAAAGTAGAATGCAATTAACAGCACAAAGAGAAAGACAATGCCTACGTGTTGCATAAACTAAAGGGTGTCCACAGTTAAATTGCATCACTTTCAATAAGCTGTAACATTTTGCCCTTTGGGTTGATTTCAACAAAATTTTGGGTGAAATAACCTCAGCATGTATTGTTTACACTGCGTGAGTTTTATTAGGAAATGTGTCGTAGTTTCGAAAATGGAGTCGAAGGAACAGAAAGTACGCGAGGACATTTTGCACACGCATCTCGCCAACCCACTTCTTTCGCACCGAACCATAGGAAACAGTCTACAGTGTCTCGTGTTATAAAACGTTTCGGGGAACGTTTAACTGTCGATCGGAAGAAGTTGTAGAAAAAGTGTTCCGTACTGTGTGAAGGATCACAAACGAGTGGTTGCTGCCTTTAAACGCAAACCCAACTGTTCCGTTCGGGATGTCGCGAAAAAGCTGCACTTGACCAAAAGTTTCGTGCAGAAAGCCAAGAAACGAGCCAGGCTCCGTTCAATCAAAGTTCAGATAGCTCCAAACCACAATGAAAAACCCGGCAATCAGTATGTGACTGCGAAAGACAAGTTCGGTGTTCCAGAGTCTCTCAGGATACAGCAAACGTTAAATTTCCCCAAGAAATTCATGATTTCAAGCAAAACAATGCATTAGGTCCTAAGTAACATTGAGAGATTCTCTTCGTCGACTTTCTCTTTGGTTAATAGCTTGTCTATTAAACGATTTGCTGGTGTTTTCAACGTATTGGATCACTAATCACACTTTATACTACCGTACTGTATGTTGAAAATAGTTGAACATGTTTTTACAATAGCCGTAGGAACCCAACGAGACAGTCGACAAAGAGAGTCTCTCAATGTTACTTAGGACCTAATGCATTGTTTTGCTTGATTTGGCAGGGAATTTGTTCGTGTGGTAAATGGAGCAAGCCTTTCGTGACAACTTCAACTGTAAATGGTCAAGTATACATGAATGAATGCCTGAAAAACGACTGCTTCTGTTTCTCAAAACACATAACGTTCCTAAAATTTGTTGGCCGAACCTAGCCTCTTGTCAATACTCCAAGGATATTCTGTTGTGGAACAAGATGAATAGTGTCAATTTCGTGCCGAAGGATCTAAATCCTCTAAACTCTCCACAGTTGCGGCCAATTGAAAAATATTGAGCTATAATGAAGCACGAACTTCGTAAGCATCCAAACGTTGTCACTACAGAACAGGAAATGTTGAAGTCATTGTTGAATGCGGAAAAAAAAGTCGGTTCAAGCGTTGTACAAAATCTTATACGTGGCATTAAGAAAAAAGTTCGAGCTTTTGGATTTTGTAAAGAAATACAGTGAAATATAAATAGCTTGGTTATAAATAACCAAGATTAAACATTGTATTTTATTCCCTGAATATTTCATGATAATCGGTTGAGATACTTGTTTTTGAGGACGAGTTTAAAGTGATGCAATTTAACTGTGGAACACCCTTTATATAGCTTCATCTATTATAAATTGCAATTCATTATTATTTTCATCACGAAAAAATAATTATAAAGGAATTTTATCGGCGACAAGGATTGAAGGAAAGGGATTTAAGGTAGTATAGATATGATATTGCTGTATATCATAAGGTTTTTTTCATTAACTACCCACACTTGTGAGTGGCCCCAACAGCATCGTTACAGTTGGTTTAAACCGGTCCTCAAACTTGATTTTTTAACATAGTTTTGTATTCTGCTGAAATAAAACACCCACACTTGTGGGTGGCTCCAACAGCATCCTTGCTGTTGGTTTAAATCGGTGCCAAAATTTGCATAACTTCAATGTGCATCTCTGTACAGAACATAGTTAAATATCTTATTCGCTGCCAACGTCAATTGAAATCAGCACACCGTTCACCAAAACCGATCCTGCTGCAAACCAAACTATTTTATCCAATATTCTAGTGATTTCTGGTGGAACTACAGAGGATTTCTCGGCTGCCCTCAAAGCGAGTATCACACCCTTCTCATTCTTCTTATTCCTTCTCATTTCCCTACTTGACCTTCTGCATTCGGGCGAGGCCGTGCGGTGATGATATTGCCTGAGTTTGGGGTCACCAGGTTTAACACGTTGAGGATGTATGATCAGGCAATAACGGGTAGCAA
The DNA here is from genome assembly GCA_034211315.2 of Aedes japonicus. NCBI lineage: Eukaryota > Metazoa > Arthropoda > Insecta > Diptera > Culicidae > Aedes > Aedes japonicus. The sequence goes on from JASCZW010000948.1 coordinate 178,896, forward strand.
CCTGGAAGCGATGACCAATCCGAGCTCATGCTCATGCTTGATAAACATTTTCTAAGACAAGGCTGAAAATTTATGATTTTTTTCAATAGTATTATTAAATTCTATCAGCAATATAAAATATGTTATCCAGTTATTTTTACAATTTTTGTGACGCCACAGTAACAGGGTTATGGTTTTGAATTGCCTATATTTTTTTTTAAATTTCTGACAGAATTGAAGGATTGCTACCGTAAACCGACTTGAGCTTAAATATGAACATTTTAAGGTGTAGAATAGTCGACTTATAGATTGTTTAAGGACAGGTAGTGGTAAGAGAGTACACTGCGTTTTAGCATTTTTTTCGGTTACTTTTTACATTTTTCATAAAGAGCATAAGGAAGGCACGCAAAACCAACTGACAATGAATATTTATGTCATTGTATTTATTTATCAGTGGCGAAAAGAAATTTCTGCCAAGGCTGATGTTTTTTGCTTAAAACGTAACATAAGTTAATGTTTTTGAGAATTTGGATGATAACTGGCTACACAGATAAAAAGAAACATTTAATTTTCTGCGTTATCTAATGCACATAAAGCGAATACTAGATTTGGCAGAGAAAAATGGGATATTACATGTAAATTTAAGTCAGATAACGCCTGAATCTAGCCTGTTGTACGAAAGATTGCAAACAATTGCGTTGTTTACGCCTCCTTTGGTATGTAATTGAACGAGGGAAATTTTACACGCCTGTTAAAATTCATTATTTTTTCAGTGTAGTGAGATCAACCACAGATGCAACGAGCTGTGTTGATTCGGATTTTGTTCTAAATCGTAGTTGTTGTTTTTTGCAGCGTTCCGAAAAAAATCCATATAAAAACTTGTGATGTCTTACACTGAGCATTCTGTACCAATGCTTCTAGTTAAGATATATGAAGAGCAATCATGCGTAGAACTCTTTATGAATCTTGCCGAGGATTGCCGCGGACCTTACTCATGTGGTTAGAGCATTTTCATTTCGAACCGGATTTTCATAACATCCCTAGTTATTTTTATTCAATATTTCTAATAAATTCCTCTTTTTGATTTGGGCCACGCGAAGTTCAGAATTTACAGCGCGTCGTACTTAGCTTCTAAGCTGATTTTTGCTTGATGTGTTGCATTGGTTTACAAATCCAACGGCGCTGGAATCTTCTGTTATTGAATTGAAGCTAGATTTTAGAGAGGATCTCATCTCTTAATACCTTAACTTAGGCCAAGGCCTCAGTATCCTTTGCTGTACACAGAAGTTGATCTAATTCACACGGGCCATTGGTGCACCTCACCAATGCACTGTCTTCGGAAGGTTCGAGGTCCCATTCCACTTGATCGAGTCCACTCTTCTTCTTGCATCAGTCGAAGTTTTGATCTCGAATCCTGACTTGTCGTCCGATGTGCCCAGCCCATCCAAGTCGACCGACTTTTTGCGGTGTAAGCAATGCACTATGGTGCGAATGGACAAATTTCGCTACAAAAATCGATAACTCTAAAACCAATAACTTTAGACAGATGATGTCTTTGGAAAATGTAATTTAAAAAATTAGATCTATCTTTTGGTGACTAGGGTGGTGCTTTTCTGGTCATAAAAAAAATTTTCAATTGTTCATTCTTGTGATGTGAGGATTTTTTGGTTCTACAAGAGTGTAGATATTTTAATTTAATAAAACTATACTGAAGAAATTTAACTTCTATCTCATTTTACATATCGTTTTATAACAGTTTTTCTGGCTTTCCTTAGGATGGGACTTGCCTGTATAAAATTTGTATAAAAATACAAATGTTTGCAAACACAGAGTACGTGAACTGTAAGTACAAGCTTCTATCTACAAGATCTTTGCAAAATTGTTTGTCCCTTTTTGTCCCCTTTAGGAAAAAAAAATCGTTTGCAATGGGAGAGTTCTCCTAGTAGTTCATGATATTCATGGATCATTCCGTCGCCTTCCGTTCAATGATAAGATCGTTGAGGGAGCACGTTGTTCTTCCACATAATCTATATTTTCATGGCCGTAGAGGGACTACCGTTTGAAGCAATGTTTTGTAGGTGGTCAACTTTGTAGTGCGACGCACTCTGTTCGATCGTAGCGTCCATCCGTGCCCAAAGTAAGCACTGATTTTCAGCAACAGTACATCATTGTATCTCTGTGCTGATGTCGTTGTCGGTGGTCACCATTGAGCTCAGAAACACGAATTCGTCTTCCTCCTCGATTTCATCACCGCCTCTAGATGGGGACTTAACATTGCATCCAGGTGAACCCTTTTCCTTTCATTAATTTTGTTTTCGACGCAATAATGATAAATCTAATCAAGCTTGTGTTCGCCATAGAGTTGCGCCAGCGCATGGTTCATTATTTTACTCTATATGCCGTTTTCACATACACTGCCAAAGATGGTTTAAGAATGCATCGTTAGAAAAATCCAAGTGCTTGCAAGCACTGCAAACGAAGTTTGAGCAACAGAAGTGGCGCTCGGGAGTTTGGAGAGCTTTCGGTGAAGCACACAGGATCGATACATCCAGTAGACACTAAAACCTGGAGGTGAGGAATAGTTCGGGGACGTTTCACATGGTCTGGAATAAGAAGTTTGAAACATATCAAAGGATCATGACTTCGGATTTATACATTGACTTGCTATACGAAAATTTAGAGGTGGTTCTTTTGAAAACTGGCCTGGAAACAAGCTACATCTTTCAACAGGACAACGATCAAAAGCACACCAAGAAGAAAACCGAATCAACGCTAACTGCTGAGTTGAATCCGGTTGAAAATCTGTGGGGTTATCTGGACGATAAAGTGTCTTCTCCACTCAATCGGTAACCAACCAAAATGACTATTGTTTAGCTCTCGAAACAGCCTGGGAACATACTGATTCGGAATGCCTCAATAAGCTTGTCGCCACGTCGACTGGAAGCAGTGTTGATTGTACTAAGCAGGGTTGTTACACTGAGTTGAAGAATAAAGTCAAAGGCATAATTGTTTATTAATAAAAAATCAGGTGTATGATTTATTTTGTTCATTTTGAAATACCGAAATAGAATTTATTCAGTATTGAGCAAGTCATGGACATTCCTAAAAGAATTTTATACAGGCACAGTTTTATCGTATAAAAACAGTTTCATCACCCAGAAAAACCTGGCCTCTTTCAGCTGAGATACCTAAGGAAATAACAGAACTTATGTGGTGTATGACTTACTTTGTCAAGCATTGTATAGTGAGCACGAATTCCCTTAAGTAAGGCGCCTCAGAATTTCTCTGGTGCAGTTGTTGTCCCACGTCACGAATCATCCAAGGTACTCAGAGCCATCCACTACCTCAAACTCATCACCGTTGATTGTTACAGGTCAGTCTATCAAGCTCTATTACGCTCGTTTCCTCCTGCCAACATATACTTAAATGGAAGTCTGGTTCCAACCCAGTGCAAACCCGAACTTCAAGTCAGTGTGAACCTTTAACTAGGGTAGGTTTCTAACATACACGAATGAACTGACGTTTGTTGAAACACAGGCAGATCAATTTTGATTAAAGCTTGCTTCAGATAGAATTGGAACAAAAACAATTGCCTGTATTTCAGTTATTTATTATTGAATTCAAGATCTTTTTTATACAAATGTAGCGTTTTCTTCATAACTTTTAAGAAAAAATACGGATGAAATTATTCGTCACGGTTTCGAAGGAATTCTCGAATTTTCCTGTAACACGGCTCATTAGGCAGCGCACACCTTCTTCGTCCATCGTTTTAGCTATCTTATTCCACCAGGTCTTCATCTGATTGATGTCTTTGACAACCTTTCCCTTTGCCTTGAGTCTCCTCTTCATGATTGCCCAGTATTTCTCAATAGGGCGGAACTGGGGGCAGTTGGGTGGGTTAAGGTTTTCGGAACAACCTGGACCCCTTTCTCTGCATACCATTCTTGAACGACTTTGCTGTAATGACAGCTTGCCAAATCTGGTCAAAACATTACGGGATGGTCGTGGGATCGAATGAACGGCAAAATTCGTTTTTGGAGACACTCTTTTGGTATAGTTCCGACGTCATTGTCTTATTTGTAACGAAAACTTTCGTTTTTTGCCACAGCTGCAAATGCCCTGCCAAATCATGAATTTTCGTGCAAATTTGTCGGCAAAAACAAATTTAATTTGGCTGGAACATCCCCCCCGAGCCGTTGCCAAGTAAAATTTTTTACCTGGGATTTGCCCGAAGTCAGCCTTGACATAGGTTTCATCGTCCATCAGAAGACACCCGTCGAACTTGGTCAGCACCTGGTCGTATAGCTTCCGAGCACGGATTTTGGCCACACTATTCTGTTTTATGGTCCGATTTGGCTGTTCTGCATACGACTTGATTCCTTCCCGGAGTCGAGTTCTCCCTCACGGTACTATGGGCAGCACCGAATTTTCTGGCCAAATCACGGTCCGACAGATTGGGATTCCTCTTAATCGTCTTCAAAATCTTACCACGCAGTTTCCGGTCGACAGTTCCACTTCGACGATTGGCTTGAGGCTTCGAATCGTCGTCAATGTTTCCTTATACCGTTTGATAACGCGCCATACGGTATTTCTGGGCAATTTCAGCTGTTTACCTAGCCTAGATGCAGACCACAATGGATTTTCCAAATAACTGTGCACATTTTGTTCCCTTCTTTCGGCTTCCATGTTGATTGTTTACAAAGTACAGTCGATTTGCGGAATGTCAAAAATACATATGTGAAACTGACAAAATTCCCGACACGTGGGCGCCAAGAACTTCCAAATCCGTCCACCAGGAGCGCCACAATATGAGCAAAAGTTTGTTCCAATTCTAAATGAAGCAAGCCTTAGAACTGGATCAAAAACGAAATCGCTATAAGTCTTCGGCGTTTCAACTGTTGAACATGCTTTTCTGCTTCAGCCTGGTTTACACACAAATCAACGATTTCCAACGTTCAATGTAAGGTACAGTTCCTATATTTCTCAGATAAATAATTCAACAGTAAGGGATAAAAACATTGAGCTACGAGATGATTTTGCCATTAGCCATTAGAAAGGAGCTGAGGTTGTGTGATCGCAGGGTTCGTGGTTCTAATCTGAGTGACTTAATTTATGTTTTATTTTTTTTTTTTTTGTAAACAAATACATAAGCAAAATCACTCCTTATAATGTTTCTCCTATTGCTCACATTGTTCTGTAGACATATTATTGCATCCTCTGTCTATGCAGTCTCCACTAACATCCATTGTTCTGACAAAACTGTAATATAATCATTCATCCTCCGGTGAACCTTTCTCTCGCTTGAAACTTTCTCTAGGCCGTTTTTATGTAATAGAAATGTCGATACAGTGTCAGAAATAAAAACACAATACATAAATTCATCATTTTACTACTTTACTCGAATTAAAATCAAATCTTCAAATCAAATTTGAAGAAAAGTGAAAATCTTAATCAACCACATTGTTTGTTGAATAGAAACAACGATACAGGCAGAAAGTATTATACAGGAATAAAGAGATACCAAATGTCACTGATTATCGAACTACTTTTAATACAAACTATTTGCAAAAGGTTGTGCGGATAAAAAGGCTAGCCAAAGTGGTGCGTTGCGCTTCATTCCTAGCCAAGGCCGGTTGATTTTACTGGAGCATAACAATGTCTGATAACGTCATCCTTCGGCATGGGAATGATGTCGTGGGTGCTCAAGCTAAAATTATGCTTCTCTATCCTTCGATTGTCGTCAATATATGAAAGTCTGTGTTACTGATTGCCAACGTTAAATAATGAAATCAAAAACCTTATGATCTGGAAACAATTGTGACAAAGTGGCGCGATTTCCACGTTATTTGACGGGTCCCATTCGTTTTCTTCAGCAATGATGGTAGTCTTTATCTCCTGACAAGGCGAAAGCACCCATATTTCATGGTCGGTATCAATCGTAGATTGCTCTGTCGATAAATTCAGAGTCAGAGAGTGAAACTCTCTGTGCTACTTGTTGCGATTCAGACTGGAACAGCAAACAGTGATTTTCACCCCGTTGTTGTTACTGTTGGTTTATGATAGTAAGCAGTACGACAAACTATGAGGCGGATAATGGCCCAAGGAAAAATACTAAAACACCTCCGGAAAACCTTCATTCGGGTCGCGCGTGTGTTGAGCTTTTGTGAAAGCAAATGGCACCATTTTACGCCTAGCAAAGAAAACAAAACGAACTGCTCAATTATGAGCAGCAAATTGCGCTTCATTGTCAGGTTGGTTTGACGGTTTAATGAATGTAACCAGACGGAAGAAAACAGCTTCCACTCACCACTGGAGTGTTCGAAATCTCCCCAGACAGTCGAGGTTGACAGTTACTGTTTGTAGTTGTTATTGCAAGTGTTTACATGTTTGACTAACAAATAGCAAAACAAACTATCAACGATCATAACATTTAAAAACTATAATACATATTAAATTTAAACCATGAACATCGAAATATGGGCCCATTTAGTGAATGTCAAAGGCGAAAATCGAAAAATAAAAAACCAGTAAACCATACCATGATGAAGAAATCGCGCCTTATGCAATTTTAAGTTTATTAGCATCAGTGATAGACAGCATTTCTATGCTCTACCTTGGAAATTGTAAAACTACTCTAGCTTGGAGCCGTTCCACTCCGTTTTATTCCGTATATCAAATGTGGTGGAGCCATGGCCAAGTGGAAAAGTTCACATGTAGAAAGAAAAAAAAAACTCACACAAGGTCACCATAGCGCGCAACACCGCAGTTATCGGTGTTGACCGTGTCCGTGTCAGCTGGCTTGTCGTTGTCATCCGGTGGCACTGCAGAGAGCACAGTTTGTTTGTTATACGCTATTTCCATTTACCCCTGACAATCCTACTGTACATTGACGATGATCGGCTTATAAGACTATACAGTAGTTTTGGAGGAAATAAGTAACTGTCACGAACGATGTCAGCGTCAAGGTCTGTCTTCCACAGGTCGACCAATAACTTCGAAAAGTAAAAGGGACAAAACAAATAAGCTTGAGCAATGATTTCCAACTCCTACAAATAAATGATGCCATCTGGTATAAATCACATTCTTCCACCTCATAGACTCTTAAATTGAGCGGCTATGCTTCTCGCAAAACCCCTCAGAACTGATGTCGTTTTCCAAAAGTATTGACACTGAAATAGAACAACAGAAATTGTATGACCTGAGCAGAACGAACCTTGGTCAGCAGCGGCAGCGAGGCGAACGAACCAACTGTGTGAATTACGACGACCGATGACCGAGGCTACGAGAAACCAACAAGAAATTTAAACCGCGCAGAACAAGGAAGTTCTTCGGCCGAAGGGGTTCTTTGTTGCTTGGATCGCATATTGCTTGTTATATTATGGTGGTTATTATTCACTTCGGTGAAGACATACAGACACACCGACGACGTATTAGCGGACATGTATGCCATCATATAGAAAACCTATACACGCTTCCTTGCACGTTGCTTATGGATGGCGCGTGGACGACCTCGAATCAGGTATGGTGTAGATATAATTATGGCCCAGTATGGTCTGCTGGGCTTAGCTCAATTGCACGTGGAATTGGTGCTTGTTTGCTAAGAATATTGAGGTTTATTATTGTTCTGGTGGGAAGAGCTCCACGTGTTATTCTGCTGTCGGTCAGAGCTTGGAAACTGAACGGCGTTGAGTATGTTGTATTTGTAGACGCCGTATAACAATACAATCGTTGATTTTCGAGAAATTCCTTAGACAAGGGTATTTTTCTTCCATTTGTCAGTAGTTCAGTTTGAATTGTCAATAAGAGACTGGCAGTGTTGACGATAACAACGGTTCTCAGTAATGAGTGTAGCCTTTCTTTAGCCTATGGCCACACGAAGTGTTCACACCGCATTTGACTTTCACCGATTTGCACCTAACTTGGAAGGTTTCTCTGTCTACCACTTATACGCAAAAATTCCAGTTTTCGTTTAGTTTTGAAAAAATGCTTTTTTTTAATTTGCTTGCATCACTGAAACCATTATATCTAAAAAAAGATCTGATGAATGTTTTTTGAAGGAAGTTGTTCAAGAAATTAAGAAAAAATGTAATTTTAGGATGGCAGTGTTGCCAAACATGCCTTTTTTCGTATTTAGACAGACGACGACAGTCTGGCCAACTATTTGGCTTCGCCGACGACGTTGATATCGTAAAACGTAACATTGAGACGATGGCGGACAAGTTCATCAGACATAAGGTTGAAGCTGGTAGAATTGGGCTTGTGATTAATGCGTTGAAAACAAAAATCATGAAGGGAAGAGGCTCACGAGAAGACAATGTTAGCCTTCTATCACGAGTTCAGATCGACGTTGTTGAAATCAAGGTAGTAGTCAAATTCGTGTATCTGGGCTCATTGGTGACCGCCGATAACGACACCAGCAGATAAATACAAAGGCGTATATGACCGGCAATTGTGCCTACTTTGGACTCCGAAGGACGCTAAGATCGAACAAAGTTCGCGGAACTACAAAGTTGCCCATCTACAAGACATTAATTAGACCGGTAGTTCTCTACGGCCACGAAACATGTACATTGCTAGTGGAGGGCCAACGCGCCCTTGGAGTCTTTGTAACGTTCCGTTTTGTTTTGATTAAGCTAACGGCTTAAGCGCCACCTTTAGAGAAAGGACCGTTACCTCTGATAAATATCCCGGCATGAGACTGCCTCCTTAGGGCAGGCCAACAGTTTTAAAACAGAACCGATTTCCACTCTGACCCAATCCTCTTACCAAAAACTAGTATTATTCCGAGAAAAATTACGATCGAACTGAATACTCTCCAAAACTAAATGGTAGCAATTAATCTCAAATAAAAAGGTTTAAACAACTTCGTTAACTCTTCCAACCATCGACGACCGAGATCTGGGAAGTAATGCTAAACTCGAAGTATTAATTTAGGGCAAATCTTTTATTCAATCGGTCTCGAGAAATAATTCGCTGAATTTAAAAAGTTTGATCAATTTCGTGTTCGATTATCAAATTCGATTCATGTTTATTAGCCTAGACAACCCTAGCGGCTAAGTGACGTCACGACTGATTGGGAAAGCTTGATTTTAAATTATAAGATCTTTTCCTGAATTGATTCACACGCCCTACATATACATCTAACCTGGCGACTAGGCGATGTCCAGCGGCGGTTGTCTTTCGACGATGTTCTTGCGTCGGTGATTCTCCGAAAAGCTTTTTCAGGCGTTAGGCGATCCGAATGAGGCAACTCGTGTGTGAGCGTCGTTCTTCGGGGTATAGGCGTCCCCGGCTTCGGTGGAATTGGAGCGTAAGGTTGTGTCGCTCTGTAGCTCACAACTTGACGAAACGAGTCACGTGGTTAGTGATGATGACAACCACAGTTTCGAAACTCGGATAAACCTGGATAGACCGGGATAAACCGGAAGAAACCGCCCACGTTGTTGGGCCTAAACAACGTAGTGTTATTTTACTGCACTTATTTCCACCGAAATCTCACTAAAGCTTACCTGACTAATATGTCCTTCCCAGCTCAAGTCGCTTTATTTCAAATTTAATTGGAATGAACTATTTAAATTCAGCTATATAAAAATAAAACAATGAGTATTTCCCTCAAAACTAGTTTAAATCGCGGACACTTACTTCGAATTTAGTCAAATAAATTCACCAAAGATTTTCGAAATGGCGTTTTAAATATCTTGCACTATGAAAAAGTAATGTTCTCACTAGTACGTACTCCACCAGAAAGAAAGAACGAACGCGATTCGAAATGGTTTGAACCTAAAATTTAAGACGCAATTGCTGCCCAAAAGGAATACAATGGGCTTCATACCTCTTTTACCCTTGGTCAGTTCTGGAGAGTGAGATATTTTCGGCATTTTCTTTTGACTTTCATTTTCAAATAGTTCGGCTATTCGAAGGTCAGTGGAAATTTACAACTACGCAATTAACAGCTTTCATTGCATTTGCCTTTAGTTATGTAACTGAAAAGGTTTTTAACACTTTCTGGATAACAATCATACCGACATATTTGAACCTAGAGGAAGTCACAATCAGATGGCAGCACAAGTCTAATGTAAATAAGCTTGTTGCCGGTTTGGAATGGATACGTCATTGCTTACACTGTGAGAAAAGTGCTGTCTAGTACAAATAATTTCAATGTTAGCACTAATGGAACCGATTGGAATCTTACATCTTTGAACGGAAGGTGCTGCGGACCATGTACGGTAGAGTGCAGATGGAAGACGGAACGTGGAGGAGGCGAATGAACCACGAATTGCACCAGTTGCTGGGAGAACCTCCCATCGTACACTTCGCTAAAATCGGTCGACTACGATAGGCTGGGCATGTCGTAAGAATGTCGGACGACAGCCCTGTTAAAATGGATCTCGAAAACGAACCGACGGGTACAAGAAAAAGAGGCGCGCAACGAGCAAGGTGGATCAATCAAGTAGAAGGCGACTTGCGGCCTTCCGCAAACAACGAGGCTGGCGAGGTGCAGCAATGGACTGAATACAATGGAGACAACTTCTGTGTACAGCAGAGGCCACACCGGCCTTGATTGGTTTCTCAGCACTGTTTATTAACAGTTTATGAAACTTTTTTTATATATAAGCTAGTTCTTGATCTTTTCCTCTAACTTCATAAGGTTGGTTAGGCACAATTTTAGACGCTCTTGTCCAAAATCTTTTGAACTTTTCAACTGTATCAGCTGCTAGCTCAATATGTTTACGAAGACCAGAGCTAAAACCGTTCCATGGGACCAATTTCAGGGTAATTTGGGAGATCCATGTGCTTAGGTACAATTATCACGCTTTCCGATTTGTACCAGTCCATGGTCAACTTAGCGTATTGACACGAAGCAAGGTCGGTCCAGAAGTTGACGAATCCACATGTTGACATGTCGGGCCACATGTTGACGAATCAGCGGCAACAGGTAATTTTACAAGAATTGGTTGACGTAAATATCTGCATTCATTGCTCCATTTACGGCTTCGTACATTTACCACAAGAGCAAATTGCCTGCCTGGCCATCGCCTTTTCGCCAAAGTTTGCAGTGAAAACTAAGCTGTCCGTGTAAAATTGTAATCCCGGCAATGCTTTACAGTCCAACTTCGAATACGTTTCGTCGTCCATCATGATGCAGTACTTATTCTTGTCAAAACCTGTGTCATCCAGTTTCCATGGCCGTGGTTTCACGCTGGCTGCTTGTGTAGGACTTCTTTTTGGTTGAATCTCCCTTTGAATAGTTCAACGTTAGAGTTCGAGTTGTTCAGCTTTTTGGCCAAATCGTAAACTGAGGCTCCTTTTGCCTTAGAAAAAGTTCGTCCGATTGCTTTGTCCAATTTGGGGCTCGACGCTCCTTTTTTCGTCCAATTTATGGATGGTCCGCAAGGGAATACTCCTCCCGGAACATCCGGATCGCAATACGTACCACTTTCAAACCAACGTTTTCCTTTTTGCGCCATGTTTTTTAGTGATAATCCTGGAATAGTGCTCCGCTTGTGCACAATGGCACGGCGTTTTTTTTCAACAGAAATCATTCCCATCTTTCGAAATGCGCGTGAAACTTTGCTGTGAGTTGTGTTCAGTATGACGTTTCGGTGTAAACAATGAGATAGAGCCGACATACTAACCGAATAAAAATGTATGTTCAAATGGCAGCGTTAGAAAAGTGTGCTTTTATTTTCCAGGACATTCTATAAGCAAGGTAAAAATTAACGATAAAAGAAAATAGAAAATAGAAAAAGTATATGTTTCCAATTATTAAAAAGACTGGAATCCAAAGAAATTATGTCAACACTAATCGAAAACTTTATGTAAATTTCCAAATAAAATACGATAGCAATCGCTTGCTCACACTGGCGATATCCGCTTCCTCTACGATATCTCACGACGCCTGAGTAGAGCAATGATGAATCCGAAGATTCTTGTGACAGATGCGACAGGGCAGTGACTTACCGACCCCACTGACAAGTTGAAACGTTGGTTTGAGTACTTCGAAAAACTTTTGAAAGTTACGACGTCCAACCAACCATCAACATATCGGCATGATCGGCCACTGATGTGGCGCATCACTCACGTCAACTCCGAGGCCCCATCATTGCAGGAGATCGAAGCAGCTATTCGAAGCATGAAATCCAATAAGACTCCCGGGGTCAATCACATATCAGCAGAAACTTTCAAATTTTCAAATTAAATGATACTCACTCGATGAAAAATGCAACATTTTTTAAATGCAGAAATAGCACATTTGGCATCACTGTCACTCAAATCCTATACATTTTTTTGATTTCTTGAACAATTTCGTTCTCAAAGCATCCAACAGATCGTTTCTAGACATAGTGGTTTCGGAGCTGCAAGCAATTGAAAAACGGGGTTTGGTCCAATCGGATCTAAACCTGGGATATTAACATCCTCCAGTTTGGTGCAATTCAGTGAAAGTCGAATACATATATGAGACCAAACCTTAGAGTAAGGACAGTTTTCTTTTCTAATGAGGACACATTGATTTGTAATTTATTTTTTATTAGTAATCAAATTCAAAACAGTTTTTGTGTAATAGTCACTGTCGTCTCTTTATTACGTAAAAATATAATTTTCATCATTATGCTCCTAGATATGAAGCTGATACGGTTTTTGACGAATACCCTTCATTAGCCTTTCCACAGTTCTCTGGGATACCTTTCGGTTAGCAGATGACCCCATTTTTTCGATCTCATTGACAGATTGTGCCTCTCTGCCATCCTTTCGGAGGTGCCGCTTGATTATTGCCCGATCGGAGGCAATTCAGAACAATTTGGTGGATTATCCTCTTTTTGCACAGAAGCGTAGTGAGCGGATGCAAGATCAGGTCAGAACAGTGGGGGGACGTTAAGTTCACGATACAGAGGAACAAGGCGCTTTTTATGAATTCCTTTGGGAAAAAAACTTCAACGTTGATGGTCCCAGTGGTGAAAAATGGCTAACTTTTTTTAACACATGACCAAATAGCCTGCTACACAAGAACGTTTTTGCCGAGCTTCTCCAATCCAATCGTGTTTTATATCATTAGGTCCGTTTTATTCCCAACAACTGCATTATACAACTGCGGCACCGGTAGCTTAGTTGTGTCCAGTTTGCAATAGGTTTCGTCATCTATCAAAATGCAAAGATTAGGATGCTTTCATAACATTTTATTAAGCCTCCAGCATCACTCTTTGGCTCGTTCCAGCTGTTCCGCGCTCCGTTTTGGAGTTGCCCTGATATTGTTTCTCTTTTTAACATTTTGGACAAATCCAACGGATACTCCCAGTTTCTTGGCAACCTGTTGGACTGAGTTCGATTTATCGGTTAACAGAAGCTCAACACATTTCTTCTTCTTTGGTGGGTTGACAGGGCCGCTTCTGGTACTAGATCTTGGCAGATCGTCCACAGCATGTTCCTCACCACACTTTTTGATGAATTTATGTACACCAGTCTTCAATTTTTTCACAGTTTGAGCAATGTCCGTCGTAGAACTTTTGAATAATCAAAACTCTAGTGTTCTTATTAATTCGTTCCATTTTGCTAAACTGAAACTGTTTTGACTCAGATAAAAAATGACAGTCATCTGTCAGTGTATCGAATTACACGATGAAGCAAATTCCATCAAAATTGAGTAAAGCTTCTGTTTTTTATCGCGTTTCAAGAGTCCGCTTCATAAAATTAACAGTCCTGAGCTAGTGAAATTAAAACTGAAAATTATCTCAAAGGGGTCAAATAAGATATGCCGAAATGGTGTCACACTTTATGATGCGACAAACAGAACACGTCACATCCCCACAATATTCGTCGTGCTGAGTATGGATGCGTAAGTAATATGAATCGCTTCGTATTTTAGCTGATATCTGGCTGAGTCATATTCGTTATCAACCCCGGATAGCGTGAGCGCGTTTGTTATTGAATTAACCGTTCGAGATCAATCAATTCTTTCCCAAAGCTTCAGTCAACAAGACATGTGACTTAATCTATCGATAGGGATTGTTTTCGCTATGATAGCAGCTTTTCAAAAGCTACCAATTGCTGTTACAACCGGATGATATTTGGATGATCCTCCAACGCGTTAATAATTGGATGAGCTCATCCAGTTTGAACAAGTTTTCTCTTATGCAATTGTAGGCCGATAAACAGCCAGCGTTATTTCTTCCTCTGTCTACCCATCGTGCACATCACAGACGCCCCAAACTCATAGAGTGAGTCACGTATCTGCCAACGCTTAGGATTGTGCAGTAAACCAAACAAAACGTGTTTCAATTCATACAAAAAATATGAACTCCCGTTGGAGATGCTAATGAAATAGAAAGTTTTGCCCTCTAACCGTGAACCGATTCCTCCATTGACGAATACGGTGTGGTGTGTACGTACGTAACAGCTGATTGCAGTGGCCTTTTTTATTTTGTTGTTCCTCACTGCATCTACCTTGAACTAAAACAGTTGGTAATAATGAAAGAAACAACAAATCGAAAAAGCAGCGCAGCAGCATCAAACCGGTAACAACACAACACCCAAATGGAAGCACAGCAAACAGTCAAACGCATAACAAAACAATCAATCTTCCTACTGAGCGTTTGCCTGTTGACTTATTACAGGTAAACCTCGATAAGACGTAGGTCACTTTTTGTTCCCGACGACAGTATAGGCTGAATTATAAATCGTAATTAAATAATTCATTTCAATCATCAATTGCGGGAAAGTGTTAGGAATACCCGCGGTTTTTCACAAAGTTCATCGGGAAAAAAGTTCCCGAGTCATAATGGATTTTGGAGCGCTTTTTCAACACTGGTTAAAAAAAATCGGCGGCCGAAGTTAAAAGTGACAGTTATGTTCTATCGAGGAATACCTGTGGTACGCTAATTGAATCCGGTGGTAATCTTCTTCCCGCTGGATTAATGCGGTACTCAGCAGTGTTGTGAAGTTTGGAATGCAGTATTGTTCAGAGCTGAACCTGCCGACTGCTGATAGTCTATTAAGTGAAGAAATAAATAGACAAAGCAGAAGCGTAGGCAGGGCCGGATTTAAGATTTAATTTGAAAAATGAGAAAAAATCCCTAACACAACTTAATATAAAAATTCCCGCATTTTTGCCTTATTTTCCCGAATGTTAAGATGAGTTAATATAAATTACTCGTAGCTAAATCTCTGAGCTCCCACACTTTTTCCAGTTTGATTTACCACCAGACACTTTCCATTTATTTAAAATACGCCTTTTTGTGCGACAGGATGAGCCAATTTTCAACAAATGTTGTCAAATTTGGTAGCTCCTTCTTGGTTCTAGCCAAAATGTGTCGAAACCATTTTCTTTTCTCTGGAATCCGGCAAACAACGTCAGACGGCATTGAGCACAGCTGCCCAAATTCTTTTTTCACCATGTGTTAACACCCTTACAAACGCAATTCGCCAAACTTCAAACACATTCGCCACCACATGAAAGATAAATTCATTTCTGGCCTCACCTGTTAAAGCCGTGTAGCCAGATCTTCTAAGGGCATCTTCAACGGTGGTTCAAATCGTGGTTTAGGTTTATTTGTTAAGACCAAACGCAAAAACATCGGTGCATCGCTGATGTTGGAAATTTTGTTTTATACCGGACCAATTTTGCATCATTTCAGAACTTATATAAGCTTCTAAGTTTCTTACTGAACGCACTCTTTAAAAATTTAATATAATGAACTTCGGAATATCTATGAAGATTGGGTGGAAATATCTATAATGAACATGCCAGAAGTTGATTAAACTTCTGGGCAGTTGAATAAAAAAATTTGAAGTTTCCAGATAATCATGAAGTTTGCTCGCTGTATTTCGATACGAGAAATAGTGGAACTTTAGAGAAGTTCATTGAATTGCCGAAAAATTATTAACGTTTCTGGAAACTTGGATGAACTTCCAAAAAGTTTGCTGATCATCCATGGAATAGGAACAACTTTCTGGATATGACGGGAACTTAAAAAATCAGACTTCGCTTCCCATAAGTTGTTTTAACTTGCAGCAGGTACATATTCTGTGATGAAAAGCAGAATATCACACATATTTAAATAACTTACGAGAAATTGAATTCTTCATTCTCGTTATGGTTGGGTTCGAAAAATTATCGAGTAGTAAGAAGTTTAAGTTTTTCTTAAAACATAAATACCCTGAACTTTTGGGATGTTTTCGGAACGATTGGAAAGTTTCTCGATCACCTCGAAAGATCCCTGAAGTTCTAGGAAGCTCCTCAAACTTATGGAAAAATCCTTTGAGTGTTTCCTAAACTTTTCGAATGCTCAAAAAATCCAGTGTCCTGTTTATCTGGGACGTTTTCTGAAATTCTGGAACGTTCCCTGATCTTAGGTGAAGTTTTCTGAAATTCTTGGAGGATCGCAGGACTACTGAGAAATTTCCTGAATTGCTGAATCTCCTGAGCATCTGGGAGTTTTTTCGAGCTTTTGGAAAGTTCCCTGAACTTCTGGGAAATTCTTTGAATTTTTGGGACGTTCTCTGAACATCTGAGATGTTTGCTGACCTTTTGGAAAGTTTCCTGATCTTTGGTGGAGTTCCATGATCTTTGTGAGCATTTCCTGAAGTTCTGAGAAGTTTTTTGAATTCACGAGAAACCCTGAACTTCAAGGAAGTTTTTATGAACTTCTACATGAACGCTAAGAAGTTCTGTATATATCTAGCAAGTTTCAAGAAATTCTAAGAAGTTCACTAAACCTCTAGGAAGATCCGCAAACTGTTGAAGAGCTTCATGAATTTCTTGACTGTTCTCTGTTGGAAGTTCTCTAATTTTCTGGAAAGTTCCTCGAATTTTTGGGAAGTTCCCTGAACATCATGAGTAGCTCTATGAACTTCTGAAAAATTCCCAAAATAATCTGATAAGTTTTCTAAACTTCTGGAAGCGCCTTGAATTTCTGGATAATTACCTGAACTTCTGTGGAGAACGCTTTACTTTTGGAAACTTCCCTGAGCTCGTGGTAAGCTCCTTGAATTTGTGGACAATTCCTTGAATTTATAGGAAGCAATCTGAATTTCAGGAAAGTTGTCTGAACTTCTAGGAAGAACCCTTAATTTCTGGAAAGCTTCCCAATTTTCTGGAAAGTTCCCTGATTTTATGGTATGTGCCTTTGACATCAGGGAGAATAGCTTAACCTCGGGAAAGTCAAAGTCAAATCTAAAAAGTATACCGAGCTTCTGATAAGTTACCTGAGTTTCTAAGTGCACTGAATTTACAAGATTTTTTTCGAACTTTTGGGAGATAATTTTTGTCCATCAGTTTCTTAACCTTTTCCGATATTGGGGGCGTAAATACTGAGGGCGGTAAGTGTTAAGGACAGATTTACAAAAATTCCTCAGGGTCACCAACCCCCAATTTTTCGTCGAGAGAACTAGCTGAGGACATACGCCAACATCCGTTAGGCTGCAGTGCACCTATGTAACACTAAGGCCAACATATCCAGCTGCATCGCAACAGCTGGAAAAGTCATCAGTTGACTCTAGTTGTCGCATAATGTCTAGGATCATATCCCTTGGCATGTTGAAACGTCACAGAAAGTGCTTCTTGTCATAGGTTGGCGTGGCGCTATCTATCACTATCAGCACTATCTAATATCGTTTAGATGCATGCATTCACGCACTCACCACCACTCAAACCAATCCATGGTAAAAAGTTTGCGAAAAATCCTCGGTCTCTGAAAAAAACAAAACTTCTGATCTCTGGATATTGTATGACTGACAAGATGATAGGTGTTGGTGGGTTTAACAACAAGAAATACTACACCGATGCGGGGAACGCAAAGTTGGTCTGTTTTAGCCGGTTCTTTTTAAGTTTGCTGATGCAAATCAACTATAAAGATGTTAAAATAGACCACCGCTGAGGATGCTCTAAGCGGTACGTTTTGAACAGGCTGAACAATAAGATCGGTGGACCGAGTAAATGACAAAAACGCTACTCAAATCATTTGAAAAAGGTGTGGGTAGGGTTCCTTGCATATGACAAAAATTCCCGATGACTTTCGAAATTCCCGCCTTTTTCCCGCATATTTCCCGATGATTTTGGATTCCCGCATTTTTCCCGCATTTCCTGATTTTCCCGAGCCTGTGGCCACCCTGACCTAAATATGGGTAAGCAGTAACGTATCCATAAATGTATATGTGCACTTTTTACGATTATGGGCATTCTTCACCCATCTTTGGGTAGATTGTTCTTAGCGTGTAGAGGGCCTTATATATTTTTAACATAAGGTGCTAGAGGTACAGCATACAAGTGGTTCAAATTTGCATCATGAAATGTTTATGTTTGTTGAAACTTATGCCGTGCTCGAAGAGCTGTCATTACTTATGCTGGTCGAACATCTCATTTGGACCGCACCTGCATTACAAACTATGCGTCGAGCTTAGTTAAGGCTGCTTGCCTTCAGTTCCTCGAGTGTAAATACTTTACTAGGCCTAACCATCCTGCTAGCTGCAAACACCTGCGTCTTGTTCCAGGCGGATTTGAGGGAAATACTATTTTACGGCATTTTTACAACATGTCAAGCCTAGTTTACTCTTTTAGAAAATCAATTGGTCTTATGGAATGGCATTATTTTGACTGACTTGCCCTAGAGGAGCCACACTATAGTTCACTTGTTTCTAGCTTTTAATTTCTTCTGTAGTCTACAGGGTTTCTCACAATAGGCATCACTAAAAGAAAAGGAGATAACAGCAAAACAAATTAACCAAATCATAGCAGTTATTTGTCATTTGAAAGATAGATGTTATAGAAATAAACCATATTAATCCAATTTGTCCCAAATACCAACCAAATGTTTCTTGAATCGAAATAAAGTAAGTTCTTTCGTAGGGCCTATATGTTGAAGCACATAACTCCAAACAAAGTCAAATGGGTTGAGATCCGGTGAAGATGCAGGCCATTCTTCTCTTGTTATGAAATCGTCTTCTTTGCCTTGTGAGCTGGAGCTGAGTCCTGTTGGAAACGATATGGTGTATTCCCATACAGCGTTGCAGTATAAGGAAGCAATTGGTTCTTCAAAACCTGCTCGATGTGATATTCAGTGTTGATTTTTACGTTAGGTTCTATGAAGAGAAGAGAAAGTACGCCTTTTCGTGAAACGGTGCGCCATACCATGATTTTCGATACATTCTGATAGCATCCTACAACTAGTTTATTTCTTGGAACGATCATTTTGTTGATTATGACTGTCCTGAAGGAGGAAGAGCTTTTCATTCGAAAATAAAATCTCGCACCCTCCGTGCCGAACAAAAAGATTGCTGCTTCTTTGGACCTTGACTTGCCTTTGACGCTCCGTCAACCCGTGAACCCGTTGTATCTTGTACGGCATTCCAGATCATCTCTGAGCTTGTTTATTAAAGCAGGGGACATTTGAAATTGTTTGCCGGATCACGTCTTATTCGCTCCCTCACCCATTTGATCTTTTCCTTCGTTCTGGCAGTTCGTCTGGCACCTCCTTTGTGTTGAATATGGTCATTTCCAGTTTTCTTGGACCGTTTCAAGGTACGAAAAACAAACCGCTTACTGACTCCGAACTGCTTTACGCTATTGAATATCTGACACGGTCTAAGCTTTTGCAAATGTAATTTTAAAACTTGCTCCTGTATGGCTTGCATGGGAAAAGATAAATATAAACAAACGAAATCGCTTATTTATCTTCAGCGATAAGCTGTCAAAAGAATACACTCAAAACGAGTATAATCAATTCCGTTGTTAAAAGTACCCAGCTGAAATAGACCAAGACTGGAAAAAGGTGACTTCTATTGTGAGACACACTGTAATTAAAGAAAAACACGAATGGCAAAGCCTGTTTCTGACTTGAGCCGTATGATTGAAGTTTGTCTTTACTTTAGAGTGAATTCACAGTGAATTTGAAAGAAATTTTAAAGCGAAATTAATAAGAAAAACGCTTAGTTATGCAGTTTTATTGATACTTATGGGTATGCAATGGAACATATTCTAACTTTTAGTTACCGAAAACACATGGGAATCGGAAATCGATCAATCGCTTGTTTTAGCTTCTTGACCAGCGAGAAAGTTCAAAGAAAAGCTCAATAACATTCCATGAAACACGAAAGTAATTTTTGTTTATAAATTTAGTGACTCTTGCTAGCTTTCAATTAGTAGGATAACTGTCTATAGAAGATTTGTAATTTTCTTCTCGCATGACATTGGAACTTTTTCTGATCCTTCTTGAGGGCTTCCTCGAGACATTCATGTTTTTTTTACAAATGTATCTCTTGTTTTTCTTTATTCTGCTGAACTATCTGTGGTTTTCTTTCAGAAATTCAGGAAAATTATTTTGAATCTTTCTTATAAAAATCATTCGACTAGTTCACGTTTTCAGGATTTTTACTTTAAAACGTGATCAGTTCACGGTGCATTTTTGCTAGTTCTCAAATTCATGACTGCAGTTCACGAATCTGGGAACGAATTTTTTTCCGTGTGGGTTAATTTCACGACTTAATTTCGAGATTTTATATTAACACTTCGCCACAACGACAATATTTTCATAGAGACTTGCTGTGATCTTCTTGGAATGCACAACCATTCTTTAAAAAAACATCACAACAAGTTTTCCTACACACTCAGTATTTTCTGTACTGTATATGAGACATAATTTATCTTTAACGTAGATCAAGGACTACAAATAAAGCTTCCATGTGAAACAAGGGTCCCGGAAACAAAAGCATATAACAGAACAGTGTGCTTATTTTGAACCTTAATCAGGTGAAAATCTATAAGATCACTTCAATCTATCAAACCCCTAGCTACAGCACCCTCAGAAGCGGAAATTAAACATGTTTAACACCGCCGTCGCAGGCCAGCTAAAGTCATACGGGATTGCGCCGGTTGAAAGTAAAACCTCTGTTATGTGGATGCTGCTCGGAGCGCGATACGTAGAGAAACACTCTTCTCGAAACAAGGCAAGCAAAGGTGTAGCTGCTAGCAGGAAATCACTTTCCAACATAATCATTTTCTCAGCTGCAACCGTTACCTGCTGCGGAATCCATCAATGTTTCCGAAGCCGCGACGACGGAAAGTGAAACATAATGCTTCCGAACCGAGAGTGCCGCTGGACGCTCGCACCGCTCGCCGTGCGATGCAACTACAAATGGAGAGAAGCTGAGATGCTGTGTATTGATTGGCAATTGAGATCGTGTTTTTTGTGCTTCTTCTGTTTCGACGGCGGATTAGGTAATAGGCCTGATCGGAAATGCAACTGATTGGTTTGGAGATCTGGATCTTGGTTTCGATCGGAGAGTTTGCTTTAACAGGGAGTAAATGTTAGCGATTTTCGGGGCTATTAAACATGAAAGCCGTTTTTGAAAATAGCAGAAGATGATCAATTGAAGCTACTGCTCACATGACTACTTTTATTTATTATGCCTAAGCGATAGTATTGTTTCGAACGTAACTAAAACGTAACCGTTTCTTCGTGACGCAAGGAGTTCAAATGCGGAGAAAACATTTCGAATGAAAGCAATGCACCGGTTCGCTTGCTGGTGCAATAGTGATTATTTTTTTAATTGTGGTCATTTTGTTGGTTTGTTCGTTTAATTGGAGTTCGCTGTGAGCTTCGAAGGGAGTGGTTCTTTGGATTATAAAATAACTTTCAACTGTTATGGCAGTAAGCTGCTCCAACGCGGATTTACTTTTAGGAATCCTGTGGATTGAATCCGATGTCTACATAAGAGCAACTCTCGGGGTTTTTTTCATTAGGGCGAATCTAACATTGAGAGACTTTCTTTGATTACTTTCTCTTTCATTCATATTCCAATCACCTTTACGTTTATCATTCTACTATTTGTAGTGTATGCAAGCCAGCACTGTTGTGTTTCGATCTGAACTAAAGAATCCCTCGAAAGTTTTATAACGGCGCTGTAACAAATAGAAGAGAGCGAGACCGGAGAGAATCTCTCAATGTTAGATTAGCCCTAATGAACTGTCAACCCTAGAACTGTATTTATGTTGATATTACTCTATTTTCGATATGGTCAATACATACTATTGGTTGAGGAACTTGGCGGTAAATTACTAGACGGCTTAGCTATTCCGAAATTTCAAGAATACATAAAGCCTTTCCACATTAAATATCGGACACTAAAGTAATGTCAGCAAAATCTCGACATAACTCAATAAAACCGATTGTTTATTTCCGTATAATAGAGGTTTATATATATACATTAAAAATAGTTGACTGGAATGGTGATGCTTTCTGTACCTTTTTCGAACCTTCTGTGGTACAGCCACCATCAGATTCTGTACAGTATCCTCAGGAGGGCTAGCGGTGGCGGTTCTCCATCTTCTTTTGAAATCGTCGATCCCATTTGCTTTCTTCTTAGTTTCAAAGTGCTTCCGCTTAATCAGAGCCCAGTATTTTTCCATTGAACGATGTTCTGGACAGTAAGGCGGATTTACTATTTTTTGAGTTTTTTGGAGAAGAATGTCCAGAAAACAGTGAATCGTGGTCTGGTGTTAGGAAACTTGCTCGAATCAAAGAGATTATGGCTGCTAACAAGTACTAGATTACTCAAAAAGTTTTGAAACGGTAATTAAAATACATTTTTTGGGGAAATCACTTTTATTGCTCAGTATAGTCTAGATATAAGAACAATATATTTGGTCCAACGAACTTGCAACTTTGTTGTTCTATCACGGAAGTTTTTTTTTTATTCCTCTATTATCGAGATTTTCAGCCCTAGGCTGGTTCTTCTCCCATCGTAGTCACTCAAATACTTTTTGGGTATTATCGTAACTTGTCTGGGGGTTAGATTAGAACTTGTAACTTTGGCGTGAGAGATATGGATGTTAAGATGTTAACCACTACGCAGGGGTCGCCACCCCACATCGTATCACGGAAGTGATTTTATGAAAGGCCTGTAAAACACTCCTCTACGACGACTATAACCTCTTCGTTTGATGAAGAATGCTTTCCACGAAGGATTTTTTTGATTTGTGAGAACAATCATAAGTCAGAGGGAGCTAAATCTTGCGAATAAGGTGGATGCTGCGATAATTCGTACTCAAATTCACTGATTTTCGCGATGGTTTTTTAAGCTGTGCTAACACCTTCTTGCTTCGGAGCCGAAGTGCCTGGTTCACACCACTCCTTAGCCTCTTGGTTTGATTCAGGTTATGGTGGTAGACCCAAGTTTCATCCATTAAGATGAATCGATGCAGAAAATCCATTTTATAATTTCGAAATTGCACAAAATGTTACAAAGAAAGTCTCTTTCGAACGTGTTTTTGTTGCATTGTTAGCAAATACGGCACCCATTATGCATATTGGGTTTTTTGAAACCCAAAATTTCAGCCAAAATATGCCATGTTGTTCCATGTGAGATGCCTACACACTAAGATTGTTTTACAGAAATCTGTAAAGTTTTACCGAATTCTCAAAAGCTGAACGTTCGGTAAGCGTATTTAACGGATTTCGGTGAAATTTTACAGTTATCTGTAAAAAAATTACCGGATTTCGGTAAAATTTTACTAAAATCTGTAAGATCGAATTACCGAACGTTCAGCTGTTGAGAATAAAATTTGACAGATTTCTGTAAAATATTCTGAGTGTGTATGGTGTCAGCTATCACATCCACAGTCGATCGATGATCTTCCAAAACCATATCCTGTATTTTCGCTATGATTTTGGGTGTTGATGCATTTTTAAGACGTCCTGAGCATGGATCGTCTTCACCGCTTGTACGGCCACGCTTCCACTCCAAAACCTATCGGTGAACGGGTAGAAATGAAGGAGAAGACTTTAAAACCTTTACCATCTTTGCATGGATTTCAGTATCCATTGTTAAAAAATACACTGAAAAGTCTACTTCAAATGGCAGGGTGGCCATACATTCGTAATTTAAAAATTCCAGCATTTTTTCCGATTTTTCCTGCATTTTTGCCTAATTTTCCCGACTGGAAAAAAGTTATAAAAATTGGATTAAAAGATATTATTGAAGTTTCTGAGGAAATTGGTCAATCTGAAATTTTGACTTGTTTCATTTAGGCGTTATTGTTACGGGTAGCAGTTGCAAAAGGGGTTCTTGCGTATTGCGTAACCTGCTAGGATCTCTTATTTTGCAAACGAGAACAAAGACAGCGCTATATAAGTCAATGATCTTTCAAATTTCTAGAAGCATAAACATCGAAGAAAAATAGTAAAGCATTCGAGGTTTTCGAGTACAACATGATGGACGTGCCTTGCGTTCATATTGTACAGTGACAGTTCGTAGACAATTCTCTGAGATACCAAAAAAATCCGTTTGGTTCCCACCAGACACTTTTCATTTATTGAAAATCCTCGCTCCATCGTCACATTTGCGGCAGGTTGAGCACTTTTTTAACAAACCTTGACAAACTTTGCAGCTTCTTCTTGGAATGACCAATAAGTTCTAGTCAAAATTTGTTCAAACGCTTTTCTTATCTCTAGATTCCGGAAAGCAACGTCTTTGAAGACGGAATTGAGCACAGCTGCCCCTCGTCTTCTTTCTCTTTAAGCGACTGCAGCGCTCGTATAGTCTTTATCCATGAACGTTTCCAGAAACAGCTCTAGACGCTTCTGAAGTATATCCGTGAAGTGTGTTGTAACATCAGGTTGAATGCAGGTGACGTAACGTGTGAAAGGTTATTTCAAAGAAGATTTGTTGAGTAGCTTCTTCGAAAAACTACAGTTAAAAGATCGACAGTCATTGCGGAATGCCAAAACCTCTCTGTCGGAAGTTTCTACAGATTTTCTCGCTTTCTTGTTTGCCGATTTAGAGGCAAAACCGATTTCCACATTAAGGGCTGGCAGAAGATTGCTCTTCGTCAATTCTATTTCGATGGCCGATTTTGCTTTGACTGTCACCCGCTCGGGCTTAACCATTTTCTCCATAGCGGCTCTATGTAGTTCCGTCAAATCGTCTAAAAGAAATGGAACTATAGAAGATTAGGTCTGGTATCTTATCCAGCATCTTATCGTCTACCGTATCAGACACAAGAACGAACACTTTTAAGAAGAATGCCGACGAAAAGCTCCGTTTGGAATTCGGTTGACTTTAATGTGACTAACACAATAAGTTTCTGTCCACTGCAGTGACAACTATTTGTCTATTACAAATGGACTGAGACTTAAAAGTATTTAAAAAAATTACAGCAGTGTTGCCACCCCAGGTAGGTGGAACTCTTCTTCTTCTTTCTTGGCGTTTCAAGCTTATTGAATTCGCAATTAGTTTATTACTTGCTCTCAACTTAGTGTTCTAAATGCTCTTACACAGTTATTAATTGAGAGCTTTCCATGCCAGGTACCATTTTTACTTTAGTGTGATTGTGTGGCAAGTACAATCATACCCTATGACCAGGGATTCGAAAAAATTTCCTTAACGAAAAATTCCTAGACCAGACCGGGAATTGAACCCAGCCACCTCCAGCATGGTATTGCTGGTCACAGCCACTTGGTTAGATCTTCTAAGCGGTACGTTTTTTAACAGGCTAAACGAAGCCAGCAGAATATGATCCACATGCAACATCTGTTTCTCTTAGCCCCTATTTGAAGGAATTGTATACGACTTGCAAGAAGCAGCTAACGATGTTGAGGACTTCAAAAACATGGCTGGCTCGCAGATCACTGATTTCCCCAGTAAATTCTTTGAATGCCTTCCAGTTCACAGCCGGGCCATCCATGGAGCACTAAGCTATCTTTTTTCTGGAATACTGTATTTTCACAAAAAACACTGTTTCATTCCGTTAATGAGATCGTTGGACCAAGTACAGGGTGCGGCAGAAAATAATGCGAAAATGTTCAAACTAGCGTATTAGGTTAATTCGTGTAGCTAGTGACTAATTTCTGTCGAAAATGTATTTGTTTATGTTTACTTTCAAGTGCTGCATCCAAACATTCTTTTTTTTCTGCAAATTCGTCAAAATGCTCGCGAAAGAAGTGATCACCAGTTTGTTGCTCACCCAGAAGAAGCCGAAAGAGATTGCCAATGTGATAGGGTGCCATTTGGCAACAGTTTACCGCATAAAAAAGTCCCTGCAGGATGATCCTAAGCAGCGGAAGCCGAGAAGCACGCACGCTGAACGTGATCAAATCGGTCTGTGCAAAAATTGCTCGCAACCCGGTGCGTTCCATAAGAAAACTTGCAAAGGAAGCCAATATTTCGGAGAATCATCAAAGAAGACCTGCATGCATCTTCCAGAGCCAGAGTGAAACGCCACTTGATTACGGACCTGGTCAAGGAACTACGAGTGACTCGTTTCAAGAGATTGCTTTCCTTGTTGAAGAAGGAAAAAATGATCCAAATGATCCTGTTCTCCGACAAAAAGCTCTTCAGCATCGCTGTGGCCAACAGCCGTACGGACTGATTCATTCATTTCACCGCAGAAAATGTAGAACGTTCGGTTCGCAACGGTTTGAAAATGCCGCCTATTTTCATTGATGCTGGAGTTATAATCAATACCGAAGTGTATATCGGTTTTATAAAGGACCAAGTGCTTCCCTGGGTGAAGACCAACTTCTCCGAGGACCAAAACGTTGTCCTACAGCAGGATGGAGCGCCGTGTCACACGTCTAATCGAACCCAACAATGGTTGAACGGTAACATGAAGTTTTGGCCGAAGGATTTGTGGCCCCCTAGCAGTCCAGATCTTAATCCGTTGGACTATTCGATTTGGGCATATGTTGAAGCATGAGCCTGCAAAAGATCACACCCTAGTGTGAAAATCCTGAAGTCAACGCACATGGCAGTCAATGTCGGAGGACTACATCCGAAAGGCATGCTCTGGCTTCCGGCTACGGCTCGAGCATGTTATCAATAAAAATGGAGGCCACATTGAATAAATTTGTTTAAAAGGACTTTATAAAGATAACTTCACTCGAAAATGTTGATATTATTGCTTGAATTAGTTGAAACTGGGATTTGAAAGAAATAAAACAAATTTTCGCATTATTTTCTGCCGCACCCTATATGTACAAGCAGTCTAGAAATTTTGTTTTACAAAAAATAGCAAGACCAGACTGGCCATCGAACCCAGCCACTTCCAGAATGGTCTGGCTTCGTGGCTACATTTTTACCGGGATGCTGCGATGATTTTTTGGCTTTCAGTCTTTAAAATAATGCAAATAGATACTTTTTTTTTCGGCGTAAGAAGGAGAAATACACTTATCGGCGTAATTTAGTTCGCCTTCTTACACCGGAATGTCGGAAAATAGAAAAAGTATCTGTTTCATTGTTTTGAAGACTAAAAGCCAAAGATATCATCTCATCATTACAAAGTAACAGTTGGAAATCAGTTGCATTTTTACCAACAGAGCTATCAGGTAACCCTTCCGTGTTTATGTATTTGTCTTGAACATTCCATTTATATAAGTTTTGATCGTACCAATTTGCCATTCACATATGTATAATCGCAATCTTATTTTTATCATTACACGCACGTCAATCTAACAACAGCTATCCATTTGCATTCAGGTTATTAGTTGAAGGTCATGAAGATGTTTAGATTGTTTCATGCACTTACGTACTCGATTTCCACGTCTACGTAATAACAATCAATGCCACTATGGTATTCCGTTATCTCCCATCGTGTATGTAGTTACATCGTTCAGTAACGATTGCAATCGACAATAGTCACGTATCACTCTCTTATGCCCATCACCAAAAATTTACAACGAATTACGCCTACCAGATCAGATGGAACAACAACATTGCACACTATCAATGTTAGTGGGTCACTTATGGTAGCTTTTTGCTTGCGACGCCACCGCTCAGTGATTCAAACGACTTGCATAACGAGGAATAGCTGATTTGTTGATTTCGCTGTTCCACTATCGTGACAAAAATTACAGTGGATGTTTTGATCAATAATAAACAAGGGAAAAAATTTGATTTTTGATAAATGAATATTGTGTTGTTGGTTAATTTAATTTTAAATTTTGTAAAATAGTTTTCTATTTAAATTTATAATATACCTATCAATGGAAATTTTTATACTGCTTTTTGTGGTAATTTCATGTTAATTCTTGTTGTTATTTTTCAATAAAGATTTCGCTTTATTAAGGAAATTAAATAAATTGTTTTTCAAATTTTGGTTTTCATGATTGCTTAGAGATCATTCAAAGAATAATTTCATATTTTTTAAAGAGTTTTCGATTTTTGTAATTCTTGGGAGCATTCAATTTCTCCATTTCTATGGGTGCTATATTCATTTACTGTGAAACGTTTTTAGCTGTCGTAGGCAAATATGTGTTCCTCACATTACAAGACTACGTATTGTTTTCAATTCTGTAACGACTTAACGTTATCCCTAATTCGAAAATAACGTTCTAGGAATTCATTCACACCCTGATGATAATTATAAAAGGCACAAATAGTTGAAAGTTGTTTTCATGTTTAGATGTCTCTATGACAAAACAAGAGATATAATTTAATTAAATTAAAAATTCTCGGAGGCTAATGGATATTGATTTACAAATACCAGTAGTGTGAAGGCTAAGCACAAGTTAAACCACGTACTCACGTACAAATTGAATGATATAAATAAGGTAACAATAAAGTACGTTATTGTACGCTTTCGGAATACCTAACCATGGAGGGTACGAAAGATAAAACATAAATGTACGGTCAGAGCCCAGTTACATCACAATAGTTATAAATATGATTGCAACCAAATCCGCACTCTTCACTGTGGGTGAGCACGGTCGGTCAAACCGAGAGGTTGTTGATGAGCACACACGAGTAACGAATGCAAACTGTTGAGTATCGCCTGTCTGCATGTCTGATGAACTGATTAATGTACGAATGAACTCGGCAAGTAACTGCAGGCACGCGCGGTGCACATTGTGCCTCCGAATGGGGTTAGTTGCACAAAATATGCGTTGCAACATTTAATGTTTGGTTTAAGTAATATCAGCTTTATGGTATCGTATATTGTTGCTTACTGTGCTTCTCTTGTCGGAAGCGTAAGGACGCGAGTAGCGTAACTGAAAGAAGCTGAGTTGAGTATGGGTAACAATGAATAATGAAAACCTCTTCTGGTAAGTGTTTCATCAGCTGGTAGCTTTCACTGTGCTTGCAGTCGAAGATTTTCCTTGGTAGGTTTATGTGAGCATCTTGTTTATTGATTGAAATGGTTTGCATCTGTTGTACATGATCTAGACAAACTGCAGATGAATGCTTACTTTTACGGAAATGAGTTTACAAGATTGTCAATTTCTCTCAATTCTCAGGGATCTTATTCACCCATGTCTCGTGAACTAAAAATCTTGAATTAAGAAATCAGCTATGTATCTCTGAATGTATTAGACGTACGGAAAAAAAGGAAAGATTAAGGTGATTTAGACCAGATATGGCAGATTATGCACGACTATGGATTTTTGGAAAAACTGACGCGGTTGGTGAAAGCAACGATTGGAGTCCCTTCGAATCTCGGAGAAGGTTACGGCAAGGTGATGAATTGTCGTGTTTGTTATTTAACATTGCACTTTTTTTTGTTTAACATTTGTACTTTTAGGTGAAAAACCATGAAATTCTTGTTAGTTCATGGTATGATGTTATTGGACTTTTAGGTGAATAATCACGAATTTTGAGCCATCGGACGGCACCAGTAAATTAGGTTCTGGAAATACCTGGTTTGGGTCCTACCGTAACCGTTTCCAGAGTATCCGGAGGCGGCCAAATCCCCTTGTTGGTCCATGGCATGATGTTGGTTTTGGTGAAGGATCATATAATTTGAACTGTCGAACGGTACGTGTATATGAGGATCTGAAAGTGTCCGATTTGGACTCTACCGGATCCGAAACCAGAGTATCAGGAACTGGGGATACTCAGGAACCTCTTGTTTGTGCATGACATGATCTCCAATGACTTTTACTTTTAAAAACTTTGAATTTCAAGCAGTCCAATGATCCCATGGAATGCAGTTTTTGTAGTTCTGGATGAAAATGGATGAATTTTGAGCCGTCGAACGGTTCAGGTTACTAACGGAACATCCGCTCACGTTCTCAAAACAGCCAAATTTTAAAAACAATCTGCTGAGGATGCTACTATTAGCATATTCTTCCATGCCTTGCAGATGATGGCATAAGATCAATAATCATTATTATGTTTTGAAGGAAATGTCTTCACATCAACATAAGAACCTAGGAGTAGACATCAATTTCAGCTAGAACCAAAGATATGAAGAGGAAGTGTTGATAGTTTCGTTAGAGTACGGCAGACAGTGAAAATTGAACAGAAGCAATTGAAAATGAGTGGAGGGCCATTTTGAAAGACAGTACTCTAGACCATGAAGTCTTTAATAACCCGCACATGGCAGTCGATGTCGCAAGACTCCGTGCGAAAAGCGTGTTCTAGCTTCCGACGTCATTTTTCATACAGCATACGAAGTTAGGGATGCAACCAACACAACTGAAGAAAAAAATAATTAAATTGCTCAAATTTTGAGTGTCACATTGAAATTAATGCCCTGGGATTAATTTTTATCCATGCTCCTTGTTAAAGATTGGACTCGAACAAAAGATACACTTTCTTTTGTGAAAAGCTTTTAATTGCATGGGTAAGAATTGGTGAAATTTTGGGGTTAAACTAGTTTAGCGTGTAATACTTACAAGTGAGAAATTTTAAAATCAGTCAAGTAATTATCGAGATGGCTTCCAAGCAACAAGTGGATCGCGAAACAGCTGGGAATCGACTATTCGACCGTGTCCCGTCTGGTAAAATTGTCTGAGGGATCTAGACGACACGGGGGCGAGCTAACAGCGAAAGAAAAGCTAAGACGACCGTCCCCGTGAACACAAGGAAGGTGAGGGATTAGTTCAAGCGCAATCCGAACCATTCGACTAGGGCCGTGGCTAAGAAGATCAATTCTTCCGTCTGATTCGTCCAGCAGACAATAAAACGGGACGGAATTTATGTCTGCAAGGCCAGGAAGGCGCCTAACCGAAGCAATAAACAGAATACGGTGGCCACCAGGAAGCTCTACCACGAGCGGTTGGTGCAGTCAAAATGCATCGTAATGGACGACAAGACGTACATTAAAGCGAACGCCAAGCAGATCGCCGGCCTGGAGTTCTTCGTCGGCAAGTCCCACCTGGATGTTCCAAAGAAGTTCCGAAAGAAAAAAGTCAAAATTTGACAAGAAATGCTTGGTGTGGCTGCGACCTGTAGGTGCGGCAAATTCAGTAAGCCGTACATAACGATCAACGCCATCCACGACCAGAAGTGCACGCTGCCCTTCTCCGATCTCACGAAGGTGACACTCTGTTTTCGGATCTGGAATCGTGCCATAACGCGAAACCGGTGAAGGAGTGATACAAAGCGAACGATTTTGTTTTTGTGCCGAAGGAGGCAAATCCGCCAAACTAGCCTGAATTTCTCCCAATAGAAAAATTCTTGACGATTATGAAGTGCAAGCTCCGGAAAACAGAAAAGGTCATCAAAAACGACAAAGGATTTGAAGAAAGAGTGGATGAAAGTGTGTAAGAAAGATGGCGCAAGTGTTGCACACGATTTGATAAGTAGCGTTAAGTCCAAGGAGCGGGTATTTAGCCTAGGAAGAAGGTTGAATAAACCAACTTTGCAAAAACATAGCTAATATGTGTTTATGAATTCCCTGAGAGTTTCAAAAGTATTCGATTTAAAATGATTTTTTGGTGATCACCAAAATTTTATTCAAAATTGAAACTGATGTTTGCGCTCGGTTTCTCTTGATCAACTGTTCCCCTTGATCAACTGATTAAATATGTTGGACACGATGTGTGATAATCAAGAAAATGAGAAAAAAGATTCGTAATTTCCATATAATTACAAGTAATTTACAACTACCTTTATTGCTACTACAATTTACTACAATTTACAATTGCTACTACAATTTACAAGTAATTTACAACTACCTTTATTGCTTATATTGACAGATACGGGTATTTCGTCTACAATGTGCAGACTTCTTCAGTGTCGTATATCTGAGTATCTGTCAAGATAAGCAATAAAGGTATTTGGAATTAACTGGAAATTACTAATCTTTTTTCTCATTTTCTTGTTATAGGTATTCCATTAAAAAGCTCACACTCACCAGGATTCATAAAGTGTAATGTTTTCGGCCTGCAGCCAGATGTGAGTGTTTTACCTTTTTTCATTTATTTCCTATTTTTTTTAGGTTTACTCTGAATAGAGTAGAAACCTCTACGCCAGGCCTTTGATGATATCGTTGCGTAGATCCTTTCGAATCATTTTGCCAGCCGTACACGGAACATGTCGTCCAAGAAGACGCTGTTGCAAATGACTCGGAAGGAGCCACGTTTGAGAATTTTGTTATGTTATGTTGTTCTTTGTTATTTTTTTCAATAGTCTATTTGTGATTTTGTTATTCAGTATCACGTTTACAGCTTGAATGATTTGTTTCGAAGTTCCTTTTCTTTTATAGTCTAGTCCGTTGGATTGTTATTTGTTTGAAAGTTTCCCGAAGCAGTTTTCTCGAACCAAAAGTAAGAAGTTATTGTTTCTTGTGTGTTAGACTGACATAACTTAACTCCCTTTGAAGCATTTCACCAGCCGTGCAAGGATCATGTCGTCCATAGAGACGCTGTTGACACTGCCTCAAAAGGTGTTACATTTCCCACGTTTGCTTTTCCTTTCTTTGCATTATGTTCATGTCCATTGTTTTGTGTCATTTGGTCATTGGCGTTATTTCGTCTTACCTCTTCTGATTCATTTATTTTTGTTCGCCTTATTCTTTTCATGTGTTCTACATTATTGAATTTTGTTTTTACTATTCTTTCATTGTGTCTGTTATATTTGTCTGAAACCAATTTCCTACACACTTAGAAATTATGAATTTTACATGAAACGTAATTCATGTTTGTAAAAAGTTGGGGAACGTAAAGAAAGATTTCGTGTAAAATTATGTCTCCTGAGACACATACGCATTCCGACGAAAGATGTGTTTGATTGATTTTATTTTCGCATCTCTTTCAACTCATTCTTATGTGCTAAAGGATGCTTGCATGTGTCGGTCTCAGGAGACCAGGGATAAGGTGCGACTCAAATCTCTTTGAGTGCAGCACGCGCTGCTACGAGACAGCACATTAAATTTCAAAGAGACGTGAAAGTGCAGTCTGTACTCCCGCTCACCCTTGTTGTGCCGTGCGTTCAAAGCAGCACATCTCATTTTGAATTTGCTCTCGTCTCTTTGGGTGCTAACGATTGCACTCTCCCTTGTCGTCTCTGTGCACACAAGTGCAAAAAACAGACACGGCGGCATGGGCCGGACTAGTATGTGAATAAGGATTTTAATAAAAAAAATTCCCGCTATGAACCCATACAATGCCTTTTTGTTACTAGCATCAACACTTTTCATTTTGCTACCATTTATCAAAGCATGAGCCAAAGCACAGAGTAAAGCACTGAGTAGAGCTCTGAGTAGAGCACTGTGCATTACTCTTTGTCTCTGAAAGAGTAGTGCATGTGCGGCTATCTGCCTCTTGTGCTGCTACGAAATCTCTCGCACTTTCGTTTTGTGCACTCTTCTGAAACAGGAGACGCACACTTGAAATTGGGTGAAGCACTTGCCTATTTTGCACTACTCTGTGTTTTTCGACAATCCCTGCAGGAAACAGAAATTTACATGACATTTTGGTAGTGTTTAGTCTTGGCGGTCTTGGCCGATCTCTTTATATTGTTCCGCCATGGTCTTATAATGTCATATAAGTTGACCCATCGCATAAGATAGTGAGTGGTGAGTCTCAATTATTTGTATAATTTTTTTATAAAACCCCAGCCTTTAACTCCTTGTCAGCATCTGTCCTAAGTTATATTTTTCAATGACCTTTGTTCAGTTCAGAAGGTCTGATCCCTAGCTAAATAATATGTTGTTAGAGTCAGTGCCTTGATCACGGCTGTCTTATAGAGCGTACATTTAAATTATAATATATATTTGTATTATCTACACCTGACACATCAGGACATATTACTAGTTGCTCACAATCATGATCAAAACACTCACCCTTTTCGATAATGATGGGAACAATAAGTTTATTAAGAATACCAAGTGTGTAGGTATATTTGCTGTTTATTCAATGACAATTAGAGAGTAAACAGCAATGAAAGAGTAGTCAAGCAAAAAAAATTGCACTTTTTGTCGTTTCCCTAAATTATTTGAAGGAATTTGTAGATTGTTCCCAGCTTCGTATAAGAGTGAATTGCGGCTAAACCCGCCAGTAAGACACCTCTTTCAGTGCCTTCAAACGTACTACGACGTGGCAATTTAAAGAAAGTAGAGTGTGATACTATCACTGCTGATCATGTTCTTAGTCTCCTATGCTGGCCTTTTGCATGAGATTAGCCCTCTCACCTACGACAAGGTGACAACCATGATCTTCGAGAGGGAAGATGATCTTTCACTTCCTCTTTAGATGTTTATAGTTTAGTTTAATGATGTCAAGTGTTCATGTGTGCCTAAAGTCAATTGTGCATCATTTCCTTACCACCTATTATTTTGTCTGCCTAAGTCCGTTTTTGTCTTTTGCGTTATTTAAAATGACTTGTGTTATTTGTAGGAAAGTTTTTGTTCCCCTTTTATTTCATTGCTTGTTTTGTTTTGTCTCATGCAATTTTCTAAGTTATTGAATTGTTTTCAATGTTTTGCGTGCATTTGCAGTCTAACATTCGTTTTTTTTTGAGTCGTAGTCAGCTATAGGTTTCACTTTTCGGTGGCAAAAGATAAGCTTCATCGCGTCTATTTTCTATCTCCTAATATAAAATTATCGAGATTGAAGCCGTTCTGAGATTGTTCTTTGGAGTGAAACATACAGAATAAGTTTGGCGCCACTTATATAGTTTTGAAAAAACTTCTACTCCGTGAATCCAACAGTCGAGTTCCTATGAATGTTGATACTTATGGATACATTGTTTATTATACTATTGGTACCTAGCTATCTGTTTTAAAGCATGATTACGGCTCGTCCTGTAAAGGAATGCTTCAAAAAAGTGTTGCATCCAAGAGGAAATCCCACTTCATTATGTCTGAGGAGAGAGCCCCACCAGACAGCATCACAATTCCAGATTTCCAGACAGGACGTCCGTTGGATCACATCCGTAAAATTAGTGGCATAAAATAAAAATAGTCAACATGTGATACCATCACGTCAGAATATGTCTTTGGTTACCATCCCAATCAGATACTCAATGGTAGGGTTTTTCATTTATTTCCCATTTTTATTGTAGACCAAACCATAAAGGTTTCGATATTAGGTCCATGTCATAATGGTTCAATGAAAAAAGAGGCTCAAGTAAACAGTCTCGAGACAGCTTCAAAATATGGCTTAATGTATATTTTATCGAAATTAATAACTTAAAAATAGTTTTTCATGAAACCTCTAAACTACTATTCCTAGGAAAATCTAACTGATTTCTTAATGCACTTTTGTTACTGTTGTTTGTTGAATTTTTAACGCATGAATACCAATTTTTCGACGTTTTTCCTCGATTAACGACACAGTGAAAGATTATATTGAGGGAGTCGACCGTTCCATTGGTAATACAAGTGGGAAATGGTTAAAAAAAAAACATTTAAAATTTTGGTTGCGAAAGTGAGCAAAAATATGCAAAACAATATGAAGAAGAGAAACTTCGTGAATATTAGAGGAAACTTTGCACAAAACCGATGAAGGACTAGTGAGCAGTTCTGCAGTAGCAATGCCTGTTTAATTTAACAAAATAGGGTAAAAGGATGCCATACGTGGCTTAAATGTATCTTCACCTGGAGTTCAGATGTTTGTTTTTCTCAACATTTGAGCTCGAATCATTCAAACGTTTATTTAAGAATTAAGTCGACAATCTGAGATCGACATTTATCATATTTTCCTTTGGAAGTAAGTGAGCAGCTGACCATGTAGAAAGCTACTCATTGAAATTCCTGTATAGGTCCACTAATTTAGATTACCCGTAAACTACCTGTGAATAAAACAATCCTTAAAAGTGACGGAAATATACACATCACATCACTTTCTACTTGTCATTTCTATTGTTTGGTGCAAATACTAATAGAGTTCATTATCAAACATTTCAGTTCAATTATCGACAAAAACGATCGATAAAAATAACACATAGATATTTGAAAGACCGCGTAGCAAATACAATAGAACACAGTTTAACTTTAATATCACTAGAGAGTTTAAATGTTTACTACACAATCCAACCTGGTAACACATCTGTAGAAATCATACGCTACACCCCTACCTGTAGCATACAATCATGATCATCGCAAGCTAATGTCATTCGATTTTCCAAACTAATGTATCGTGGCAATCAATTTCTGACACAAATTTGGTCATTTCACACCATTTATGGTTAATGAGCATTAGAAACCACCGCTATTGTAAACCAATTATTCGAAAAATCGATATACACCTCGATGCTACCCAACGGAGTGTAGGTCAGCAAATTGGTAACTGATGGCACCGAAGTTGGAGACTGGACAGCCGTGTACACATTTCTACTCAGTGAATGTCATGAAAACAAGAACTAAATCTAACAAAACAATAACCGGGCAATTGTTTGCATATTCGATTAAGTGTTATTTTACGTGAGAGCGAAAATAATAATTCGAAACATAGAGCACTGTAAGGCATCATTATCATGACTTACATATTCACTGAAGCCACCAATGTTCAGTGGCAATGATTGTTACTTCCTGAAGAATGTAATGCTCTTTTCAATTGGAACACTCAATGGAACCGGCCCGTTGTTGTTGTCGCGACTCATCATCGATTAAGCTCCATAATTGCTCGAACCCACGACCACCATCCTTTGGGACCAACGTATAAGTATGCATAAATGCGGTAGCTCCTTTGTTTGTGCAATGTTCATTTACGTTCACCAGTGATTCTCAAACTTTTTTTAAAAATAATTTCGTTTGCCAGTTTGATAATAAAACATTTATAAATATTAATTCGTAACCGTACTTATTCATTCCGTGAGACAATGAATTGTCACACTTCGCAAAACAATGTCTCCTGATGGGTATCGTTGCTTGCGGGAAACACTGATCACCGTAGCACCATCCTAGGTGAACAACGTGACGATGATGCACGGCATTCCAAGTGGTGTGGCTAGCAAATGTGTGCGACGCCGGGATGGTGATGATGCATGTGCTTCGTCTACGTCGTACCCATTGCTTTATATGAAGCAAGCAAACGAACCATATCGACCACCAATTGATTGCACAACCGAGTTAACCAGAAGAGCAGACATCAGACACACACTGCGTAACGAAATGTTAAACTGGCTTTTTGGCGAACTTTACAGATTGACCTCCTTGAGACTGGCGCTTGATTTTCGTGTTTTACCTTTTCTACGACGAAAGGTGTTCATTTCGCATGGAAAACCGGCTTGCGATCCAATGCCACAGGACATCGTTTTGAGAAACAAAGCGTGTTTTTTTCAGAGAAGTGTTCGTAACATGTTCGTAACATGTTGAAAGTTTTGAAATTAAAACAAATTATCATGATTGTCATGTCAATCTCATATGAAAGTACATGGATTTAATGTCCTAAGAAGTTCAAGAAATACTAAGTTCAATATTTGACAATATAAGTTATCACGTATACAGTTTTTAAATTAAAAAGAACTCCTCATGACTGCCACAAAAAAAAAAGAATCTCCCATAAATGTTTATTGCCTTAAATCAAACCATGACATGTTAGCAGATTGCGAAATTAGAAGGAACTAATAATGATTGAAACTAGGAATAATTTCCCAGATAGTTTTTAAAAATTATTAATCGATAAATCGATCATCATAGAATCATAAAGTCATTGTTACATAAAATATTAAATTGCCGGCGTCGGTGGTGTTGTGGTAAGCGTGACTGCTACTGGCATCCCAGTGGGTCTGGGTTCAATCCCAGTCGACGTCGGTGATTTTTCTGAGGCGAAAAAATCTTGGTCACGTCTTCCTTCGGAAGGAAAGTGAAGCCGTTGGTCCCAACTCATAGTCATGAGTCGTGAGGTAGGGTCCAGGTAGTGGAGTCGTCTCCCTGGCGTCGGTGATTGTCACCATGTGAGGAAATAGGCCGACGGAAAATAAATAAGATTAAAAAAAAAAAATATTAAATTGCAATATAGCGAATCTTATAATTTCAGGGCAAAATAAACCGAAAAAAAAATCAAGGAAATGCCCAAAGATCTTACTTTCGGGGCATATCTCCAAAACTATGACATTTACAGTATTAAGTATAATTATATTAGAACATAACTAAATTATTTAAACTTTGAGAGAATTAAGAAAAACTAACAAATTTGATTGGAAATAAAACTATTAATTAATAAAATAAAACAATACTGAAGTACCTCATGATAGTGCTTTGAAGCAAATGCATCTTGGTTGGCGAATTCAGACTTCTATTATGACACGGGATTGTTACAAGACAGTGAAGGGAAAAACCATCGACCAATGAATCTTTGTGTACGTAGTCAGTAGCAGAGCAAAACGTGAAAAAGTGAAATCGGACTTGAAATCGGTACGTGTGCGTGGACAGTGTATTGTCCGTCCGGTCGTAATACCAAGGACTCACGTATGTATACAAGTTTTGTCTGACTCGAACCTATCCGCCAACCGGCGAGAAATGTTGACTGGTGCTTTTCCGACTGTGGTATTGTTTTACCTCCACTAGCATTGCCGTAATCTTAGCCTCATACGAAACAAAACTGTGCGGAGAAAAAACAAAAAGATGCTAAATTGAACCGGCATAAAGGCTCAATTTACTATAATAGCTGTCTAAATGACGAACGGGACAAACTAGACTGAGGTCGTCGATTGCACTCAACCGATTCAACCGAGTCAAACCCACGTACGTATGTAACTCAGCTAACGTCGTTTCCTTCCTAATTTCATGAATCACATCGTCGTGCATCGCTTGAAAACCCAGACAGCGACGAATAGGAAGCTATGACAACCATCAGAAAGATCGTCGGTTCTCCAACCTCTGTGTGCGTACGCAATATATACAACATAGAGACGCAAATCGGATCAAAGCTTGCAAAACATTGACTTTTATCATTTGAGCCAGCTCAGCTTGTCTACCTACCTGTACCGCAAGTTTGATTCAATTTTCCGCATTTATGTGAGCGCGAGAATGCGGGGTGAGTGGAAACGGTGGATGTGACTCATTTGAACCGCAATTTCAAGGGTTAAACCCGTCTGACAATGGGGGGTTGGAAAAGTGTTATTGTTTTGATTTTCATCATCAGAGTGTAGTTTTTTGTAAACAACTTTTGACTAGCAAAGTACGATGGGACCACTAATGGATTCTTCGAGAGTATAGATGATGTTGCATTCACAAGGAATCAGTAGAACTATGTAATTTAACAGAGGTCATTACTTTCAATAATAGAATTCTTTTGTTTTGAATTATGACGCTAAGAGATATTCAGTGTTACAAAGGCCGGAGACCAGCCCAACAAGACACATTACCCAATCTTTGACCTTCAAATACCTTGGAGTCATGTTAAGTTCAAAATGCTCTTGGAGTACTCACATTGCGTATTTAAATCAGAAATGTCACAAAGGATCAATTTTCTGTGATCAATTTCCGGAACATGGTGGGGTGTTCACCCGGAAGACCTCATAAAACTCTACAAACCAACTACTCTTTCAGTTCTCGAATATGGCTCTTTTAGCTTCCTCTCGGCAAGAAACAGCAACCTCATTAAATTGGAACGCATTCGATATCGTTGTTTACGTATTGCCCTTGGCTGTATGCATTCAACGCATAATATGAGCATGGAGGTTCTGGCAGGAGTGAAACCCTTACAGAACCTCTTCAGGGAGCTCTAAAATAGAATACTGATCAAGTGTGGAATCAGTAACAACCTTGTAATTGAAAACGTCGAAGAAATGCTCGAATTAAGTATCCAGTCTAGATTCTTACGAATCTATATTAACTATATGTCGTCCGATATAGTCTTCCATGCAATAATTCTCCTAGTGTACGCTTCACTTATCACAGTTCCTCCATTAATTATGATCTCTCAAAGCTATTCAAAGAGTTCCAGATCAACTTCGACCTATTTTAATTCCTTATATTTTTAATGAGTACCTGCTACCATATTTTTATTGAAAAGTACCAACATGTCAATTACAATAGAAGAATTTTCCCTGAAGGGTCACGCATTGATGGATCCACTGGTTTCGGTGTTCACAATGAATACTCATCTGCCTTCCGGAAACTTCAGGAAACTTTTTCCGTATATGTTGCTGAGCTGGCAGCAATCAATTTCGCATTGGGGATAGTTTCCGACATGTCCATAGACCATTATTTCATCTTCTCAGATAGTCGCAGTTCTATTGAGGCCCTGAAGTCGATGAAAACAATGAGGCACTCATCTTACTTCCTTTCAAAAATAAGGGAGCAGATATGTGCGTTGGTCGAAAGGTCATATAAGATTACCTTTGCATGGGTCCCCTCACATTGCTCAATTCCAGGCAATGAGAAGGCGGACTCTCTCGCAAAGGTGGGCGCACAAGAAGGCGAGATTTTTGAAAGAAGAATTTCACATGATGGATTTTTCCAATTAGTACGGCACAGTTCTCTTCAAAGTTGGCAAAACGATTGGACAAGTCATTCTCATGGGCGGTGGTTACATTCTATTATTCCAAATTTTTCGTCGAGATCGTGGTTCAAAGGCTTGGATGTAAGTCGCGGTTTCATTCGTGTGATGTCAGGACTTATGTCCAACCACTACTCGCTAGACGCACATCTCTACAGAATTAACCTCGTCGATAGCAATTTATGTAGGTGCGGAACCTGTTATGATGACATCGCTCACGCAGTTTGGCATTGCCCGGATAAGTGGGGCAGTGGCCCAAATCAGACAACACTTCCGAGAGGTAAGACATGTTTTGGGAATGCGTGATCATGCAAGCGATTTATGAATTCCTTTGTTTGTCCGATCTAAGAGTGTGACGTCATAACCGCTCTTCCTTGCACTCTATTAAATTCCCTGCCATTGTGTCCCAGTTATATTATCCTTTTGTTTCCGTGCTACTTGTACCTGCCCAGCAAACTATGGTCACTCATCTGCGGCTTCGTTCCTAAAAGGAACTACAAGGACCGAGGATTTGGTAGATTTCTCAACCATGAGCAGCAACTTATACCCGAAACGATAATGTGACCTATTAATCTCGAGCTACCCACGAGTAATTGGCACCCCTCTTTACTAAAATCGAAAAATAAAACATTGTTAATTACAATATTAAATATCGGCTCCGCAAAGTGTTACACACGCCTGAACCTAACAAATAAACGAACTGACTAAAAAAATAAGGCCGGAGATTTCCGGTCACCTAGAAGATATTTCGGGGTAGAAATTTCCTCTATTACTCTGAAGATACAGTGGGGGAAATTCCTGTAAGCGCACAAACAATTTTTGGCAGCTCATTCCAATTTAAGGCTATTTGCTAAACATGAATATGGTATATAAAGGCATTCAAATAACAAGATAATTTCAACATAAGCGGTTCTAATTATACATTGAATAGTTGTTTTTACAGAAAAAATACATTTTTTGGGTAAAAACTCCTAGAAGCGCATATCAAATTTTATTATTAAACTGATTCTAATCAAGACATAACAGACATGAGATTTTCCAACATTTTCAATGTAATTTTCCACCCTTCTCTTACACATGTTTGTATCTCACGATCTGTTCCAAATTACCGTCCAGCACTGTAAACTCGTCTCGCCAGGATCCCCCAGAGATTTTCAATAGATTTTCCTCCGAAATATCTGCTCGACTTTACCAAGGGATTCTTATTAAGATCATATTAATACTATGCACAGCATTCGGGACCATCGAGATGACACTTATTTTCATCTGCCTTTCGATCCTTATTTCTTGGCCAAATCTAATCTCACTTGAATGTGCTTCCAGATCTTCGCAAAACTTGACCAACACGTCTTTTCGTTATGAGAAGGTTAACGGCATACGCTGAAGCATTCTCGACGGCAGCCATTGCTTCAAAATTTAGAATTGATATAACTTAGATTCTGTTCTAGATATTGAATGTTTAATCACATCAGTTTGTATACTTATTTGCTATGAGCAATGTGATAGAGTTCGATTCGATGTTCATTCACTAACAATCGAGATTTATCAATTTGAAATTGCGAGGTAAGTTTGCAAGAGAGAGAGAGAGATAAAAAAATGTCAAGGAAAAGAAGAAACCCAGGTCCACAAAACTCAACGTAGGGGTTGCTACAAAACTCAACGTAGCGGACGACGGGAGGTCGAGGTGGACCGCTACAGCCAATGGTCAGCTTTACTGAAAATTACATCAAATGAGTTCAGAGCCATCAATAACATGCAGCGGACTACCAGAAAGATGTCCAAGACGAACAGACTTCTTTTCAGCGATGAACTTACCAGAGCAGAATGTTACCTGTTCCAGACTGCCCAACGGAGCGTCTATGGAGTGGAAATCGCAATCCTGGCCACCAATCATCAAGGACCGACAGGAAAAAGTGTTCCTAAAAACAGTTCCTTGTTCCATCTTTGCCCGTTTATGGATGAGAAGGGAGTCCTGAGAATCCGTGGAAGAACCAACGCGTGCCAGTTCACCGATAGGAGCTTCGCTTATCGCGTTATTCTCCCTTTTAAGGAGCACAGGATCACCAAGCTAATCGTCCATGAGAAGTTTCTGTGTCCGAACCACGAGACCATCATCAATGAGCTGAAGCAGCGGTACCATATTTTCGTAATA
Source organism: Aedes japonicus (assembly GCA_034211315.2). Taxonomy (NCBI): domain Eukaryota; kingdom Metazoa; phylum Arthropoda; class Insecta; order Diptera; family Culicidae; genus Aedes; species Aedes japonicus. The sequence continues at coordinate 221,622 of JASCZW010000948.1, forward strand.
AATCGATCCGGAATAGCTGCCAGACCTGCGAGAACGAACGAGCTTGCCCGCAACCGCCACTGATGAGTGACCTTCCACCGTCACGCCTCGCAGCCTACAGCCGACCTTTTAGCCACATGGGAGTGGATAACTTCGGTCCAATGACAGTATCTATTGGGCGCCGAGTGCCGATACGTTGGGGGATCATAGCCACTTGTCTGACTGTACGTTCGCCATACATTTGGAAGTTGCACACTCACTCACTACTGACTCGTGTATCAGGGCTCTACGCAAAGTAATGGGCACCGTGGAACGAACTTTGCGGGAGCCAACAAAGACCTGCAGATTACACTGGAAGAGTTGGACCACGATAACATCGTTGCGTATTTCACTTCTACGAACACGACGTGGAAGTTCATCCCATCCATGTTTCCTCAAATGGGCGGAGCTAGGGCGAGGATGGTTCGTACGGTCATGCAGAACGTGCAGAGGCTACTGGCAAGACGTAGGCCGTCCGTTGACCGGAATTCCTTTAGACGACGCTCAGTCTCCCGTATTGACCCCGAACCACTTCTTCATCAGGTCTTCGAGTGGAATGCTTCCGTGGACCTGCTTCGGATAGACCGGCTCGGCTGAAAGAGACTATCGCAGAGCGTAGCGAATCAGTTATGGATACAGGGCTGCGCGACTACCTTCTGTCTTTAACTCGCCGAGCGAAGTGGTTCGCTGGAGTGAAGCCGATTGAAGTAAACGACATCGTAGTAGTCATCGATACTAGATTCCCTCGCAAGAGCTGGCCCAAGGGCCGAGTGATCGCTACCAAAGTAGCAACAGATGGTCAAGTCAGGTGGGTTACAGTGCAAACCGGCAATTGTACATATGAGCGGCCGGCCGTCAAGCTTGCTGAAAATTGTTTTTCTACTTAAAATTAAAATTAATTAATTTTAGCATCGTTTTACTTTTTACTTTTCTCTATATCTATTTTATTATTATTTTTTTATCTTTTTTTTATTTTATTTTTTTGTTTATTATTATTATAATTTTTATTATGTTTTATTTTAATTTTATTTTTTTAAATGTTTTTAATTTTTTGTATTTTTTATTTCTTTTTATTTTTATTTTTTATTATTATAACTTTTTTAAGGACTTTCAAGGCAAAGGTAGAGAATATAGAGAACGAAGTGTACAAAAAACTAAAGTGTTGATCATACTTAATAGGAAAGGTAAAACCTACAAATCTAATTAGCTTAACATAATAATTACCTAATTTATAAAGTTCCAATGAATGACTCCTGAAAGCCGCCAGTTTTGTGATTGTGTTGTGCGATAGCAAAAAGTTATTACAGTGAGTAGTATTTTGTCCTAAGCGAACTGTAACCTAAAAATTTTGTAGGTATTTGTAACTCTTCAAATAAAGTTTTCACAAACTGGGAAGCCTCGTTTATATCGCCAACAGCCACAAATGGCGATTTTGTGATCGATGAACTTGCAACGCCCCAATAATTGGCAAATTGTTTTAAAACCGAAAGCTATCCCCGATGTACCCTACATCTTTTGCTTGACTCCGCTCGAACAACTTCCTCAAAACTTATCTCTTTGTTGTGGGGAAGGCAGGCACGCATGTACCTCACTGGTGTCGAGAAAGTTTCCAGTCCCATGCCCAGGTGTGCACTTGTTTATTTGCCTGACGATGACGACGGCATACGTGCGGCGGTGACGTTTTCACGAGTACTGCACCGTGTGTTATTTCTTTTTTTTTTCAAACTCTGCTTTGAAGGAGATCAGAGTAATGAAAGTGCCATAGTAAAGCGCGTGCCACACCGTAGAGGAATGGCGGGCTCCGATAGGCACAATAAGGACTGTTGCTTTTTGTTGTTGTTGGAAAAAGAATTGTTAGTTCGAAACTTCAGTGCTGTGAATTATTGGCAGTGCTTGTCTTGCACAGATGTTGAATTAGGAGAATAATTCATTTGCTACGCCAGCGTAGGTGCAAAACTTAATTAAATATCTCACAACACAATGAGGAAGTGAATCAAAAACAGGACCGTACACCATATTGCAAGCATTTAACTGTCTATTTTTTAAGTTTTTCGAAATGCGAAGCTAATCTATTAACTAGTGTATTTTCAATTCCCTGATAACAAGCGATTAATAACCGTGAAATTGTAATATTGGCACTATTTCGTGAGAAAGCAATAGTCAATTGTAAAACCAATAAGCTTGGAATAGAGCAACATTTTTTCCAACGATTCAATTCTTCGATTTCTGTGAAGAAAAAAAAGAAGAATATAAACTGAGAATACAAAGCCTTTAGTAAACAAATAGCACTACTCGTCAGCTCAAGGTCTACCACACCAAAAGGAAACATCAACGCGAAGCGGAAAGTTTCCGTATCCCCACTTTGTTATTGGTTTCCATGTACTCCATACGGCGAGAAAATAATCCCCAAAGGTTTGTTAACAGATAATGTGGAAGCTCTTTTGATATATTGCTCGTAGAATGTGCAACTGCGCTGCTTTGTCTGAGGGGTATCAGAAATACATACAGACATAATGATCACGTATACACAAACCATGCAGATAACAGATATAATACAGATATAACGAGAAAGTAATAGATTTTTACAGAGATTGATATCCGTAAAATGAAAATGATTCTGAAAGAATTTAACTATTAAACTAATTTTATGACCTTGTTTTGAAGCTTTTTGAATATTCAAGCAGTTAAATCACCCTTTTGAATATTTTTAAAATTAACAAAAACTGTAACGCCATAACTTTTAATGACAGTTATCGCAATCTTCGTTAAATTTGAAGAAACTTCTGGAACCTGCTTAACATTTTAAAGTCATGCTAATATTGAGGCCGATAGGGTATGTGTCTTATAACTCATTCTTATATGCTAAGATCGATTACATTTTTAATTGTAACTCATTAAATAATTGAGCTGAAAACGTAGAACTTAGAAACTCTTAATAAGATGGTTGGCATTATGCATCTCGAAAATTAGACAAATATGCACCACTCTAGTTTAAAGTGTCCTAAATAAACAAACAAACAAACAAACAAACAAAGAAACAAACAAATAAACAATAACAACAAAAATTTTGAACACTTCTCTTTTCGTACGGTTTTCAACAATTATTTTTTAGACCTTTGATTGTTCGCAATATTCCCTTCACTGACCTCAAATTTACCAATTACATTTGAAGTAAAAACTTTTTTAAAAAACTTAAAGGGTTTATGCTTGTATTCCCTCTCGCGAGTCCAAATTGTCCACCTTGTCGACGGTGAGAGGGCTTATCTCATGCTAGAAACATGCATGTGAGACCAAGAGTCATTTTTTCACTGCCACGTCGTAGAACGTTTATATAAAGGCACTAACATCAGGTGTGATACTGGCGGGTTACGCCGCAATTTACTCTTAGACTTCTTTTTTTTCAATATTAGGGAAACGACTAAAAGTACACTTTTCATTTTCGTGTCAACTTATGTTGTTGTTTGTCCATTTGTTTTATGGAATTTATAACCAAAATACCTGGTTTGCTAATGGTATAATAAGTCGATGTAATTGCAACATCTTCGGAAAGGGGGAATATTTTGATTGGGGTAATTATCTGACTGTTCGAAGTGAAGCACATAGTCACAGAAAAGTGTTACTTAAGACAGACGATGACAGGCAGGGCTATTAGAAACATGACGCGGAGGGTTCGCGCTTAGGAAACACCATTTGAAGCAGTAGAATAAACCTTTCCATGTGGTTTATATCAGGACCAGTGTTTGGTGAGTCATATACAATATCCTAGCGTTATTGATTTCTAGTTACCTCCTGCTCTAGCAGCAAACTTGTTGCAAATCATTTAAAGTTACTCACATGCAACTCAATTAAGTCACATTTAAGTTACTGTAACCAATAATCTCAGTTTTGTGTTGCTTGGGTTGTTTGCAAAAGTTCAAACAGTTCGAACACGGCAAATCACCCCGGCCGCTCAAATTTAAAGGTTTTTTTTTTGCTCCATGGTTAGTTTAGAATGATTCATGTAATGGGAAAGAAGATTAAATAAAACTGTACAGCCTGAATAATCGGATAACTAAGGTTTATTCCATTGACCAATGGATGTAAAATGAACACAATTGGCATAAAACAAACTAACTGACTGACCTTCATAGCACACTTTAAAGTGAAAACTCATTACATTCTTATTACAACTATCAGGAGTATTATTAGAAGATACATCAGTGCTGGAAGTAGCCAACCTAGGCACACCATTGCAATTGAGGGTTGTCTAGAAATATCATTCGCTGTTTGAATAATAAATATTATGCGTACTCTTGTTGCAATACTTCTTGGGGTTGACTTCAGTACTAGTTGTCAACATAGACTACATCAAAGGCCTGAATGTCGTCCCTAAGAATTATTGTTTGGTAATTTACATATCTTTTTGAAATATAGTTGCTACTGCATGTGGCCTGGAGATGTCTTCAGCACTGAGGGCTTAATTTTAGGTATTAAAAGGTGTTTCGATCAAAATTTGGTCGACTTAAACTTGACGCATTTCCTTTCATCGTGCATTAAAAAATTTTGCACACCCCTCATTGTGAAGGTGTGTGCGTGTAGCATCAACGTGTAGAGAAACAACGCATCAAATTTATCACGTGCATGGCACAAATCCACGTGCATGGCGCAAATCCAAACTGCTCTCACGGCCAAGTTGGCGAAATTGATGAATGTGGCTAAATCAACTGTTACCAACGTATTAAAAGTGTTCGATGAACGTTTGTCGACAGCCAGGAAAGCTGGATCGGGATGGAAATCGAAAGCCGGGGGCCACAGCGACGACAAAAAGAGTTGACCGCTGTTTCGAGCGGAACCCCAAACCTCTCCGTCCGAGATGTCGCAAAGAAGCTGAGAGTCGCGCCTTCAACCGTGGATGGAGCTAAAAAACGAGCTGGACTGTCGACTTACAAGAAAGTGGTGACTCCAAATCGCGACGATAAACAAAACACGTCTGCCAAAGCACAATCGCGAAAGTTGTACACGACGATGCTGACGAAATTTGATTGCGTTGTACAGGACGATGAAACTTACGTCAAGGCTGACTTTAAACAGCTTCCTGGACAGGAATTACAGGGTGGCAACGTAGAAATGATACACTCGGAAATTGTTATAAAACTTAAACAGAATTGTATTTCTCATTCATTTCACTTTTAATAACAAGACAAAATGTTAAACTTTTATTGTGCTTAGTGAAGTTCAAACCTTTCACCTTTGTATTTAATCACGGTACGGAGACGCTTCTCAAAGTTTTTGCAAGCCGCACGCACCACCTCCTCCGGCATTTGATCCCAAATCTCAACCAAGCGTTTTTTAAATGAGTCCAAACACATGTGCTTCATATTGCCCAGTTTTCCAAGCATGTAGCCCCAGATGCTGAAGTCCAGTGGGTTCAAATCAGGAGACGATGCAGGCCATTCTGAGCAGCTGATGAAACATGGTAAATTTTGCTTACACCAATGCTGAACAACTATGGCCTTATGCGCTGGAGCTGAATCTTGCTGGAAGCAAAAACTTTCCGCACCGAAAAGTTTCTTAGCATAGGGAAGTAGGTGGTCCTTGATGACGTATTGTAAATAGTACTCTTTGTTTATTTTCACCCCCCTGTCTATGAACAGCAGCGGTAATTTGCCTTTTGACGATATTGCACCCCAAACCATCACCGCAGAGGCATTTTGATATCGTTCAACCCCTCGTTTGTCAGCCGGTATTTCACGAAGATTTGTTCCATATACACGATCATTTTGTTTGTTCAGGGACATTTCCAGAGTAAACAATTTTTCATCTGAAAAAATTATGTTATGACCAGCGTGCGTCTTAAGCAACGCACGTGATCTGGCAACTCTGTCTTCAATATTCTTGCGTGTCAATCCGTGAATCCTCTGTTTTTTGAAAGTTCCATATCCAAGGTCACCTTTCAATATATTTTGCATTGATGTGTGACTCATTTTCATTTCACGCGCCATTTTTCTCGCCGACCGAGCCGGATTCCTTCGAATTCGCTCATTAACTGCCTTGATTGCTGAGGGCGTCCGTACACTGCGTTTTTTACCGGGTTTCTCCTTAGGGACAACAGTACCAATATCTTTGAAACGTTTTTTGGTCCTGTACACAAATAATCTGCTCAACTTCAAATGCGACAGCTTCCTTCTGATCTCCAAATTAGTCAATCCGTCAAGATGCAAGATCCGAATTTGTTCTCTACATGAATCCATTTCTATTTTCGTCAACTTAAGAGCACTAATTCAGTTTTTTGTTTACGAATGAACTGACAACAAGTCACTGTTTCAAATCGTACACAAGGGGTCTACCGATAATGGTATACATTGTAGCGAGGAGATCACAAATGAGTGTATCACTTTCATGTTGCCACCCTGTATATACGGCAACCGGACGGGGAAAGGTGGCAGATATTTTCAAGCATCTTAAACTGTCAACGTTCGCGAAGAAATATCTGGTGTGGCAGGGTATCTGTACCCCGGCTTGAAGAGAAATGTTTACATTGCGACTGGAACCGTCAACCAGGAAATTTATCTGAGCGAGTGCCTACAAAAACGTCTACTGCCTTTCCTGAAGCGACACAATTGTTCCGTTCTATTTTGGCCGGATTTGGCATCTTGCCATAACGGAAAAAAGGCCATGGAGTGGTATGCTGCCAACAACGGTCAAGTGGTGCCCAAGGACAAGAACCCTCCCAACACGTCAGAGCTCCGCCCAATCGAACAATATTGGGCCATCGTCAAGCAGAACCTTAAGAAGACTCAATAAGCTGTTGTGAGTGAGAAACAGTTCAAGGCAAAATGGCGTTCTGCGGCGAATAAAGTGGACAAGGAGACAGTACAAAAACTTATGGCAGGTATTATACGAAAGATCCGCCAATTCCCATTCGGTAAAAAGGAAACTTAGCTGAATACTTCTCCTGTATTCTGTATTAACTGAACTTGAAAAAGAAAAATAATTTGACTTATTAATGAAAACTGTGATCGACTCACACACATTACTGACCAAATTTTGATCGGAACATCCTTTATATACTTTATCCACTAGAAGAATCCACTAAATGGAGCATCATACTGCAAAAAAATGAGCTTTGTAGGTTAACGTTTACCCCGTGCTTGGAATAGGATCCCGGGGTGCTTAAGCCGTTCCCTACCCTACAACAAAATTTATTATTCTGTAAATTTTAAATTTCAATCTCAATTTTAGTGAGCGAGATACGGCGCTATAACCTTGGTAAATTATTGCTAGACTTTTGGTTCAAATGCCAAAAGTCCACCCACAGGCAAAAGAAGCATAAACTTATCTTTCTAGCATCTATGCTCCCAACGATAAATGCAAATCAACACGTTATTTAACTCTATATAGAAGCGTTTGGTACGGGAGGTTCACGCTTTCTTCTTTCCCTTGGTTTGAGGTAGCAGCGCGATTTTAGACACTCTTTCTGGAATCGCTCTACTTCTTGGAGTCCTCTCTGCGGAACATGTTACGCAGTTGGTGCGGTGATAAAGAAAAATGATGCATTCAAGAAGACGTCATTTTCCAGGATATTTTATAGTTTTTATAACTCGCTCCTTCTACTGTTTGAATGTGAGATCCTTTACTTTTTGGATCATGTACTCGTTGGTCTTAAACCTCTATTTTTAGGATTCGTCGGATCTGCTATAGGAAGATCTTTCTCCAGTTGAATTGCACTCCAACCCGGATTTCATTGCAAACGCTTGTTTGCCTTTTTTACTATGGCAGCTGTAGTTGCTATGGCTTGACGTCCACCAACATGCCGATTTTTAATGGAGCCGGTCTCCAGGTACTTTTTGATTGCAAGGTTTACAAAACTTCTGCACACGCCTGGTTAGCCGGCTAACCCCCGAAAAATATTCTTCTGTCTTTTTTTTCTGCTTTGGACAAAGCTTTATCTGCTAAGTGGCGAACCAGCCCAGGAGGCTGAAAGCCACTTTAATAAAGATAAAAAAAAAGCTTTATCTGCACTACGTTTTTCTTCTGTTACGAATTTTCAGGATCAAATATGATTACGAAAACAAGTTGCACGCCAGCTTTCAGCTAAGCTAAGGCACAGGGTAAACAAAGCGTTATTTTGCCAAACCCACAATGCTTTTGACTGTTCATAAAATATGGAGGAATCTAGGTAAGTGAGGTTAAACGTCATAGATGGCGCTCGTTAAAAAAGGGTTTTCGAGCTGTCTAACCAAAGTAATTGGTGATAAAAATATACGAAAATCAACGGCGCTGACGATACTGACCAATTTCATACAATATGAAAAATATCCAGAAAGTTATTATCAATTTAAGTTTTAGATACTACCATGTTTAACCTCACTTTCAAAGTCAATATTTTGTTCAAGACTTTCGAGAATCAATGAACTATAAACGAACCTTATTTTTGCGGAATAACAGTTCCTCAGCTCTCACTAGAATTCAATCTCTCCACTAAACCCTAATCCGACCCAACCATCGTAATTTTTAGAACGTTCATTCTGAGAAACTATCTGACATCCCTGGTCTATCTGTCAAACGCTTTATTTTATTTGCATTTCTTAAACCGCGACATGCACAGTTGAGAACTCATCTAAAAATAATCATGAGATGTAGGATGCAAAAACCTAAAATCCGAAACAATAGTCACTTTTACCTATGATCTCAGTAAAATTGCCAAGAGCACGAACCGATATCCTGAGTTCCTATTCTGTTGGCAGAGCCTTGTTTACTTTCGAATCAGTCGAACTCTCACGAGGCCACGAATGATGAGGCAGATTTTTTTTTGTTGTTGAATGTATTTGCGCATCATTCATTGAACCTGCTTGTTTTGCCCGCTGGTCTTACCCGCAGTTCCCCCACTTGACGACAGGCAGCAGGAGAACTGGTTGGTTGGTTTTGATCGGCAACTGTTTAAAACTATCACGTCGCAGTAGGAACAGGTTTGCTTTGAATATGTATGTATTTATTCGAGAATGGCAATCACGATGACGACGTTCGTTACACACTGCTGAGGTGCTTGTTTCTTAAGATGATAAGATAGGATGTTTTTATCACTCGTATTGAAAAAAAAAATTACAACAATGTTTCCAGTAAAAAGTTAAGCAACCAACGATAATCCTTGACATCTTCACATTCTTCAGAACTAATTCTACATAGAATCAAAATTTAACTGTGGGAAAAAGTAAGCGACAAATATAACTTGTTCTGTTTACTTGACATGTTAAAAAAAATCGTTATGGTATGTTCTTACTGATATAAAATTTTCATGTGGCTGACAATTAGTGAGAAAGGAATTTCGAAGCCACTGTTCTTTTCCTAGGTATTGGAGAGAATAAGTGACCATCATCAGCTGGAAGCATCAACCGGGAGAGGATGTGGTGTTTGGGCCGAACCAGGCCCTGGCCCACTAAGCCAAATAGTCGTTTGAAGAGATGGACCGCCTCCAAATGACTGTGGTACCGAAGAACGTGAACCAATCGAAAATTTCTGAGTAGCAGCTGGTCGAAATAGTCAAGACGTAGCTGAAAACTATCCCGATATTGTTGTTTTCTAAGACTATGGCCGCTCGTCAAGATGTGGAAGCACTTTTTCAACAACGTAATTTAATTTGTTTGAATACAAAGCCTACGCTTGTTCTATCTACACTCTTCCGTTCAAAAGAAACTGATGTCATTTTGTAAACTCAAAACGATCGCCTTATCAGCACAAACGATTCATTATCAGTACCGTATTATCATCGGCTGACCTAGACTTTATCGCGTATGTACACTTTTGGAACAAAGCCAAAATATTCACTCTGTGCCATTGTTTTCCCCTTTTTTCGTTTGTCTTGCAACTGCAACTTCCCATAATTATTACTTATGGTTCCGTTGAGTTTGAATCGAGCCGGTATCCGTGTTTGTACGGCCAAAACCGAACTGCTGCCGCCAAGCAAATTCGCTTTTCTTCAAACGATGGACTGCGCGACGGCGGCAATGTTTTGTTGTGTCATTGAAAAATTAGAAAACAAAAATTGCGCAATGACCACTGAAAACAAATGAGCTTGCTGCTCGGTGCTGCTGTTCACGAGGATGTAAGCAGGTGAGGCCCTGAGATTTTGTCGTTCATTTCGTTCCTTCGCTGCCGTGAATTTGACGTCACAATCCCTCAACCATTAACAGCGGGGAACAAAAGAGGCGACGTTTTCACGTTGCCTTACATGTTTACATCACATCAACTGCTGTTCGAGCCGGCATTAACATTGGCAAAGCGCCATCGAAACAAGCCTGCCATTCCGCCGGCCATCGGCTACGACAACGAAGATACTGTTTCGCAAAACCTTTCATTGGCTTGCTTTGCTGGCGTCGTTCGAAAAGTCAAGCAGCCAATGCGACTGCGGCTCCCGATTTAGTTGTCTTTGTGTTCGGTTCTCTGGGCAAGCCGGTCTCATCTGGTTGCGATTCGATGGATTTGCAGTGATAGCCGGTTATTATTCTGGATTTCAGTACCTAGAAGAGAACGGCTGAGTTAATGACAGATCAACGAACATTTGTACACGAAAAACATAGACACACTTCTCAATTATTTTGGTCTCATTAAGTATTGTATGATAATTGGGCAACTGCTACTGGAGTCTCTATACTACCACAATCCAGTGCAAGCTGCATGGGATAGGGATCGGAAATATGGGATATTATGCTTCAACAAAGACTTTGAACAAACTTCAATGTTGATTTTCTAAAGGCCTGCTTTTTGTTACGCTCCTACACTAATTGATTACAGACTTTAGAACCCACTAGTTCTTAGCATATTCTCAACAAAAAAGACTTATTTCGAATCTGTTGAGAAGCGTAGATGGGGTTTAAACAGGCTAGCGCTAGGTCAATCTGTTCAACTGTACTAGGAACTAGAGTCCCTAGAAAGAGTCACGACAAGAAGAACATGCAACACTTATGTCACTTATTTAACACTTATTTAGAAACAAGTTACGGAACTATATTATGGGTTCTCCCGGTAGTTGCTGGGATCTTGGGAAATGAAAACCGGGTATTTCTAGTAAGCGCTAACTACGATGCAGTTGAATCTTTTTGCCTGTAGAAGGCGTGTTGTTTTGAACGGGGAATCCCAAGAGTTTAGATAGAACGGAAATACTTATGTGCGCCATAATCGACTTAAAACATTTGTTCAAAGGCGCCGATCGTTTACCTCCAATTTGGCACTGAGTATGTTTTTTAAAAACAATGATCTCATTCAATTGTCTTATCTCTTTTTAAGAGAGGTTTAATTACAATAATTACGATTATAATATTGTGAATCAAATAGAACTCATGGCACACATGCTTATACAACGGCGAGCTTCGATTGCGGTGTTGGGGATTTTTCCGACAGTCTAAGTGGCATTTGTCACATGTGAAGATTATGTTAATTCCAGCGTGTTTTGTGCATTGGGCCTACCTGCTTCTGTAAATAATCACATCAATTACCGATTTCTGATTTCTTCCTCAATAGTTTGGGTTACATTGCTTGTCATATTTAGCTTTTGATCCCACGAAATCTGTATATCAAGTTTTACGATTACACATCACAACGTACTCCGGAATTAACCTCACCCCACATTGGATTGATGGATTCAATGGTAGCTTCGCGGAAGATTGTCAGCCGAATGTCAAAGAAATTCATGATTAATTATTTAACAGGTTTATTACCTTTAAAGTACGTAAAGTTTGTTCCACTATATATTTCTAATTAAGGAAAAGGGAACGGCCATTCAAAAAACTTCAGGTTGCCTTGACAAAGGCGACCACATACAAGCGAAGACAATCAACGCGAGGTAGAACAAAAACAACATGTTGGCGGTTTCGAAATTCCATAGAATCAAAACATAGCACATACCGACCGAAAAGTGTGGCATGTCAAATTGTGTGTCTGTAGCAACATGTCATGCGGGAGACGACCGACGACCCTTTCGCAATGAACACCACACCATCAACCACGTCGCAAGGACAACATTGTAACTACGTTGAACCCGTAGCATGTGTTGTTTTGGCAGATTCGCTTTGGCCAGTGTTGGTTTTGTGTACAGATATACAGCAGTCCTATTTTAACAGGGTTCTCTTTTTCGCGATGGAATGAACGAGTCAGCTAGTCTACTCGACTGTTTCATACCAACGCCAAAAAAAGGCACGTTCCGGACACTGCACGGTCTAATGGGAACTTATCTTCAAACTTTTCAACTAACATCGTATTATGAGCGCGTTTGGCTCAAGAGAGAACACAAACTCCTGCACAAACACTGATGTGATCGACGTCGTTTACATCAAAAGCAGAGTTGCCAGGCAAACAGAAATGGATCTATTCAAAACTGCTTTCTGTCCACCGAATCTCATGAAAAGGAAAGTATGAACAGTATGACTAATCGAGTCTTTTAAGCTCACACCCATGGTGAACCCACATTACGATTTTACAAATGAATATCAATCAACAACGTCTTTTGATCAGCCAATCAATCAACAAAAGTCTTCCGATCAATTGGCACTTGAAACAATGTGAGGTTTGTGAAAACAAAAAGTTAAAAGAGATATTTTTTGTAACTTTGATAAATCTTTGTTCAAAATGAAGTAGAAACATTTTGATAAAAAGTTCCATTTTTGTAAAAGCACTGGCCTGAAATGTAAATAACAGAGCAAAGAAAAATAGAGCGAAATCAATCAAGACGGAACAGTTGTAAGATGAAAGTCTCTATAATAAAAATTATAACAAGAAGAGAGTTCGCTGCCCACCTATTTATGTTCGGAGATCTAATCAAAGCATTAATCAATAAATCAATTTCAAACCATTTTAAATTTTCACGTGATTTTTTTTATGATGGTTTACTGGCGCGACTCTGAATAGAGTAGAAATCTCTACGCCAGGCCTTTGATTTTTGATAACAAAGATCGTTCTATAATAAGTCATTGATCGTTCATGTTTCTAGAAGCATAAAAACCGAAAATAGTAGAGCATTCGAGTACAAAATATTGAGTACAAAATATTGTATCAAGGACTTCTTGATTTTGAAAAAAAAATATTGTAAAAAACTTGCAAAGACAATCTTCACACTAAAATTTACACTAAAGCATACAATAGTAATGCCTAAATCATAACTTCGTCTATCACAGCCGTTTAGTCCGATCTTCTAAGCGGTACGTTTTGAAACAGGCTGAACAAAGCCATTAGAAAATGATCCAAATGCCAATATGTTTGTGTTAGCCCCTTCTTGAAAAAAAAGGGTAGGCTGTTCAAGCTGCAGCTGGCTCGCAGATCCCTAATTTCCCGAGTCAATAATTTGAATGCCTTCCAGTCGACAGCCAGGCCATCCATTGAGCACTGAGTTATCTTCTTCAGCAATGCTGATGAGATCGTGTTGATGACAAAAACGCTACTCAAATTATCAATTTGAAGAAGGTGTGAGCATGGTGTCTGCCATACGACAAAAATTCCCGATGGATTTTGAAATTCCTGACTTTTTTGCGCATATTTCCCGATGAATTTGGATTCCCGCATTCCCCGAGTTACGTTACGTTTATAAGTAGGGCATTTTGTAACATCTTCAGCTGTTTATAATTAAGTTAATTGATGTCTAGTTTTTATGTGCTCTGAAAATCATCGGTACAAACCTCGTCTTACCTCGTTTAATTCACCTATAACTCTGCCCACCTTTGTCATTTCTTGTCTTCTGCGTTATTCGGTTAATTTCTATAGTCATTATTCACGTTTACTTGTCAGTTCATTTTTTTATTTGTCTAATACTAATCTCTAAGTCTGCTTAATATGTTTCCGTTGCATCAACTTGTTCAATTAGAAGCTGAAAGAAGCGCATTAGGGTTTCAACGGGAAAAGCGCTTTATAGAAGGTGATCTTAAAGGACATCTGAGTATTCTAGAAATGATTGATATTGATTCTCTTGTAATAATAATGTAAATGAAAACTGAATGGAGAAATAGTATTATTCCAGTCGCTAGATGTATCAATAAGTGGCCAATCGTGTTTCAAGCAGAAATTCAAGCAATTCTTTGCAATTCTTGAATTTTATACGCTAAACTTGCAATTTTTTAACTATCTGTATTATGTCTGATAGGCTGGATGCTTTAAAATCAGCAAGTTTAATTCTAAACTTATATGGGAATATGCTACGTCACTTCAAAAATTGACCTATCCAAACCAAGTTAACATATATTGGGTTCACATGGGTTCGACCACTGCGGAATTCTAGGGAATGAAAAAGCCGACATGTTAGCCACACTTGGATCATCTCAACAATTCATAGTACCAGAACCAGTCTGTGGAGTGTCTGCTTGTTTTCTTTGAATGGAAATCGAGAAATTGGAAAAAAAATAAAAGTGGAGACCAACTGGAACAACACTCACATTACTAGGCAAGTGAAACTGGTAATAAATTCAAACATTTCAATGACTCGTAAAGTTCTTGAATTATCAAAGAATGATACAGGGCATTGTCCACGATAATCCCCCCCTGATTTGGCGTCTTACCATTTTGGTAAAGCGGCTCAGGAGTGGTATGCAGGTCAACAATGTACCAAAGGTCCGTAATCCTCCGAACACAACAGAACTTTATATCATTGAAAGATATTGGGCCATTTTGAAGCGAAATATTGGGAAATCGAAAGGTGAAGCAATGAGAAATATTTTGCCAAAAAGTGGAAAAATGCTTCCAGAAAGGTGACTGAGGACACTGCGCAGAACTTAATGGATGGTATCAAACATAAAGTTAGGGCATACGGATTTAACAAGTCCGAAAACAAATTTCGATGTAAATGAGTTATATTTTAACCGTTTGTGAAGATGATTTTTTCCGGCTTTAGAAATAAATAGAAATAATGTTATACTGCGAGTTTTTTTTTATTTTGGCTCGATTTTGCTGTGCGCATACTTTAGTAAAAACTATTGAGCAATAAACTTTATAAAATTTGCATAAACAAGAGTCATGCCTAACAATTATAAAAACCGATTATTTCTAACGAATTTTACGATGGAAATAGTGACTATTCATTAGAAGTAGAGACTTAAGAGACTAAAATTAAAAGATTGACCAAGTCTCTAAAAAGAGATCTTCTACCACTCCTGAATTCAGAGTTAAATTGGATGGATAGGCAAATAAATTGAAACTTGAGAAACCGTGAATTACTCATCCGGTCAGAATTTTGTGAAGGAAAAATAAGGTTTTTAATAGCAGTTTTAGTGAAGGATATTACATCCCCTCAAGTGGCAGATTTTTCCAGCAGAACACCAGAAACCTTCCCCCTTCAAGAGGTATGGCTTGGGCTAATAAAACAACGAATTCTTGATGTAGAAGGAGATGTTCGCTCATCACCATGAGGCACCAAGAGTGAACAACAATGTTTTTGGCTAGAATGAAAGATGTGAAGAGAAAGTGTTGAAAGGTCCGTCAGAGTACGGCAGGTAGGAAAATTAACAGATGTTTTTGAAAATTGAGCGAAAGGGCATGTATCCAATGGTACTCGAACCATGGACGTCAATCTTTGCCTAACATCCCACTGCGGGGTAGGTTGTAGCGACGGAACAAGTCCGCCACTTCAACAGGCAAAAATTGACGCATGGAAAGGCGCTCATGTACCACTGTGGCTTGTATAGTTTATTCTTAGCGATCTATTGTGTGCACTCTGTTTACTGATGCGCACATGGGAGAGGAACTCTCTCCTTTTTTGGGTTTGTTTTGATTCGCACCGACTGACGATCACTAAAGTTTTCTCGTCGTCTCCAACGTAGAGACCTCCAGGGAAAGTGGCGGACTTGTTCCGTCGCTACAACCTACCCTGCAGTGGGATGTTAGGCAAAGATTGACGTCCATGGTTCGAGTACCATTGGATACATGCCCTTTCGCTCAATTTTCAAAAACATCTGTTAATTTTCCTACCTGCCGTACTCTGACGGACCTTTCAACACTTTCTCTTCACATCTTTCATTCTAGCCAAAAAACATTGTTGTTGATTCTTGGTGCCTCATGGTGATGAGCGAACATCTCCTTCTACATCATAATCGTTACTCCTCGCACGGAGAATACATAACATAACAATTAATGTATGTAAACGAATTCTTTCCTGCTGGTTCCCACAGGATTGCCTTAGAAGTCTTAACAACGAATTCTTTCCTGCTGGTTCCCACAGAAGGATCGCCTTAGAAGTCTTCAGATCCTTAGGTGATAGTTGAATGGTAGACCGAATCATGAACAGCTGCTGCTGACGAGTCTCTGTCGTCGGAGGTTAAAATTAACCACACGTTGGTTCGAGCATTGAAGTAAATACTCATTAAGGATGACAGCGAGTTCAGAAAAGTGCACACGTGTACATAACTAAATATGGCAAAATCTTTATTGAGAAAGTGGTCCAGGCATCGGAAGCTGAGCAGAAGTGCCATTAGAACACTAAATTGAGAGCAATTAATAAGCTATTTTTTCAAGCAATATAATCAAAATGGTAAAAAAATGGAATGTGAAATCTCAAAATAAAATAAAGAGCAACAAGTCTGATGGCAAAAAAACTAAAACTCAGAATCACTTATAGTAATTTCCCTTTCTGATGATCTGCAAAATGTTTGCTGCGAATCGGGTTGATCGCGTATATTTTTTTTTTTGTAGGGCGTAGAACCATGGTATACCCCTGTTTACTACTACTATTCACATCTTAAAGCTTGATCACCATTAGTCAAGTGAACAGCCTAGGACGCGTATTCTCCAAGTCAGGCAAACCCACCACCTTCCCAGGATTGGCAGTCCAATTTTCTTCAGGTTGCATATAACCACTGTTCAGAAATTTAAGCCTGCTCTTGGCCAATGTTTTTAAAATGATATCTATTTGGGCAATGTCCGGTTACTACGCCAGTATAGGTACAAAGAAGTCCTTGTTTAGCAAGCTCGTCTGCCCTTTCATTTCCTATCAATTCCACAGTGTCCCAAAACCCAGAATAACTTTACGGTGTTCTCTGGCACACCTTTCACAGTGAAAGAATGCATTCCCAAGACAAGTTTGGATGTACATTTATAATTACTCAACGTTTTGAGGACTGCTTACGCTGCCTGTAAATATACAAATATTAGCATATCTATATTTCCTCTTCAGACAAACGTTAACACATTTTTTATAGTAAGTATTTTTCCATCACTCGCTGAGATTTCAATCCCAGGGCCGGAAGATTTCTGCTCCTGCTTCCGTTCCAATTTTTGAGCCATCTGTGAAGAATTATGGACACTAGCTGCTGAAGTTTTGTCAGCTCTTTTTGTGCAGTAGCCTCTTTTGATTTTGGCCACTACATAAGGAAAGCATACATTAGTTTTGGACGTATAATGGATGTATAAATCCACATTACTGTCATAACCCCATTTTCTGCCAAATGTTTTTGAGCATATCCAGAAAGCACTGGTTGCCTTACCGATAACACACTCGACATGAGCATAACAGTTGAGTTTGGCATTCAGTATCACTCGTAAGTATTTAACCAGTTCACTCAGACGAATCTCTAAACCTCCCAGCTGAGAAGCTTTTAGACTAAATTTCCTATTCTCAGTGAAAGGTACAATTACTACTTTGGATGTATTGATGCTAAGGCCCTCCTTGATACACCAAGACTGGGTAAATTGTAGGCCCCATTGCATTCATTCTCTCTGAAATGATATTGTCAAATTTTCCCCTCACTATGATGACTATATTGTCATTGTAATTGTCGTTTATTTAAACGACAGCCTGTTAGTTACAAAACTTTTGCTCAGGTCAAGGAAGTTAACAAGGAAAATTTGATTAGGGAAGCTATAGTTATATCTAAGAGTAATTATCTTATTGACAAACGTTCGACATATTTAGTGCAGTTCTTGGTAGGCTCTCTTGAATGTTGTTGCAGTTGGTTGATGTCTGACGGCTAAAGGCAGATGGTTCCAGGTGGATGCAACAACTGATGAGTACACTCTTTCCGCCCGAGGTTGAATGATGGGGTAAGACGAAGGATTTTGCTCGGTTGTTCATTCCCGGTTGAAGGTGTTGAAGTAAATACGCAGTAAGTATCACATCCAGTAGCGTTAGATTTAATCTGAAACAACTTTCTGGCTACTTCTCCGATATTGGTGTGACGGAAACTGAATTCTTCTTCGACGTTGACAGGAGCAGTAGGTGGAGATGGTGGAATCGTCTGCAAACCTACAACCTTTTTCCGCAAAGTTGCTTAGAAGATCGTCCAAAACTAAGGACCACATTAGCGGTGATAGGACCTTCCGTTGCACGTACTGTAATAGACGAACATCCCAGCTCTGAAGTGATTTCTCTTTTTGCAAGAATGGTGTGAACTCAGTTGATTATATTCATGTCAAAGTTCCTTCTTTTTCAAGTATTTAGGAGACTTTCCGCTTAAACTGGTTCGCCAAAAAAAAAAGATATTAAGCAAAATATGCATCATTGAATTTGTCCTATACTATGAACTGTCAACGGGAAACATTAATAGAGACTATTATTGGGGAACTCACAAAAGTTGTTCAACTCAATTACAGTTAAAGGGGCTATCAAGGACGTGGCTCCGTGAAACCTATATCAAATTCGTTATTGAACCTAGGTTGGAACCAGTTACGATACGAGTTACAAATAAAACCTTAACTGACGTTTAACAACACAATAAGCTTACCCAATTTCGCTACTAGTGAACCTTTGTTTACAAACATGCTTGCCAGCGCTAGGAATACGTTCTCGGAGGGCTGAAACCGGCCTTCACCATATTACAAAACCTAAACGACTTCAAATAAGACGAACATTTTTAGAATATTGACTGTCACAAACAATAAAAACCACACTAGGTAATACCTACATAACTAGAAAACTTTCGAATAACATTTTATAGTTCTCGGGTACGAATTAAAGCTCGTCTGGCAACACAAGACCAATGCTGTTTTTTCTCATGTTTTCTGCGATCCAACAAAAGTCTCATTCGCGTAGCCAAACGAAAAAAAAAAACTTTCGCAATCAATCTATCCCACAGACACACAGTCAAACAGAGCCAGACATGTTATTCTGTATACACACACACGCACATCAACATCTGTAGTGGATTTACAATTTTCGACCATGGCGTTTCCACTGAAATCCCAATCATGTTTGTACTCCGAGCGTATATCCATTTTCGTGTTGTGAATGTAATAATTTACAACCGCCAGTGATGAAATGATAGTAGATACCCGCGTATATATAGCCAGAAAAAAATAGTTATGGTAGTAGTAATGGCCAGTATTGTACTAACCTTTGGCTTATTCAACCATTTTCGCAGGGAATCCATCGTGGCTGGAGAGAATATCCGCTGCAGTGCTTTTTGCGCAGGCACTGCTTCAGTGTTCTGTTTTTATCTTGCGTATCCTTCCTGCAAGTGGTTGTATTTTTTTTCACTTTTCTTCTAATCAGAACGATGTTGTTAACTTGCCTCAAGTCACAATGCACAATACAAACTAAAACAATTACAGGTGTAGCAAATTTTCAACTCCGTCAAAATATGATCATTTTTAACAGCACTTTCGCAGCAAAAAAAACAAAAAACTCTTCTGCCCCACTTGCTGCGTTCACTATTTAGGAAACTCTTCCAAAAGCCTTCGCAAACACCAAGCACATTTTCTTCTACTTCGGAAGCAATTGAAAAAATTAAAACAGCAGCAATGAAGTGAAACCACAGAGATTTCCCAAGAGCTCTCACTACACACACTAGCTCTTCCTTTTCCTTTCTTTTCTTTTTGATGTGATCGATGTTTGAAAACTTCTTGCAAATACACTCTTTGCTGTATTGCTCCTTGATAAACTTGCTATCAAGCGTTTAAGCAAAGTGGGATGATAATATTCCCAGTATTTGATACTATTCGATATTCGATAATGATTCTGTTCTTCCAAGTCGAAGGAAAACTGACTGCGATGACTTTTCCTGAAGTTATTTTTTGGCTTGATAAACCCAGACTACAGGCAGATCAGAGACTGCTTGTTTTTACGTTTCTCGAACACGGCCCTTGCCAGTGACCAGTTGCCACCCTTCAGCAGTGCGGTTGCTGGGAATGAAATGTGGTTGCTTCACTTTCGCAATGGGAACTATCACTATTTTCAGTTGCTTTTACGGGGCGAGTAAAATTCACGACTGAAACGAACACACGGGAGTTTACGCTGATGCGTTGAATCTCAATGATGGTGACTGCTAAACTGACCTATTCCTGACTGAATCGTTTAAACGATCCAATCATCGACCGAAAGGTGTGGCAGTATGGTACAGCTCTTTCATATTGCGTTGCAAGCTTTGCTCTTCACGCACAAAATGACAGCTAAACTTACAAGATTTGTCAGTCGAGCGACCGGGAAAGAAAATAATCGGCCATATTCCACGCACAGATTGACAATTGTTGGTATCAAAAAGAAATAGGAGTGAGAGGGTAGAACATTTCGTAGCGCTGTTAACTGATATGAGAGAGACAATCAAATGTCAATGAGAAAAAAACCAGTCCGACCAACGTTTATAGAAAAATGGTATACGAGATAAATCAGCAACAAAACGAAAATGAACAACACATGAAATGCGCAGGAAAACTCGCCTAGATCGGAAACATGCACTCTGTTTCATTTTACTCAATTTATGAGTACATTTGAATATATCCTTTTTCTTTATCGAGATTTTCAGCTTGGGCCATAGATAATCTAAGCCAGCATTTTGCCACGTCTCTTTGGTCCCAGTCTAATGCCCAAGCTCGATCCAATCTCAATCACCCAAAGCTATGTTAAATATGTAATCACAGTCAAACAGGCCAATTTCAATGCTGTTCAATGATTGGCAGGTTCTCCAGTGAAGCCAATTTCATCTCATGAGTTGGGTGAGATATGAACTTCCGTGACTTTGGCGTGAGAGGTATGGATGCTAACCAATACGCCGGGGTCGCCTCCTGAATATATCTCTATTTCTCTCACGGAAATGTAACTTAAATTGCGTAAAAAGTGGATCTAATCAGAGTGTTATTGTTGTAACTTTTTCTACTCAGAGTATTATTGTTGTAACTTATTGAGTATTTTTTCGTGAAAGAAATAGAGATGGTTTACAATTCTACTCAAAAATTGAGAAAAAGGAACGGGAGTGTACGCAATTCTGCAGCTACTCATTTTTAGTCAACCCAGTCTGGCCAAAAGAGAACTTATCCCAAAATGGGTAAACATATCTTTAAAGTTTACTTAGATTTTGACATTCATCATATGGAGAATTTTGACTCATTTTGATGAAAAGGAATATGGAAGTTTGCATAAATGTCTCAATTATAATAACTTTAAGAATGTGAATTTAAAACAAGGTGTACGAGAGACTCAAATTCGTCGGAAGTATGGCTACCCCAAAGTGAGTACACACAAAAAAGGAATATTGTTTTATTAAATGTTTAGCGCTTTAGTTCTAAAATGTGTTTATTTTTCATTGAATTGAAAGTAAAATCATCTACTATGAAAGTTATGCGTTTGATTTAAAAGTATATTTTTTCGGTTCAGTGTGTTAATTTAAAAGTGTGTTCTTTTGCTATGAAAATATTAGAACTGTCAAATCCACCAACACAAAGCAAGTCATCGTTCTCGTCATCATCGTCGTCGTCGAATGGAATTTTTAACTACTGTTGTCCGCGACCGTGTCTTCTGCGTTGTTCGTTGCTCCCGTCCCGTCCCGTGTTTTGTAAAAATTTCAACAAAATACTCCGTGTTTCTTGGCATGATCGACAAAATACAAAAACCCGGTCTCTTTAAAAAGTTATATAAATTCATCTGAAAATAAAAAACTTTTTATGGTAGAACTATTTATTATTTTAATCTTAACAGCAAACATTTATTATTTCTAGTTGAAAGTTCATTTTGAAATTAAAATAATTTGCTTTCATTTTTAAAGATGCCTAGGTGTGGATTTGACAGTTCTACAATTCATCTGAAAAGAAAACTTTTAAAGTTAAAACTATTTTTTATTTCAATCTAAACAGCATACTTTCATTTCAATTGCATCACACTTTCTGGATGAAAGTTTGTTTCGGAATAAAAGTAATTTCCTTTTATTTTCAACGATGCTACGGTTTCGATTTGACAGTTCTACAATTTGTTTTGAAAATTTCAACTTTTAAATGTAGACCAGCAAAATTTTAAATTGAAGATTTGGAGGTTTTTGTTTGAAAAGTAAACCGCTTTCTACGAAAAAGGACCAACGCAACTTTTCAATTTTGGCAATGGTTTTATTAATTTTAATAATCATTATTCTTTGTGTGTAAAGATAGTTCGTAGTGGTGAGATTGCAAACAGTCAACATCGCCTTGAATCCGATCGATGTTTACTAATTGTCAACGTGTTACTCTTAACCATCTTTACTCAGTTTTGGGTAGCTGTACTTCCGACGAATTGTACTCAAATTTGGGTTGTTTAGAAATAGCGTATAGTTCTTCACATATGACGAACATTAAATAGAGTGAACAAGGGAAACACACAATGAGGTCTATACAGGTGGCAAAGAGCAGGGTGTTTGTCGGTATTAGTAACGAAAAATGTGTAAACAATTCATGATTTCGGGTAGTGACGTAAAACTCCAAAAACAAGCGAATAATAACAAATCAAGTAAAGTTTTTTTTCCGCATCCTTTTAGTGCACAAAAGAGCATTTTTCAGCTGAAACCTTTTAAAAACTATACTAATTACTGAAAATAAACAATCCATCTTGTGATTTGCTGCTGTTTTAAATTGTTCTTTTTGGAAAACTACGTCACGCATGTTTTACGAAAAACAGCTGTGCATCATCTCCACGAACACAATGACAGTATTTTGCATTGCACTAATACAATTTAACCACTTTCTTCTCCACCAGTATGTAGATCTCATTGCGAGTAACATGATATAAGTGTGAACGCATTCATGAGCATGAGCATGAGCAATGAGCATATTGATCACTCCGTGGTTTGCTACTACGTTGGCTGATCAAGACCAGCTGAAATTGCACAGGGAACCAGCCAGAATGTCACCTGGGAATAGTGCAATCATTCTCAAGTGTTGCAATATGTAAATGCATTCAGTACACTAATAAAAAAGTACACATATTTATTGGCAAAAAACCGATGTGGAATTTTGCATAACATTTTGTGTCCACACATAAACAGAACCCATGTAGAATTACAACAAAGTTTATGAGCCAAATGAAAATATGTGTGAACATGCATAGTTTATGTGTACACAGAGAATGTACTGTGAAAAATTATATCGTTATACCACAGAGAACAGACACCCGGATAATCACAACCATTCCTGAACCATTTCCTTATTGTTGACGACTGTTTCCGTTATTGTTACGATATTTACCCTTATAGTTGACAACTATAAACTAACAATCTCCTTTTATCTATAATTTAGAAGAAAAATTAGTAATCTCCATTTACTTCCAACTACCTTTGCTTATCTTCGACAGATACGCGTATTTCGTCTACAATGTGCAGACTTCTTCAGTGTCTCGTACTAATAACTCGACTAGTCGAGTAAACAAGCTAGAGTGCCCTCCGTGTGTAAATTTCTGTAACTGCCATTTTAAAAATACAGCTTGTTTCCGTTAGTTTTGGTGATTCGTATGTTGATGGCGCCACCTGCGTGCCTTGAGATTTGGTAGGCTGTCAATTTTAGTTTGGTGAAACCTAGACTAGGCGGCGCTGATTTTCCAACGGTTTGATTTTGAAAATTTACACAGTAAATTAAGAAAAAAATGTTCGAGCCTGGATGTCTGTTCTCTGTGGTTAAATCATGGTCAAGATGACTATCGCATATAATGGTTACAATAACCATGAAAATGGTCGAATTCACCACTTCATGGTATTCTTGATCATGGTAGCAAGGACTATTCCGACATTATGGCAAATGTTGGATCAACTATTTTTAATGGTCGTTTTGACCACGATCATAGTCGGTTCAAAAGCACTATACTCGCAGATAGTCATCCTAACCCCCAATAACGGTAAAATTGATTATCAAATTCGTCTCTGTGATGTGGATTTATACAAAGATATTTTAGTGGGTCAAATTGCAAAAATTTATGTGTGACACATAAAATTTACCATTGTTTTTGTTGTGGTTACCGAATCCTAACAAACACCGATTGGGGTAATGAAGTTATACTGCCAGTTGTGGGGTAGAAAATACTTGGAGTCTCCATAAGTGGACTGTATTTTGTTGGGTTTGGGTTTCCTTTGGAGTTCTATTCATCCTTTTAACATACACAGTATCACACATCCGTCCATCAATCACACAGTACATATATTTCGTCCTGAACACACATTTATTTACAATATTTACATATGAGCATTCACTACATCACCAACAATTAACACAGAACATTCCGTTTCCATTGTGGCTCTGCTCCCATCCATCCTTCCCGAGAGTCAAAGCCGACACGACTATTCGCACAGCAGATCTTCCACTATCCATCAAGCAGAAGATCCCAAGCGGTGACGTCACCGGTAATAGAGAGGATACCTTCTCGAATCGGAGGAACATTCGTTGGAGAGAAAGTCATCTCATTCCACAGTGGCGTAGCAAGAGTTGGGTGATGTTACTCCAGAACAGCTTTTTTATCAGTGTATGAAGTGCTTCTTTCAAATTATTGCGACTTCCAAACACTTTCGGAAACTGTTTAATGTTATCATAGACTAACTCTAAGACCAGTAGGTCCCACACAAAAACGATTTTTTTCTTGGCTCAGTCAGTACTAGAACATCGTCCCAAGCTCGGTCCCAAGCTCAATAATGCACCCCTTATAATGAACTCACATGAACACACTCTCAAATACTCTGTCAAAATAACACAGCAAATCAAAACAAAGGCGCAAATATGTATAACAAGGTGCTGGCTTCAAGGTGTAATTCGGACCAAGGGGTTCTACAACAGTGAACCAATTTCAAATCGCTAGTTACATATTGATTGTTGATGTTATTGTATACATCGAAATAGGCAAAAAAAATCATAAGAAATCTGCAGCTTGCTGGGAATTTTTTATCAGAAAACTTGGAAACTCTTCCAAGACATGTCTTACAGTAAAAAATGTTCAAAAATACTACAATGCACTTATTAATGCGTGAGTTGTCCCACGGTATGTCTGCCTGTCAGACACAGATAAAAAAAAATGATAATATATATGTGTCCCACATATGAATTTTTGCAATTGGATCAACAAATGATGTCTATTTGTAACCACCCAGACAACCACAAGTCGTATAACCAACAATCAATATGCAACTAGCGATTTGAAATTGGTGCACTGTTGTAGAACCCCTTGGTTCGAAGTACACCTTGAAGTCAGCACCTGTTTATACATATTTGCGCCTTTGTTTTGATTGGCTGTGTTATTTTGACAGAATATTTGAGAGTGTGTTCGTGTAAGTTCATTATTAGGGGCGCATTATTGAGCTTGGGACCGATCTTGGGACCGATGTGCTAGTACTGACTGAGCCAAGAAAAAAATCGTATTTGTATGGGACCTACTGGTCTTAGAGTTAGTCTATGGTATAACATTGCTCAAGTTGTATCGTATACTCCTATATTTTAAGTCAACATCACAATTACCTGTGACCTTTATCGTGTTTCATTTAAGTTAAATCGTAAAGTGTGCAAATTTTTGACTTGTATGCGATGTGTCATTTAATCATCGTACTTCGTCACAAACTAAATCGGATAAACATCGCTTAGCTGTTTAGATTGCATTTGTTATTACAAATTCAATCGCATACGATATCAAATCAACTTGTTCAAGAAAACAATGGAATATGCACGTATATGGCCTCCACTTTTACACGTATAAGAAATATTTTTGCATTCTATACGATTTATTGACTGACATATATGTTTGTATATAATAAAGACAACTCTCAATATACGTGCACTTTGGTTGTCTGGGCACACATACTTCCTATGTGCACACAAAGAATAATGATTGTTAGAGTTGAAAAAAACATTGCTAAAATTGAAAAGTTGCGTTGCTTCTTTTTCGTAGATGTTCAAACTGTTAGATCAAAATTTTCCTGCTTGGTACATTTAAAAGTTGAAACTTTCAAAACGAGTTGTTGAACTGTCAAATCGAAACCGCGGCATCGTTGAAAATGAAAGCAAATAATTTATATTCCAAAATAAACTATCAACGCGAAAGTGTCGTGTAATAAAAATAAAAATATGCCATTTGCATTGAATTAAAATATAGGTTTTATATCAAGAGGTTTATTTTTCAGATAAAGTGTTGAGTTTTCAACCTGAAAGCGTAGCTTGGAAGCACATTATTTTTATTCCAAAATAAACTTTCAGTATGAAACTGTCGTGGGATTAAAATAAAAATATGATGTTTTGAATGCATACACGAGAGTGATTCAAGATTCAAGAGAAATCGACATTATAAGTCATTGTATTCAAATGGCTTTTAGGTCCTTAACATGAATTAGAGAATTATAATAAAGCTGACTAAAGCGAAAAACGTGATTCAGTCGGTCAAAAGTTTTCAAGATGGGACGATTGTATGTTGTAATCTAAAAAATGTTTTAAGTCAGAATACTGAACTCAACACATGCAATGAATAAAATTTTCAACGCCTTTAAAGTTTTTGGCGTTGTTGTGCCAACTAATCTCTGCATGATGATGGATTTTGTTTATTGTGTTTACACAAAACGATCAACCACAGATTTGGAGTTGCGCTGAACAAACTGGTTGCACCATTTAAATGAATCAGTTTTGTTTTTTTTAAATAATAAAAATAAAAACAGTCCGTCGGGCGCATCGGGTTTCAATGGGTTTGATTAGCTTTTATCACAGAGAACAGACATCCAGTCTCAAACGACAGCTTGTGAGCATAAACGGAACTGCCGATTCAAATTAGTATGGAATGTATAATGGGGTGGCGCTAGTGTTTCAATTTTGACCAAAGGACATTGACAAAGTTGTTCTGTTACGTCATCGAAGTTGGTAAACAAAGTGATGAAGAAAGCTTGAAATGGGATAAACATGTGTATACTACTGGTGCACAAATCAAGGACTTTGGGAAAAACATTCCATAGGTTTCCCAAAAACAATGATTGGTTAGTTAATTGCGCAAGCATTGGAGAAAAGAGCAGTTAAGCCTCTTCGCAAAATTTAGACACAGTAGGTGGGTGGCATGGGTCCTACCTTAGTTCAGTCGGTAAAGGCACAGCTACAAAGCAACATCATGCTGGCGGTGACTGGGTTTCATTCCCAGTCTGGTATAGGAATTCTTCGTTAAAAAACATTTTTCGACTCCCTGGACATATATGGTATGATTGTACTTGCCACACAGTCAAACTAATGCAAAATAATACCTGACATCAAAAGCTCTCAATTAATAACTGTGGAAATGCACTTACTTGAGAGTAAGCAATAAGCAAATTGTGAATGCAATAAGCTTTAAATGCTAAATAAGAAGAAGGTGGGTGGCATGTTGCACGTCAACAGAGTCAGCAGAAATGTTCGAACGTTACACCTTCTATCGGTTTATTACTGATACGTTGCGGATGCGTTTGCGTGAATTTGACAGTTTTCTTATAGGTTTTCTGTCAAATTTACGTCAACGCATTCGCAACGTATCAATTGTGGGTGACCCTTAACTTCCTATCACTTCCCACCAGAGAGTCATCGGGATATGCACA
The DNA here is from genome assembly GCA_034211315.2 of Aedes japonicus. Lineage (NCBI taxonomy): Eukaryota > Metazoa > Arthropoda > Insecta > Diptera > Culicidae > Aedes > Aedes japonicus. The sequence continues at coordinate 249,332 of JASCZW010000948.1, forward strand.
GGAAAGAACTCGGGTGCGGAAAAAAATCGTCGCAATATCGTCAGTCTCAATAATGATTTCTTATACTTTATAGGCAGCAACTTAATGCTGTTCCATGCGTGGATTCTCTTTTTTAACATGGGTTACATTTACATGGGTGCAGGATGACAGATCGGAAATTTAACTGCACGGTGAACACATTTTTCCCAAAGGAAAAAGTATTACATTTTGGATTGCTTTCACCGTGCTGGCAGTAATTAGTATGGAATGTCACCGCACTATGGCGTCACTATATAAACAAACACATGATTTTTTGATATATTTATATGAGCCAATTCGTCTGTTCTCTTTGCTTTTACTCAGTTTGTTAAATCAGTTATCAGTCTCATTGGAAACGAACCTGTGTATTTAGTGACGAGTGTTAAAAATTATGTGCGGCATATGAAAATCATACTGGCATAAATTGACCGATTTTGCCAAGTGCCAATTTTAATAATTAAAATTATTAATTTATTTTCAGTGTAGGTTAGTTTCACACGAACTGTCATTTTTTACTCAGCTTTGAGTAACTACAAACGAGCGTGTGCAGTGTCGCAAAAACAAAAACACGGAAGTAAGCTCCAACTGGCATTGTCCTCGAATTAAATCCTTATCAAATATGCCTGACCATATTGATGTTTATATTGAACTCGATCAACACGATTTGTAGCAAACATTTTGCAAACCATCAGATAGGGACGATATTAGAAGTTAATCCCAGGTGTAGCTTACTAACATGTATGAGCGGTTGAAAGTTGAAGACCAGGCGTCCACTGATGCATCGGAGGTGTGACTTCTGCTATAATGATGAAACACTTTGTCGACGTTTGCTTCATGCTTTACGACTTGGAGCTCGATGTTTCGATATGTTATGTGATACTACACCTCTGCCACACCAGTGGGTGCTCTCGACAAAGATTGATTGCAGAAAACCGCCGTTTCTGTTCAAGATTCATCGTGTTTTATTTTTGTTGTACACTAGTGGTTTTTTTATTGGATTTGTTAAGCAGTCAAGAAGACTTCTAAGCCCAAGCCATCTAAAATAGACATCACATTAAATAAAAAGACGTCTAGTAATTAAATAACCCTTCATTCAATTCAACTGCAACATACAGCGATAGTGCTGAAACGATGTCCACTATTTCAAAATTGGAAATTCGCGGCATCCGAAGTTTCGGAGTTGAAAGCGGTGATGCACAGGTGAGTGATTCGATGGAAATGGCCTACCGACTCAGTTTTAATTATTGTTTTGCTTTACCTATTATCTCAAATAGAAAATTAAGTTCCAATCTCCCCTAACGTTGATCGTTGGCCAGAATGGCTGTGGTAAGACTACAATAATTGAGTGTCTTAAGTATGGTCTCACCGGTGAAGTTCCTCCCGGAACCGATCGTGGAAAAGCATTCGTTCATGATCCGAAAATCTTCAGCACTGTCGAGAGTATGGGTCAGGTTAAGCTTATGGTGAAGGATTTTACCGGCAATCGAGTAACGGCTACTCGATCGATGAAAGTTTCGCAGAAGGGTAGAGGACAACAACCCAAGTTTGAAACGTTGGATTCGGTTGTAACGATGGAGAATGTCACATCTGGAGAAAAGACCACTTTATCGCGACCGCGAGCAACAGATATCAACAACGACATGAGTGATGCTATGGGAGTATCGAAAGCCATTATCAACAATGTTATCTTCTGCCATCAGGAAGATTCGAACTGGCCACTGGAGGAACCAAAGGAGTTGAAAAAGAAATTTGATGCCATTTTCGGAACAACTGAATATAACAGGGTGATTGAGAAGCTAATTAAAATATCTAAAGAATACAATGACAGACAGAAGGAGAAGGCAGGGGATCTAAATTGCTAGAAAATATCAAAAGCCAGGCTGAAATCAAACATTTGCAACTGCAAAAGGTAGAGAAAAGCAAAGAAGACAAACAAGGGGTTGTGGAAAGTTTGGAGGGGTCGCTAAAACCGATTAACAATCGACTGGAACAGATTGTCAAGATTGAACGCGACTATTCAAAGTTGAAGCAACAGGAAGTCGAATTCAAGTCAAAGTAAACATTCATTAACTTCTGACTCAGCTAATACTTTATTTAATGTGTTTAATGTGATTATTTTACTTTACAGAATCAATACAAAGGAAGACCAGCAGAACCAACTTCGTTCGAAAATTCAAAACCTGTTCAAAGGATCTCTCCCGAACTGGAAATCGAAATTCGAACGTTCAGGCAGTCAAAGAGTACAAAGTTATCAGAGCTTCGGGATGCTGAAACAGATTTGAGTTCCCGTAAGGCTCAAGAAAAGACCCTTCAATCAAAGAATCAAAGTTTGGAATCAAATCGGGTTCATTTGATTGCCAAACGCCAACAGGAGCAAGATTTGAACGGTGACCGATCAAGTAAGATAGTTGAACTGTGTGAACGCTTGAAGCTTCCATCTTGCGGTGATTACGAGGCAGGAGGAGCCGAAGTGGAGGGAGCACTTCAGGCAATTAAACACGGCATTAGAGCCGAAGAAACCGCCGTTCAAGCGATGGCCAAAAGCCACGATGAAGCAGACCATAGAGCACAATCAAAAATCGATGAATTGCGGGAGGAAAAAACAAAACTAGAAGCTGACATTCGCATGAAGGGTCAGATGGCGGCGGATTTTGTGCGAGAGAAGGCTAAAACTCATTCGGAAATTGAAAGCATTCAGCGTTCCGCGGAAACGTTGAAGAAACTTCTCAATGAGATCGAAAAGCTTGAAAAAGATTACGAGAGTCAGAAGGCAAACTCCAATGTTGACGGATTGAGACGTACGCTAGCGGAGAAGAAGGTAAAACGCGAGGAGCTTCAAACGAAGCTGGATAAGGTAGAGGAACACATTTCTGCGTTGGATGCAATTGCTGCGAAGGCGACCGAATTGAGCCTGAAGGAACAGCAGCTGAATGGAAGGGAGGCCGAGTTCAAACGGTTGCGCAACAAGCATTCGGATAACCTTAAACGGCTTTTCCCGAGCATGTAAGTTTGTTAGGAATAATTACGTTAAGGAAATAACCGATGGCGCATTTGCTACCGGAGGCGTCCGATGTCGCAATGTATAGATTAGGTTGTACTCAAGCTGAAAATGTATGGTAATCTTGTGGTTCTCCATAATTTTCGAACAAGCTAAACCGGATGATACGTATATCATGCTTGTTCATAATTTGATTATTGAACGATTTTGTTTTTGTACTGGTCAAAATCTGCTTTGCTTTGCTAGTAAATGCCATTCAAAGATCTGTTTTACTGCCGTGAAACGCATATCAGTCCCATCTTTGCTTGATTTCCTATTCATATGGGACTGATATGCGTTTCACGGCAGTTTACATCATCAAACTGTACTGCTGGAGAAAATCACAGCAGGGCGTTCCTAGAGAATGTTTTAAGCACGTGGCTTGATAGCTGTATGATACTGTAATTTTTAAGCTGCCAACGAGATTTAACAGTCTTATTTCAGAACCTGTCCTCAATTAGAATGAAGGTTGATATCAATGAATTTATCAAATGTATTTTTTTTTGTCATGTTAGAACCCTGCCTATGGTGATAGAATTGATCTCATGCTATATACCCGCATGTAAGCCCAATAATTCGATTAGAGATTTTTGCGGGTGCATTTTTATTTTTCAGATCTTTGATTTTATATTTTGTAGCTCATTAGGACGGACAATTTGACTGGGTTCAAGAATTGCAGGCGATCTCACAGAGGATGACAGAAGCAAGAACTTCGAGAAGATCGGAAAGTAAATTCTCATGCATCGAGGCAAAAGAACTGAAGAATTCTATAAGAATCGCTTAAAAATTTTCGAAAAAAGGATCTGGTATGAAAATCATAAGTTTAACTGGGAAGGGAAATTTGTACATGGTTTCACCTAAGATTTTTATTAATTATCGTACGAAAACCATATTCAGGTGTTATGAATAACATAAGCATTTACTAATGTATATAATGATGCTTAGTTATGAATTACATTTCAAGATTGTCATGAATTTCATAAGCATGATATATGAATTTCACAGTTCGAATGCAAGTGTATTTATCACAAACATTCTCAATTTATCAAGATTTATTCATCTTTTAAATAATGGAAAAAGTTTGATAAAATAAGATATCGTTGTTGGTAAATTATTTAATCATTTGGTTCTCTTGATTTTTCATTTTCTTTATTAAATGAGAATCGAATAAAGTATAGGTTTTTTTTGGCCTGCTTGGATTTCATGCTTATACGAATGAAGAACTTATCTTCTGTTTTGGATAACCAGGTGGGGCACCATAGTGGAAAAACCAAAAGGTCCGAAGGTGTGATGCCTCGTGAGGCATAGTGCTTCCTGGGTGGATGTTACAAGATCTTAGAAGTGCGATTGGCCTCGAACGTTTTACACTTTCTTTGCTGCGACGTGAGCCAGTGAAGCACGATCTGCGAATCACTTCACCTCCAAATGTGAGAACGAATCCATCACCTTGATCATCAAGTCAATGAGTAGTTCGGCTGTTTGAACGCTTGAAGGCTGGGAGCCACCCTGAACGATTTTCCGGTGGTAAACTGCTTGACTTTAGACACCTCTTCCATTTCCGTAGAGTTTGGTCTAAGTTGATTGCTGTCGGTAGATCGAGCACGACCCTCGGTGGCATGCGATATGACCAAGTAGCCGACGAAGGAGTTTTGCGCAATAGGTATACCACGACCGTCGTACAGATTTCCAGGTTCTAGAATAGAAAAGAAGGCTTAAGTTCCCAACAAAATGTCGATCTCACCGCGCGCCTCGACGTCAAACCGTTCGTTCAGGATTAATGCTAGCGTTGTGCCTTTCAGCGAAAAGCAAGATGGCACCTCTGAAGGCGCTTTCAATCCCAAGGCTCGAGTTTAAGGCAGCAGTGTTAGGAGTTCGCTTTCATGCTTCGATTCTGTGCTGTCACACCTTCCCTGCCGCTCAACGCTTCCTTTTGAGTGACTCCACTACGGTATTGCAGGGTGGCCACAGACTCGAGAAAATCGGGAAATGCGGGAAAAATGGGGGAATTCAAAACATCGGGAAATATGCGGGAAAAAGTCGGGAATTTCAAAAGCTATCGGGATTTTTTGTCATATGGAAGGAACCATACTCACACCTTTTTTAAATGATTTGAAAAGCGTTTTTGTCGTTTACTTGGCCCAACGATCTCATTATCGGATTGAAACAGTGTTTTTCTGGAAATCCAGCATTGCTGGAGAAGATATCTCATTGCTATATGGGTGGCCCAGTATGTTGACCTGAGTCCGCTACAAAGGCACACTGCAGCCTAACGGATGTTGACGTAGGATTTCTCAGCTAGTTCTCTCGGCGAAAACTTGAGGGTTGGTGACCTTGACAATTTTGTGCAAATCTATCCTGAAGACTTACGGCCCGCAGTATAAGCGTCCCCCAACACCGGAAGAGGTGAAAAAACTGATGAACGAAAATGATTCTCAAAAATTTGAAAAAAAATCATATAAATTCAGTGAACTTCCTAGAAACTCAGAACTTATCAGAAGCTCGGTATACTTCTTAGAAATTCAGGAAACCTCCCCGAGGTTTTGCTATTGTCCCTGATGTTAAGGAAACATCCAAAATAATCAGAACTTTCCAGAAAATCAGGGAACTTAAGTTAAGGGTTCTTTTTAGAAGTTCGGGCAACTTCCTTGAAATTCAGATTGTTTGCTAGAAATTCAGGAAATTTTCCATTAATTCAGGGAGCGTCGCATGAGTCCAAGGAACTTCCCAAAAGTAAAGGGTTCTTCACAGAAGTTCAGGCAACTATCCAGAAATTTAGGGAGGTTCTCAGAAGTTTAGAAAACTTATCAGATTTGTTTGGGTATTTCTCAGAAGTTCCATAGAACTACTCAAGATGTTCACGGAACTACCCAAAAGTTCAAGGAACTTTCCAGAAAAGTAGAGAACTTCCCATAAATTCAGAGAACTGTCCAGAAATTGATGATGCTTCCCAAAAGTTTGCAGATCTTCCTGAGGTTCAGAGAACTTCTCAGAATTTCATGAAACTTGCTAAAAGTATACAGAACATCTTAGATGTTCAGGGAACTTGTAGGAGTACGAGGAAGCAAGGCGCTAAAAAACCACTTCAAATGTTGCTCTATTTTAGAAGATTTGAGGACGAAGTCAGGAAGCAGGAAGAAAGAAAACTGAATAAAAGTCATCAGAATTTCGTCGGTGTTCCGATTAAAAGTGTTCGCTGTTGAGGTTGATGCGGTACACGATAAGATGCTGGGCCCAAAGCTGAATTTTATCTTCACGCCTACAGCAGTTTTGGAAGAGATAGATAAGGGAGTGCTTGCCAGTGATAGCCCGCCGATGTAAGTGGTTCGACGACGTCAAGGAGTTAGAAGAGTTGTTTTTGTGGTCAATAGAACTGGGCGAAACCAGTGGATCCTTGGACGAATTGAGAAAGTCATTGCAGGACGTGATGGAAGAGTTCACCAGGCATTGGTGCGAATGGCGAGTGGAGTCCTACGACGGCCTGCAGTTCGGCTTGCAGTGTTGGACGTCGGATAGTTATGTAAACCTATGGAACCTCCAAGGTATTTGGGACAATACCTAGGTTTACGAGTAGGGGTATGTGACGACAACACTCCTCGTTGCACCGACTCGAGGTTAATGGGTCACATTACCGTTTGGAAGAGTCTGGTAAATTATTTAAAGTATTATTTGCTGCTCATGGTTGCGGCTTTCCAAATCCTTGGTTCCTGTAGTCCATTTCAGGAACTAAACCGCAAATGGGTGCCCACAGCTTGCTGGACAGGCACAAGTAGCACGGAAACAAAAGGATAGTATGACTGGGACACAATGGCAGGGAATTGATTAGAGTGGTGGGAGGGGTCGGGGGTGATGGCATTACCCTCTTAGATCAGACAAACAAAAGAACCCGTAAATCGCTTGCATATAGGGGCGATCACGCATACCCAAAACTTTTCTTACCTCGCGGAAGGGTTGTCTACCTCGGGCCACTAGGGTATCCAATAGTCGTGCTCTGTAGGCATCATTATCCGGGCAATACCAAACTGCGTGATCGATGTCATCATAATTGGTTCCGCACCTATCGACGAGTTTTAATTCTGCAGAGATGTGCGTCTAGCGAGTAGTAGTTGGACATAGGTCTTGATATCACACGAATGAAACCCCGACTTACATCCAGACGTTTTAACCACAAACTCGACGAAACATTTAGAATAATGGAATGTAACCACCGCCCAAGAGAATAACTTGTTTGCTAGTTTTTGAAGAGAATTCTGACGTACTAAAGGGAAAAATTCATCATGTGAAATTCTTCTTTCAAATATCTCATCTTGTGCGCCCACCTTTGCTAGAGAGTCCGCTTTTTCATTGCCTAAAATTGAGCAATGTGAGGGGACCAATACAAAGCTAATCCTAAATGATCTTTCGACCAACGCACACATCTGCTCCCTTATTTTTGAAAGAAAGTAAGATGAGTGCCTCACTGTTTTCATCGACCGGAGGGCCTCAATAGAACTGAGACTATCCGAGAAGATGAAATAATGGTCTATGGGCATGTTCGAAACTATCCCCCATGCGAAATTGATTACTGCCAGCTCAGCAACATATAAGGAACAAGGTTCCTAAAGTTTCCGGAACGCATTCATTGTGGACATCGAAACTATTGGATCCATCAAAGCGCGATCCTTAAGTGAAAATTCTTCTATTGGAATTGACATGTCGATACTTTTCAATAAAAATATAAAGAATTAACATAGGTCGAAGTTGATCTGCAACTTCTTGAATAGCGTGTTTTATGGAGAGGTCAATGGGACAAGTTGATAAGTGAAGCGTACACTAGGAAAGTTATAGCGTGGAAGACTAATATCGGATGATATATAGTTAATATAGATTCGAAACTGGGTACTCAATGCGAGGATTTCTTCGAAGTTTTTGATCACAAGGTTGTTGCTGATTCCACACTTGATCAATATTCTAAATGAGAGCTCCCAGAAGCGGTTCTGTAGGGGTTTTAGTCCTGCCAGAGGCTCATATTATGCGTTGAGTGCATATAGCCAAGATCGCTTAATTTATGACTTATTAATTAGGCCAAACGACGAAGCTAGGCTGACATTACATCCCGTTGCCCTAGTAAAAGAAATTATCAAATTTATTTAAATAAACTCTTGAGAAGCATTCCTGAATTCAGCTCTAATCTATCCTTATTCATCCACCCATTTCAGAACAATCGACAGTAACTACAAGCGTAATGTTCAAAACTTGTACGATGACCTCCAGCGGCAGATCAAACAGCTCAATGAATCCATACGTAAATCGCAAGCAACCGTAACCGAAATGGAAACAACTCGACGCTCTCAGAAGCGTGAACTGGACCGCGTGGAACGTGAACTGACCGAGACTAAAGAGAAAATTTACTCCGTCTGTCAGGGTAACTCATACGAGGAGGTTTTCGCCAAGCTTAAGGAGAAAATCACCAAAAACAATCTGCAACACGGAGAGCTTCGGTCGGAGGAAGTTCTTTACAAAAAGTACATCTCCCGTATCGAGGACGACAAATGCTGCCCGGTGTGCCACAAGGAGATGGGCAACTCCGATGTGCAGGACATTAGTTCGGAACTGTCGGACGAAATACGTCGGCTACCGGACAGAATTGAAGCTCTCGAACGGATGCTGAAATCCGATCAGAACAAGTATGATCAGTTGTTAGCTCTCAAACCGTATTCAGAGCGTATTGATAAGCTAACTATTGAGGTACCGAAGCTTAAAGCGCAGCAGGAAGAGATTGAACGTAAGCTGACCCAAGCATCCTCCGATTTGGAAGAAAGCCAAATGGCGATCCTTGAACCGAATTCGAGTGTTCAATTGATCAATTCTTTGCTGGGTGATATGAGCATTTTGGATGAATCGGCTAGAGATCTGGCACGAATGACGAAGGAGATTGAGACCTTGAAAGTCGAACTGGCCGAGAAGACACCAGAGGGTACATCTAACTCACTTGAGGATATGAAACTGGAACGAGAAGCAGTCCGTGGCGAATTGCGAAGCGAGCGCATATCAATCGATGCCATGCAAAACCAAATCGACGAGGAAACTGAACGATTGAACACCCTTCATCAACGATACAATCAAATGAAAGAGAAAAAGATCGCATTGCAGGAATCCGTTCAGTCCTTGGATCAGAAGAAAGCAAAAGAGGCGGAATTGGGAGAAAAAATCACCACTTGCCAGCGAGAAATGGATGAAACGGAACACAAACTTGGCCCTGTGAAGCAAAGCTTGTTGAGAGAAGAGGATGCGAAAGCCAAGATTAAAAACGAAAATCGAGTGAAATTAAACAAAGTACAGGTTGAGTTAGAGGCTATCAAACGGATGGAAGCCGAGATCGGCCGACTGGGAAAGGAGTTGCAAACTTTGGCAAGGCTGAATTTAGCAGATGAGATTCAAAAACTGAAGCGCAAGTTGCAAGAAACTAGCGACGATATGAAGAAGGTAAGTGGGAGTTGCAAAATTGTGTGACACGTAATTCAAAATATTTAAAATCCTATAGGTGACCGCTGGTATTGAAGAAAAATCTGCACAGATCGATTTGCTCAAGAAGGAAATTATGAACCAGGATATGATCGAGCGTGACTATGTGGACAATCGCGATTTGATGAAACTTCTGACTGAAACTGCCGCGCTCAAAGAAAACTTGGATGCTCTAATGCAGAGTATCGGTGACATGGATGCGCCGAATGTGGCACAGGAACGGAACAAATTAATCGAGCAACGGGACACAATTCAAGCCAAAAAGAGCCAAACAACCGGACAGATTGCCGAACTGGAAAATCAGGGCAAGGCGTTGAAAAAAGAGCTAGATCGGCCGGAATTCAAGAATGCAGTTAAAAATTATCTCAAAAATTACAGTGAATCAGTGGTACTGAAGAAAATCATAAGCGATATCCTGAAATACCGGAACGCTCTCGAATGGGCACTTATGAAGTATCACTCGGAAAAGATGGAGCAAATCAATCGATCCATCTACTCCCTCTGGAGAGATATCTACCGTGGAAATGATATAGATTACATTCGTATTAAAACTGAGGACGAATCAAAGCCGGAAAGAGTGACGGACAAACGTAGGCAGTATCATTATCGCGTGGTTCAGGCGAAGAATGATGTAGAAATCGATATGCGCGGACGCTGCAGTGCCGGCCAAAAGGTACTGGCCTCGTTAATCATCCGGATGGCATTAGCTGAAACGTTCAGCAACAACTGCGGTGTAATGGCTTTGGATGAACCGACAACGAATTTGGATAGAGAGAACATTGCTTCGCTGTGCGAGAGCTTGCGCAGGATTGTTACCGAACGGGAGAATGGAAATTTCCTGCTGGTCATCATTACCCACGATGAGGACTTTGTTACCAAATTGGAAAAGTTTGATACGTAAGTATACATACAGCTTCCATACTATCGAGCAGTTTTGAAGGAAGATTCTACGAGCGATTTTAAGAAGCAATAAGGTCCATTTTTTGACTACGTATGAATAAAACCCTGCTTTCCAAGGTTCTGTAAGAATGTTCTTCAACATACTGATCCTTGGAAATCAGTGTTAGGGAATGCCATCTTATCGTTCAACTAGCTAAAGGCGCAATTCACACGTCAAATCGTTTGCTTCCTATCAGACAATTAGTCTTGGCGCTCGTGAAATGCTGTTTCTTTTCATGATACACGTTTGTTCCGAAATGATAGTTAAAACAGTAAAAAAGTCCATAATAAACTCACAATTGTTTCATTTATTTACAGTTATTACCGCGTATCGCGAGACCATGATGGGAAATCTGTCATCAAAGAGGAGCAACTTTGAAAAGCCGTTTTGTCTTCAATGTGCTTAAGTATTCATTATTCATGAGTTTACATGTTACTGTTTATACGAGTCCAATAAAACTTGTAATGGTTAAGCAGAGTGTTTTTTCTCTTAAACATACCGTCGCAGCACTATATTTGCCAAAAAATGACCAGATGATTAGCCAAATTTAAACCATTCTACTACAGTTGTAACCGCTTGCATCATAGTGTTAGTGGTTCAATGTTACCGAACGCCGTTCTTCGTGGTTGGAGAAGAGTACGACTCCCTATTGCTCTCAGAGGCACTCTGATATTCAATTGAGACAGAAGTCTAGAGCAGTCGACCTCTCCATTCAAAAGCTTGGCACCGAAACTCGCTTGTTGATATTTCCGTCGGTGTTCCAAAGTGTCCAAGTTCACCAGATTGAAGCGATCGGAGTACGTCGGGAGAGTTTGTGGATCACGCCATGGTAGATTATACAATGCCACTCGGATTAACCTGCGGTGTATGTCCACAGAGAACAGACATTCAAGCTTGAATGCTCTTCGTGTGTAAATTTATTTAACTGCCATCGTAAAATTTCAGCATTTTTCCCGTTAGTTTTGGTGAATCTTATGTTGATAGCGCCACTGCGCCCCTTCGAGACTTGATAGTATGTCAATTTTAGTTGGGTGAAACCTAGACTAGGCGGCGTTGTTTTTCCAACGGTTTTAAAATTTTACACAGTAAATTGGTAGATGTAAATGTTCTCTGTGGTATGCCTTCGATCCTCAAGCACCAAGTCAATTGGTAAGGAAACGAGACCAAAAAGGCATTTTCAAGGATCGGTGGTACTAGTGAGCAATAGAGAGCTTTGAGGCAGTACGGGTCAGTGGAATCTCTTGAGAGTTGCATCATAAGCCCTAGCTGGCGATAAGGTTTAGAGATCACAGCAGAGCGGTGGAGGTTAAACGTTAACTTATGATCCACGCCATTGATGATTCTAAACGACACCATTGATGGTTTAGTCGTAATCAATATGCTAGTCGATGCAGTGATACGGCATAACGCTACATTTTGGAATGCTGATCGTAAGTTTATTCCGACGACATCAATCAGTGGATGTATCCAATAACAGATACATTTCACAGCAGTCTGCACCACACAAAAAAACAGCATCGATATACGCAAGCCGGCAGCTATCTCCAAGTACAAGCAATGCGCTGTTGAAATATAACACAAACAGCAGCGGTCTAAAGCTGCACAGAAAAACAGCGTTCCGGAAAATGATAACGGACCGTGAGTTCACGTTTGCAGGATGTTTCCCTTTATACGTTAGTTTAGTTCATGATTACGTGATTCAATTCACGGTGTATTTTTGCATGTTCTCGAATTCATGACTGCAGTTCACGGACTTTTTTCCGTGTGCTACCGTTTGGTACACCTGACGAGTTCGTAAAAAAAGAGGAAGTGCTAGAATCAAGTTTTACTCGCAGAGACCTGTCTGTCAAATAGGAGTACCGTTCCAACGGACAAAGTTTGCATAGCTTCGCCAATAGAAGTTCATGGTTGATTGTCTAAAACGCTGCTTTTAGATCAGTATTTTAGACGACGTTGTTTTGTTGCCCCTTCTCCAATTGCTAAACAATTGCTCCAATTGCTAAAATCTTGAAAGATTGGAGGTAACCGAACGTCTGGGCATGAAACCACGTTGGTCGCTAGATATGTACCATTTGGTGCGCTTATAAATGAAATCACTCATTATTATGTTTCCCTGGTCTTTACTTGGTCGAGTATTAGGACACGACACCAAAGAAGTCTGCACATTGTAGACGAATTATACGTATTTGTCAAGATAAGCAATAAAGGAAGTTGGAATTAAATGGAAATTACTAATCTTTCTTCTCATTTTCTAGTTTCCCTGGTAGTTTTTAAAGTCTCGTTTGGCTTTTTCTTTATGAACCAGAACCATAAATGACTCCGTCCATCCTGCTTGACATTTCTTTTCCACAAATGGGTTGTTGAAAATCCTGCAAAGTGGTTTGAAAAGAGCTACATTAGTGTGACAAAACACTGAAGACGGAAAACCGGCGAGAATGAACATTTAATTTTCTTGACGATATGTTTTTTTCACCGTTTGTTACATTAAAATTCAGTATTTTTTCTACTCGTTATAATTTTCGCCGCAGTGGTGATCGGGTTTTTAGTTTGTGAAGAAGAGAACGAGCAGTTGAAGTAGTTCAATTTCAATTAAGAAAAATTATTGATTGCAATTGGCAAGTGATAAGCCAATTTGCACCGCATCTCAGCGTGGTCAAGCACACCAGCAGTACATCAAGTGTCAGCTTTCATCCGTTCATCTGCCAACTACCACCGATCATCATCGGCGTTGAGCTCCACTTCTAGCCGGTACACGCAGAAACCCATCGTCGTTCGGCAGCAGCAGATCAGTTGTACATATAAGATAAGTTTTTCTCTTTCTCTCTCTCTCTCTCTCTCTCTCTCTCTCTCCTAAATACTTTGTAATGTTATTGTGTGCGTTGGTGGTGGTAACCCAATGCAAATGCAAATTCTTTTGAACCTCTGTGAGATTACGAGTCTGACTTTGATTAGGCTGAAGAGAGACGTGTCCGCCCACGGAGTGTTGCTCAACAGAAGCCCCAAATTAGCCTGCCCATTTCAAGAAAAGGTGAAAAGAAAATTCAATTCCTCTTGGTTTTCGTAGCACTAACAACACCCAGGATTTTCCATCTCTTTAGGGGACATCCAAACCCCCTGTTACCCAGATTTCAAGAACAGAAACCCTTCTTCGACTGGGCTGTTCTCATTTGATGTAATTGTCGAAGGTATCTTCAAGTACCTCAAAATGTCTGACCATCTGCATCTGCAAAAGCATTGTTTTTCCAAATGCTTCCCGCTTTTTTGAAGCAATTGACAATAAAGAGGTCCCTCCTTGCAGGTATGCCTAACAATACCGGTTGTGATACATTTGCTATTTGTGAAATATGGCACTCTTTCAAAATCGATCTTCCGTTTCATGATTTCAATTTTATTCGTATTGATCGTGAGAATTTGCGTAGAGAAGGAGTGTTTTTGAGAATCAAATGGTGCTATCCTTTTGAGTTGTGAATTTTCCTCAACTTTCAGGTATTGAATTAGTTATTATTTTTATAAAAAATAAAAGCTTTTGCATTGCTTCTGTGAATATTCCTCCTTGATCCTCAATTGCTCGAAAACATCGTTCAGATATTTGTTCGGTCCTTCCTACTCCGCGGTTTACTATGAGAGATTATAACTCTCACGGTACAGGCTGGGGAGAACTGTACGATGACATCCGGTCAACCTATATGACCTCGGTGACTTCAATATGATAGTTCTCAACAATGGACAAGCTACACGTTTGGCTGGTTCGTTCACAGTTGTCAGTAGATCAGATCCCTCACTTTGCTCGAATTCATTATCGTAGGATTGCACATCAACGTGGCATATGATCTTACCGTTGTTATATCGTTAGGACAAAATTTAGGATAGCAAAAGATGAAGCCAAAACGACGGTAGAAGGGCGTCCACCGCTGGAGGAATATAACTTCCTCTCTAACTTGATCCTAGACAGCTCGCTTCAAGTTCCAACTCGACCAGTTCCAGCGACGTTATTTTGCAGGAAACCTCCTTCTCCTTAGTGGAATATGCAATGCACCGTGAACTACCCAAAAAGTCCGACGCGTTTAACGTGGACGTGGATCATCTGACGCGGATACTGGCGAAGGTTTGTGAACGAGCTATCGCGTGAAACGTCGATGAGTTTTCTTTTGAACTATGACCAACGAGAGCGAGGAGTAAGACCTGTATTTGAGAAGAATGCACCAGACATAAGTATTCGCTAAAAAAATATTTTAATTCGGATTTTCTTGAAAATTTCAGGGAATGAACTAATACATATGGATTATGTTTCGGCATAATTAATTGTTTCAATTTTCTTTCCATCGCTGAAAGCCCGCACCATTACCATATTTGTGCAACGGTGGAGCCGACCTTTTTGATCACTTTCATCCATTCTTTTTTCAACTCCAGCTCGTTCTTAAACACCTTGGACGATTTTCCAACTTTAGCCTACATTTTGGCCCAAAATCTTTCTACCGGATATCGATTATCGAGTACGGTAGTTTTTGTTTTCAGTCGGCGGCTTGGTCGCATCATCAAACTGGACCGTATTCAGTATCGGTGTCTTTGTATCGCGTTAGGTTGCATGCATTCGACTCACACCACAAGTCTTGAAGTGCTGGCTAGCATGTTGCCACTCTCGGATCGGGTTACAAAGTTATCTCTCCGGCTCCTCATCTTCTTCTTTTGGCATTTCAAGCTTATTGCTTTCACAATTAGCTTATTGCTTGCTCTCAACTTTGTGCTCTAGATGCACTTCCACAGTTATCAATTGAGAGCTTTCGATGCTAGGTACCATTTTTGCATTAGTATGATTGTGTGGCAAGTACTATCATACGCTATGCCCAGGGAGTCGAGAAATTTTTCTTAACGGAAAATTCCTAGACTAGACCGGGAATCGAACCCAGCCACCTCCAGCATGGTGTTGTTTTGTAGCTGCGCCTTTACTGACTGAGCTAAGGGAGGACCCTTTCCGGATACTCACCAAGTGTGAAGTTATCGAAAACTTTAAGATGCTAATTGAGTTGAGTCCACAAACTCGCTTCATGACCTTGTACCATTTGTACATAACACAAGAGTCAGCCCTTTGCCGAGTATTCCTAATCGTTTTTGCTTCTCTGACTTCAGCAATTCGGTTCATTTTGATGTATCCATGAAGCAGGACCTTCGTCTTTTGATTGCTCCGGTGATACTTGCTACAAAGTTTGGCCAAGTTGATTCCACTAAATCGTTCTTCAATGACGGATCATTGATAGAGGAGTTAGCAGGCTTTGGTATATCTAATGAAATTCATTGCGCCAATCATAAACTTGAAGCTCCTTGCTCCGTATAATTATGTCGCTAAATAGCGGCAATACACTTTACGCCTAACTTACACATCAGTACACCATTTTCACGGATAGTCTCAGTTCTATAAAGGCTATTCGCTTATTGAGGCCGGTAAAGCACTTCTCGTATTTTCTTCTAAGTGCTTTATCTTTGAGTTCCTTCTCATTGTTCGATTCTGGGCAATGAGAGCGCGGTATCGCTACCACAGGTGAGCGCTATGGACGGCGATATTTACGATCTACAAATCGCCTTCAATGATTTTTTTCCTATTTTTCGTCCAGAGTCACTCGTAAGTTGGCAGCATAAATGGAGTAAAGAAGATTAGGGGTGATGGCAACATTCTGTCATCCCAAAGGTGTCAAAGAAATGTTGGTTTGAGGGGATGGATGTGGGTCGGGACTTCATTCGTGTGATGTCTCGTCTCATATCCAATAATTATTCTTTGAACGCTCATTTATACCGTGCTGGGCTGAGCGACAGCATTATCTGTGAATGTGAACAAGGTTACCAGGACGCAGATCACGTTATTTGGCCATGTGCTGAGCATCGTGTGCTTTTCCCTTCGAGCTCGAGGTAGACAACCTGATGTAGCGATTCGAGACATGATCTCCAAGGCCTATTACCACTCAGCAATAACCGAACTCCCTGCCAATTTTTCCTGTTCCGTCGACTCAAGAACCGCTTCACGGAACGCGTTTCAGCACCCGAGATGAAATCATGGAAAAATCGAGGATGTTTCTGACGGCCATACCTCAAACCGACTTTTAAAAATGTTACAAGGATTAGATCAAGTGGTGGCATAAGAGCGTTGCAGTGGATGGGGAATACTTTGAAGGGGACAATGTCGACTTTGATGTATAATACCTATTTTATTTTTAATTTCGAGAACAAATTCCTGGAATGGTCAAGGTATGAACCATGCCAGACGCTCTTGTGGAACTTCCATTAATTACGTCATGCAAAAAATGACTTTTTGTAACCCCCCTTGTTTTATTTTTTGGTGTGGACCTTCATTGTTTTGGATGGGTCGTCACGTTTTCCTAAACCTCCCTCCTCCCTTACTGCGTGACATAATCAATGGATCTTCCCTTGTCCAACCTCTTTTGATCTTTTCCACGGTATCAGCTTGCTGAACACATTTATACGAAGATATCTCTTGATCACACGGAAAAAAAATCGTGATCAGAATCGTGAACAAGCAAAAATACACCGTGAACTGAATCACGTAATCATGAACCAAATAGCGTTTAATCCTGAAACCGTGAACTAGTTCACTATAAGTTTTTATTTTCGGGAACGCTTTGTCCTGTGTGCAGAGCCCAAAGTCGTTCGATGAGATGAATTTCAGGGCAGCTTGGGGAATTCATGTGTTTAGGTACAATTTTCACGTTTGCCGATTTTTACCAATCCCTGGTCACGAAGCATGGTCAGGCCAGAATATTAGGAGATTGTCATAATGACGAATCAGCGGTAACAGATATTTTTTCAAGCTTTGATTGACGTACATATCTGTATTTATTGCTCCATTGACGATGTACGGCTTCGATAAATTAACACTAGAACAAATTGCCTGTCGGATCATCGCCTTTTTGCCAAATTATTCAGTGAAAACTCAAGTGTCCGCCTGGTCAAAATCATCATCTTCACGAATCGTGCTATATTGCGATCCGGGCAATGATTTATAGTCTTCGTATACGTTCCGTCGTCCATCATGATGCAGAACTTATTCTTGGCGAAAACTGTTTCACACAGTTTCCACGCCCGTGGTTTCACGATGTCTGCTTGTATAGGACTTCTTTTGGGCTGCTTCTGGTTCTTGTACGTCTTCAGCTTCAATCTCTCTTTGGCTTGTTGAACGTTGGACCTCGAGGTATTCAGCTTTTCTGCCTTCGAAAAAGCTCGTCTGATTTTGTTGTCCAATTATGGTTCGACGGTCATGTTTTTCGTCCATTTCTTGGCTGGTTCGCAATACTCCTCCCTGAACTTCCGGATCGCAATTCACACCGCTTTCACACCAACGCTTTCCAGTTTCGACAACTTATTTAGTGGTAATCCCGTGCTTCACTTGTGCTCGATGGCACCATAGACTAACTCTAAGCCAAGTAGGTCCCGAACAAATACGATTTTTTCTTGGCTCAGTCAGCTAGCACATCGGTCCCAAGTTCGGTCCCAAGCTTACTGATGTGTCCCTAAGACCGCAACTTACACCAACACACCCTCAAATATTCTGTCAAAATAACACAGCGAATCAAAACAAAAACAAAGATACTTGTACCAAGAGGTAAAGAAAAGCGCAAGAATGCATGGCAAGGTGCAGACTGCAAGTTGTTCTTCGAAACTAGGGGCTCTCCAACAGTGAATCAATTTCAAATCGCTAGTTGCACATTGATTGTTGATGGCACGGCGTTTTTCAACGGAAATCTTTCCCATTTCTCGCAATGCGCGTTATGCCCGGCACAGACATACAACGTGCAGTACAGCGTTGTACGACCTATCAAATACTTTAATCCAGTACTAAAAAACAGGTACTAGACTAAAGGAATACAACGCAGGACGTTGTATGTCTGTCTCAGACATTAAACTTTGATGTGAGTTGTGTTAAAGGGTGATACGGTCAAAATTTGGTCAAGGGAAAACGCGTGTAAATCGGTGAAATCGTTTATTTAAAAAATCAAATTAAATTTCTTTTTCAAGTTCAATTAGTATAAAATTCAGGAAAAATATTCAGTTAGGCTTTCGCTTTTCCAAATCCGAATTGCCGGGCCTTACGCTTGACCCCTGCCATCAGATTTTGTACAGCCACCTTGTCCACCTTCTTCGCCGCAGAAAGCCAGTTTGCCTTGAACTGCTGCTCGTCCTTAGCAGTTTTTGGTCTTCTTTAGGTTCCGCTTGACAATAGCCCAGTATTTCTCAATTGGGCGGAGCTCTGGCGTGCTGGGAGGGTTCTTGTCGCCGGGAACCACCTGCACGTTGTTGGCGGCGTACCACTCCATGGCCTTTTTACCGTAATGGCAAGATGCCAAATCCGGCCAAAACAGTACGGAACAACCGTGTTTCTTCAGGGAAAGGCAGCAGACGTTTATTCAAACACTCTTTCACGTAAATTTCTTGGTTGACGGTCCGGAAGCTATGAAAATGCTGCTTTTCAAGCCACAGGTACAGATGGCTTGCCAAACCAGATATTTCTTTGCGAACTTTGACAGTTTCGTGTGCTTGAAAATATCTGCTACCTATCTGCTCCCCTTCCTTTTGCCGTATAAAACTCCTGTCCCGGAAGCTGCTTGTAGTCGGCTTTGACGTAGGTTTCGTCGTCCATTACCACGCAGTCAAACTTCGTCAGCGATTTTGCCAACTTTGCGTGCGAGTAGCTCGGATTTTCGCGATGCGCGAGCAAAATTTTGATACGCTGCTCTTCTTGCTTGGACGGCATTTTGACAATTGAAGAGTGAATTCCAAAATCAAAATAGGAGCAACATTCTACACACACACACACACCTTCAAAATGAGGGGTGTTCAGGTTTTTTAAATGCAAAATTGAAAGAAATACGTCAAGTTGATATTGACCAAATTTTGACCGTATCGCCCTTTAGGTTTGTCGTTTAGGTGTAAACATTGAGATGGAGCCGACAGACTACCCGAATAAAAAAGGATGTGGCAGCGTTAGAAAAGTGTGCCTTTATTAGGGGCTGAAATATCAAGGAGTTGGGTTGTCTTGCATTTCACAACTATTCGTTTATGATATCAATATACATCAAAGCATCACCCTACACATATAGCCGTCAAGCTTCTTTAGTCCTAATTTAAAACAAATCACGTCGCACTTCATCAATATAAGGAAGATGTTCCTATATTAATCTCATCACTCGCAATTAATTCTACTATAAATCCAAGAATCCAAGAATACGCGAGTGGGACGATTTGTGTTGCTTGTCATTGTTATCAAATGTAAGCGAACATTATTATGAAGGGGAATCAGTCAATGTTACTCTCCAACCTCTTGATTCAGCGTAGGATGAACATAGGAACATGATATTAATATGGGAACAGTTACCCTATATTTCTAAATGATCTCCTACACATGAGGCTTTATTTTAACTACAAAAGCTTTGATTTTCCACACTCAATCCACAATCCTGGCATCAAACACATACCCAGTATCAAGACATGTAATTTAGCTCCTTTGTTTTGTGTCTAGTCTCTGGCAGGGTGCGAGGAATTTCCCAGATGCTACCGTGGGATAATGATAGGGATGATGCTTTTCCCCTTTCGTCTCCCAATCACGAAACCAAAATAGGATCATCTTATATCCTCGTTTGTTGTTGCTATCGGTTTCGGTTCCGTACACATATCACGCTTCCTATAGCAGCACCTATGAGTATGAGTTGAACCTTGCCTGTTGATTTACATAATTTTAAATTTGATTCAATTTAATTGATTGACTTTGATGCTGACGCGTCCGGGATAGTGAACCATGTGGGGTTGATGTTTGTTGTTTCAGTGATGCACGTTTGGAAGACGTGATCATCTTTCGGATGCGCTGCTCGTCTCAAGTATCTTAAAGGAAAAAGGACTAATCAGAGTGCCTCCGCGTGAGGGAAAGGGTTCCGATGAGCAGGACATCTAGGTACTCGTACGTGTGCGATATAAGTGCACCAGCGGTTGGGAATCGATTCACTGTTGGAACTGTACCAGTCGAGGATAGGTCTCATTGGAGTTGGAAGTGTTTGTTATTTTTGCCAATCTGGGCATTTGAGATTTGTGCTAAGACAAAACAAGGTGTAAGTGATAGTTTGGATCGGTTAATTATGTTTAGAATGAAGTTTTTAGTTGGAGTACTTACTTATACTACTTAATTACTGCCGAATGTGGAACTAAATGGATTACTGTGGTGCATGTTAAGAGTTGTGCTGTAACAGTAAATAATAAGAGACAGTTTTTAAATTGTTAGAAGTACCCGAATACATTGTGGTGACATTGTTTAAATGTTGATGGAGTAGAAAACAAAAACGCAAGTGCAACGTATTTTAACTGAATGCTGACTAGTGTCCCTATGTTTATTGTGAACGTTTCGTCAACTATTACTTTTAACCCTTCCTTTTCAATTGGTTTTATTTCACGAATCCGTTTTGGAATTAGGGTTAAGTTGGACGATATTCAACAATCCAGTGTTTCTAAAGTCAGATCTCGTTGACCTACAACATCTTTCTAATGTACTTGAGAAGAAAGCTGATATCTTTGAGCGTGACTTAGGACTTGTTGAGTGCAGGTTGAATGTTCTTTTGAACATCCAGAATTTGATGTCCGTGCTAGTGATAAATTCTTTTCTTTTTAACATCTTGGTAACTTCGTAACCATTCCAGTCAGGCTAACGTCTGGGTGTCTGCTGGTGTATTCAGAAGTCAACTCTTAATTACATGGGCTTCGCAAGTCTTGCAGCCTGTGAAGGAGATCCGCAGGACTAGAATGATCGATCCACCTTGCCCCCTGTACTTCTTACCTTCTTGTATCAACCGGTTCGTTAACGCGCACTGTTTTCAGTGCGCTGTCGTCTTACCGTACCCACCGTAGTTGCCTGATTTTGGCGGTGTGTACGATGGGAGGTTCTCAAATGCAGTTCCTGATTCATTCGCCTTCTCCACATCCCATATTCTATTCTGCACTCAACCGTTTATCGTAAGCGACATCTTCATGCCAGGCCAACTTCTAAGTGCGTTGAACATGGTCGATCATAGCGTCCTTCGGAGTCCAAAGCTGGCAGAGTATTTTTCTGTTAGTGTCGTTATCGACGGTTACTGTTGAGCTCAGATACATGACTTTGTCTACCTCCTCGATTTCAAGTGAACATCGAAAATCGAGCTCAGTCGAAGCTCAGAAAATCGAACATCACACGATCCATCGTTGTATTTACCACAGTTTATCTTATAATCCATATTCGTGCGTAATCTATCATAGCTTTTCCTGATCGATTGTGTCGTAACCTGATTTGAAGTCGAAGTAAATTTTGTTTGGAAATGTTATATTCACAGCATATCAACAAAACTGGCTGAGTCGCGAAAATCTGCTCCATATGCGGGCACATGAATCCACCTCCATGCACTCATGCCTGCAATATACTTCCTTCCAAATGTTTTGGATCAACCAACGCAGCATTCTTTACAGTTCTTTACCAGTGTATTTCAGTAGTAGGGTTAGTGCATCGGGTTTGGCCATTGTAAAAAATAAGATAAATTATTTCGATCACTGCACTCCTAAAAAAAAAATTTACAACTCCTTTGGCGTTATTGGATAGTTTTCCTTATAATCTTTATATCTACTTTGTTTTATTAAGGAAAACATACGTTATAATGAGTATTTTTGCAAAATAAAAATATCATGACTAGTTTCCAATTTTGGCCATAATGTTCTTATATTGGCCACTCAGAGTTCCTATTTAAGCCATGCTGCTGTAAATGTGCTGTTGGAGTTAATAAAATATTTCAATTTACTTTACTAAATGAACAATCAACTTTTTACACGTTTTTTTGATAGTCATTTCCGTGGGCAAAAAATGGCAGCGCATCGGCGTATCGGATTGGCTTTTTTTCAATCAAATTTGGCTCACATTCGAATAATGCGTGAGAGAAACAGTGAAATAAGTGAAATAGGTTCATATTTATTTTAATTCTTGAGTCGTTCGTACTTGAATACGGTGCCAGTATCCAAAGAAATACCGTTTGTATGTTTAATATTGAGTGCAACTATTTAGTTATTCAATTATTATAAGTAATTTGAGAGTGATACAAAGTTCATTTATTAATTATTCTCATATTTTTATGTATTGAAACGTTATGTTAATTAAATTTTCTTTCTCTTTCTTTTTCTTTTTGCCTATCTTCAGTGATTTCTTATCTTTTTCTTGATCTACAGTTTTCTTCGGTTCTATACTTTTTGCTTTTTCATGTTCTTGTAATTGGGCATCCATCTTCTACTTTTTTCGCTCGTCATGTTTTATTTGTTTAGCTTTAAGTTGCTGCATTCTTGTGTTTCTACGCTCAATAGTTTGCATCTTCTTTTTGTGTTCAATATCCTGCTTTTCTTTTTCCACTTCGTGAATTTCCTCCAACCGTCTGCCGGCAGTCAGAACTCGATAAAACTTCTTCATGTAACGTTTGCATTAAAAAAATTGACTTTTTTTTCGGGTGGCGATAGAAAAAAGTTAAGACAGATAAATGCTTTTGATAAATTTCCCATGGAAGGTAATTATTTAAGCTTACTTGCAAAAAAAAATTAACGCCCTTGCGAGCGGCATTCCGGCAGTTATCCGGAAAATTCGCCAGGGTGGACGAAAACATGCGTGTAGGCATGTTTTTGAGTTCTTTCTTCGTTTTATTTATCAATTCCTCCTCAGTTTTCGCGACAAAATTGTTGAAGTAGATTATACGCTTCAGGTTGGCTCTGAATTTCTCAGTAAGACGCAGCTGGGGACGATGAGCGGGTTCACCGATTTGGGTACCACATCGATATTCAGCCGCTCCATCTCCTCCAACGATCGCTTCGAGTAGTGAGTCGACGCCAGATCCGGCCAGAACACCGCGTCTTTGCCCTTATGGTATTTCTTGATGCACGACGCAACTTTTGGGAGGCATTTCGTACCATAAATTTACCCGTTAATGGCCAGTGTGGAGCGAAAGAAGAGTTGCTTTGACATCCCCTTCTCGCTGATTGTCAGCCACAGCAGCATCTTCTTGGGAAACTTGGTGTGTGAAATGAACTTCATCTCGGAGCTCAGTTCCTTCGTGGGGAAGTAAAATACGAAGTGCCCTGCCAGTTGTTGCCATCCAGAGTGATATAGGTCTCGTCGTTCATCACCACCGACACGTTGCGATTCGCCGGGAAAATCGAGTTGACCATTTTATTCAGCCGCTGTCGCTGCGTCATTGCCTGCAGCTCCGGAACCAGTGGACGTGACTTCCGCTTCCTGACATGTATGTTCATGTTCGCCAGGTACTTTTTCACTGTTTGGCTACTTGAACCGACCTCCCGGCCAAGCGCACTGATGCTGCATGGGTTGTTTTGTGCGGGTGATGGTAAACCCATGAAAAATCGGCAATTTTTGTCCATTGTTTTCAATGCAAACGTTAGTTCCGATGTTTACTAGTCCTGCCAGGTTCTGCCAGGTTCTCACCAGCATTTGAAGAATTCAGATTTTTCCAGTAATCGTATGACCTCTTTCTGAGAACAGCCTCCATTGAAACGTCCCCATCGGTAGAAAGATTGAACTCTTGAAGAACGGTTGAGCCATTACAATAGAACGGATCAGTGGTAAGAAGTTTCTGCAGATTGGTTTCACTAGAATAACCAGTTCCGTTGGATCCTTCTGTTTCAGTATAAGTGTCCGGCTGTGGCAAACATAAGTCTCTTATGATAAAGTTAGCAGAAGCAGATAATTTATCATCTCCATGCGAAGCGCTAGGAGCGGACAGTAATTTTATTGCTAGAACAAAGTGCAGAAAGTGTATAAATAGATCCGTATAGAGTAACGGCAGGCTTTGAAAATTGCAAGAATACAAGATTGAAAACGAGCGGAGGGCATTTGAACGGTAGTATACGATCAGGCACATATCCCTTTGTCATACTAGACCATGCAGGATAGGCAAGGGGGGAAATCCCCTTGACTGACAAAAGTCTCTTTCTGAATGAGTTATTCGGAGTACATGTTCCTCTCTGTGTAACTCTAATGGTGCTGTATAGATGTTGAAATAAGGCTGTATAAACTCTTGGTTAATTATTGGTGTTCGGAGATTATCGTTGTTTTCAGAAGACAATGTCGAAATTGCTAGCCATTTTTGAACAGTCAGCCGTGGCTATACACTTAGAATAGCCAACGCATTAAACGTGTGTGTCCGCTTCAAAGGGATACAACCTGCAGACAAGGAAACCATTTATGCTGCTTTTTTTGTTTGATCCCTTTGCTAACCGCCTTTCCAATACAGGGCCAAATTGTCTCACAGAGAATATCTCACCAGGTTGCTCGCAACGTCAATCATCAACTTCCTTTTTGCATTAATCTTCAACGGTTTCAAAATTTAAACATCTGCGGGCTGTGTAAAGGGTGATTCGATCAAAATTTGATCGACTTAAACTTTGCTTTCATCGTGCATTAAAAATTTTACATACCCTTCATTTTGAAGATGTGTGCGTGTAGCATCATGCCTCTTTTTTGATTTTGAGATTAGCACTTCGGTTTAAAAATGTCGTCGAAACGCATCAAAATTTTGCACGTGCATGGCGAAAATACAAAGTACTCTCACGCCAAGTTGGCATAATTGTTGAATGTGGCTAAACCAACGGTTACCAACATATTAAAAGTGTTCGGTGAACGTTTGTCGGCAGCCAGGAAAGCTGGATCGGGGGGAATCGAAAGCCGGAGGCCACAGTGACGACAAAAGGAGTTGCCCGCTGTTTCGAGCGGAACCCCAACCTCTCCGTCCGAGATGTCGCAAAGAAGCTGGGAGTGCCGCCTTCAACCGTGGATAGAGCTAAAAAACGAGCTGGACTGGCGACTTACAAGAAAGTGGTGACTCCAAATCGCGACGATAAACAAAACACGTCGGCCAAAGCACGATCGCGAAAGTTGTACACGACGATGCTGACGAAGTATGATTGCGTGGTACAGGACGATGAAGCTTACGCCAAGGCCGACTTTAAACAGCTTCCTGGACAGGAATTTGATACGGCAACCGGACGGGAAAAGGTGGCAGGTATTTCTCAAGCACATTAAACTGTCAAAGTTCGCGAAGAAATATTTGGTGTAGCAGGCCATCGGTACCTGTGGCTTGACGAGCAACGTTTACATTGTGACCGGAACCGTCAACCAGGAAAAAAATTATCTAAGCGAGTGCCTCGTACTGCCTTTCCTGAAGCGACACAATTGTTCCGTTCTATTTTGGCCTGATTTGGCATCTTGCCATTACGGAAAAAAGCCACGGAGTGGTATGCTGCCAACAACGTTCAAGTGGTGCCCCAGGACAAGAACCCTCGCAATACGCCAGAGTCCGCCCAATCGAACAATATTGAGCCATCGTCAAGCGGAACCTTAAGAAGACTCAAAAAGCTGTTGTGAGCGAGAAACAGTTCAAGTCAAACTGGCGTTCTGTGGCGAATAAAGTGCACAAGGAGACTATACAAAATCTTATAGCAGGTGTTAAACGAAAGACGCGGCAATTTGCATTCGGTAAAAACGAAGCTTAGCTGAATATTTCTCCTGTATTCTGTATGAACTGAACTTGAAAAAGAGAAAGAATGTGACTTTATAATAAAAACTTTGATCGACTCACACACATTACTGTTTGACCAAATTTTGATAGGAACACCCTTTAATACGCATTAAGTTCAGGTAAAGAGCTACCAATACTATCTCCAATTGTTGACACATATCTGTCACTTCAACAGCCACATGAGAGGTATGACCGTCAACAAAAAATAACACAGGCAGCTGGATTCCATGTTTGATCAGATATGGGTGAAAAATGTTCCTCATATACTCACTGAAGTTTTGGGTAGTCACCTAGGATGATAACCAAAGCAGACCGGAAGCACTGAAGGAGAATATGCCGGCAATGTTCTGATTACCATCCGCTCGCTCCACCTCATATACCTTTCGGTAACTTTTCTAAGCAAGGACTTCACTAGTCTTTGAATGCAAATAGAATAAGGTTTCATCGCCGTTGAAAACAAGGCTTGAATCAGACATTTTCCATGATTTTGCATATGGATGAACTAATTCTTTTCGCTAAAGATTTGCCGATTTTCGTACACCTTGACCGGAATCCTACTGACAACTGCACAATTGAGCAGATAAAAACAATACACTGTAAAGAGAAACTGGGCAAAACCTGCTTGTCTCAAGATCCTTGAGTGTATCCAAGCTCCAAGATCTTGCTCCACATGATCTAACCGTCTAGCTCCGTACGCACCTCTGTGTCTGGTTACGGTCTGATTCGAGGCAAACATAATTTTTGCTCGTGATTTCTCTATATTGTCCACGTATCGTGCCAGTAACGCTTGCATTTGAAAAAAAGGCAATTTTTGGATGGATGAACGGAAAGAAAACAAGAGGGTGAGTTATTTCAGTGACATAACTACAAAGTGGATTTAGGATTTTTTGATCATATGTAGAAATTGATGTCATCCCGACCAGAAGGGAATAACATAAAAATAACAAAATTCTAACAAACCATGTTACCAATAACTGATTACGATGAAAATTGGTTAAAGATGGGCCACGAGGCACAATTTGCGTAAAGATATAAATTAATTCTAACATTAGCTGACATGATTTTGCTACATCGTTACTAAACTGTTACAAAGTTTGTTTTGTTTATGTTATATCTATATCATAGTTTACTATAATTTTGTTACCTCTGGAGAACTTTTTGTAACGATCTCTGTTATTTTAACTACATCCGCGATCTATATTCTAACAATAGTGTAACTGAATAATAATAAAATAAAATAATTTTGTTTTTTTCTTTTGGTAGGAATCGAATTTATAAATTTCTACTTTATTTTATTCAGCCTAAGGTATCATGAAACCCTATGCTATAAGCAACAATCAATATGAAACTAGCGATTTGAAATTGATTCACTGTTGTAGAACCCCCAGGCCCGAGGTACACCTTGCAGTCTTCACCTTGCAATAAATCTTGCGCTTTTCGGTACCTCGGTACTAGTATGTTTGATTTTGTTTTGATTCGCTATGTTATTTTGACAGAACATTTACACCACCCTTGCTCACATTTGAAATTTGTGATAGGAAATTAATTTAATTAATTTAGCCTTCAAAACAGAATAACAAGACATCACCTTTTATTTACGTTATTTTCAATTGTTTACTATTGTTAAAGGATAATTTTTGATAATTAAATTGATACGCGGTAAAATTTCCAACCGATCTATCGAGCAATAATTAAGTTATAAGCGTTTAATTTGTAACGAAATTTTGTCACGGTCACTTTTTTCAGATTTTGGCGCCCTATCCTGGCAGCGTGGACCAATCAGAGTGTGTCGCAATTTTTTTGTCATTTTCGACCAATAGCTTTGTGCGACATTATTTCTTTTAAGTACTTTTTAATTGGTTTAAACAAATGTAATGAATTCATTCAGCAACAGGGATTCTGCGTTTCGGTGGGCCAGAAAGGAGATACTATTGTTCAAAATCTCCACTCAAAACGTAACGCGGTCGATTCCAGAAATTTAGAACGGCGCCTCTATACAGGGAAATAAAAAAAGACGTGAGTCCTATGCCAAAAACGATAATGGATATCGAATCAGAACAATATTTTTATTGATTATTGTATGCATACATGATTTTACAAAAATGACTCACTCCCTGTCGGGCGTCCTTGCGGGAATTGGCCGGAACTTTGATCATAGCCCTCGAAAAGAAAGATGTTGGCGAATTCTTCTACCCTCTGTCGCGTTATTGATCAGTTCCTTTTCGGGTTTGGCCACAAAATTGAATTGAATAAATCATCCGCTTCACGTTCACCTAGAAATTTACAATTGATCGCAGCTGGGGCACGATGGAGGGTGTTGGCGATCTTCGGGACGACTGGGGCGTTCAAACGTCGGTTCGATAGACAAATGGCTGCGTGAAATAACTCATTACAAACTATCACATTTATGTTGCAAGCGTTAGATTCTTCTTAAAGGCATGAAATTTGTATACTGTTTTGCAAGAAGAATCTGGAAGCGAGACTCCTTCATCAAACAGCAATTATAATATACGGAGTTTTGATACTGTCTTACTTTTGTTACTCTGGAAGCAGGACGACATCGAGTTTCCGGATAGTTATCCTTTAGCATTGCGTCGATTGGAGTGTCTTGAGAGACGTATGGAGCGAAACCCACAACTTAAGGAGAATATACATCGCCAAATCCAAGAATACCTGGACAAGGGATATGTCCACAAGGCATCTGCAGAAGAACTTTTTAACGCGAATCCTCGGAAGATCTGGTACGTCCCACTAGGAGCAGTCCTGAACCCGAAGAAACCCGGAAAAGTACGCATTATTTGCGACGCCCGTGCTAAAGTGGAAAGCGTATCCTTGCTAGTTCCTGTTGAAGGGACCGGATTTAATGACGTCACTCATTGCAGTTCTATTTGGATTTCGGATGTATCAGGTAGCAGTAATCGCAGACATCCAGGAGATGTTTCACCAGCTATTGATGCTAGCAGCTGATAAACACGCTCAGCGTTTCCTATTTTGTCCTAGCCCTACGAGTCAGCCAGCAATCTACGTAATGTACGTCGCTATGTTTGGCTCAACCTGCTCGCCTGCCTCTGCTCAGTTTGTAAAAAACCTGAACGTAAAAGGAGCACTCAGAGCAGTACCCGGAGGCGTCAAACAGTATAATCAACTGTCATTACGTTGATGACTACCTTGAAGTTTCGAGAGTGAAGAAGAAGCTAAAAAATTGCTGCAGAGAGTTCGTCTGATACATCGTAACGGAGGATTCAACTTGCGTGGCTGGGCATCGAATAGTGAACACGTTCTTCAGTCCCTGGGCGCAACCGACGAGACAGCAGTCAAGAATTTGGTAGATGGTGAACGGTCTGAACGGATCCTAGGGATGTTGTGGACGCTGACGACCGATGAACTCAGTTTTCTACACAAATGAGCAATGAAGTTCGCACACACATCGCCAGCGATGAGACAGCCAACAAAAGGCAGATCCTAAGGCGCGTAATGTCTCTATATGACCCCTTGGGACTGTTAGCACCATTTCTAATCCACGGTAAGATACTTATCCAAAATCTGTGGCGAAGCGGTGCTGATTGGGACAAAGCAGTGGGAGATGCTGCCTACAAATTTTGGCGAGAATGGGTAAAAATGATAGGGAGATCCAACTGCAAAAGATGGGTGGCTTTATTCACCTGTTTGACGGTGCGTGCCGTTCATTTGGAAGTAGCGTACAGCTTGTCAACTGCATCATTCATATCATGTGTACGGAGATTTGTCAGCCGTCGTGGAGCACCGGTAGAATTTCTCTCAGACAATGGCAGTAACTTCCAGGGTGCCGAGCGAATTTTTCGAGATCAGATCAATCAAGGACTGTCTGCAACATTCACCAATGCCTCTACGAAGTGGACTTTCATTCCACCAGCGGCCCCACACATGGTGGTGCGTGGAGCGACTTGTTCAGTCGGTCAAGGTAGCGATGGGTGCAGCTTACTTGGACGGAAAATTGGATGAGGAAGGACTGCAAACTCTAGTTGTGGAAGCGGAAGGAGTAGTAAATTCAAGACCCTTGACATACTTGCCTCTTGACTCTGAGGATTCGGTAGCACTAACCCCAAACCACTTCCTGCTAGGAAACTCAACTGGGGTTAAGCAGCCTGCAGTTACCATCACGGATCAAGCGGGGTTTCAGCGAGAAACGTGGCGGCAGATTCAACGCCAGCTTGACATTTTCTGGCAACGCTGGTTAAAAGAATACTTGCCGGTAATCCACCGACAAGCCAAGTGGTTCAGCGAAGTTCGCGTCATCCGTGAGGGTGACCTGGTGATGATAGCTGAAGATGGCATTCGTAATGGATGGGTGAGGGGACGCATAGATAGAGTGGTCCAGGACAAGGAAGGAAGAGTTCGACAAGCCTTTGTTAGGACATCGACCGGTATGCTACGGCGTCCTGTGTCCAAGCTCGCTGTTTTGGACGTAGGCGACGATTCTAGTACAGTCTTGAGCGATGACAAGATGTACCCGGGGGATGATGTCACCGCCGCAGCTGATTCGGCAACACTGCCGATTGTAGAAGCCCTGCAAGAATGAGTATGTGCCAGCCGGTAGTAACTTAGAGAGCTGTCAGAAGCGAAGAAAAGAAAACGTGTTGAATAGTTTGTTCACGAAAATAGAAAGTCGTTTATAGTTTGTTTTCCCTGCATTTAAACGAGAAACTTGTTTAGCAATCATTCCTTTGACGTGTAAGTAACGACTACGAAGTTGTTTAGCAGAAAATAATTAAATTTGTAATTTTATTAGTGAGGAACAGAATTGTAAACAACTTAACCTCGTTCTCTGGAGGCCTACGGAGTGGATAAATCCCACTGTTTTGTAAGATTAATTCTGATAAAATTTGCAATGTACTGACTCAACATTTTAACATTTTAGGTCTGAAGCATAAAATATAGCTGTCAAATACCAGTGGATGACTTTACTTTGGCCTCCGGCGACAGATACTACGTCATCTAGATTTCAGAATCGTGTACAAAATTGTTCGCTTAGTTAATGGTTTGCAACGAAAGAAGAGAAAGCATAACGCCACGTAAACAATGCTCCCTTAAGTAAGATGGAATGGTTATAGGTGCACCCTAAATTTGATGCTTCGTTTGTGCTGGGATACGCTTCTTAAATAAACAATAACATACATAGCTTAGGTTGACAAATTGTTTAGAGGAATCCTGGGAGGGTCATTGATAGTTAGCGCTGGAATCAAACCCCCTTTGCTCTATGTTATATCCAAGGAAATAGAAATAGAGGAGACCATTTGCACTTTTTAGCTAAAGCTAACTGAATATCTGGCGAAAGCAACGCAAGACAGTTTGAATGTACGTTGTTCGTCTAAACCCAGTGTAGACGGAAAATGATCATTTTCTCCAACTATTTTCGAATACATGATAACATCGCGATGGGTCGCTGGGAGTTTTGGTTGAACAACTGTAATACTAATCAAAACCCTTTTTAATTATTCGAAATATAAACTTTTA
The DNA here is from genome assembly GCA_034211315.2 of Aedes japonicus. Lineage (NCBI taxonomy): Eukaryota > Metazoa > Arthropoda > Insecta > Diptera > Culicidae > Aedes > Aedes japonicus. The sequence goes on from JASCZW010000948.1 coordinate 280,905, forward strand.
ATTTAAGGTCCACGATGAAACACATCCTTACCACATCGGTCATAGTTCTGCTGCTAGTAGTCTTCACTGATGCTCAAACGTTCCAGTACTCCCGTGGATGGACAAACGGCAAACGATCTTCCACAGACTCACCCGGTTCGAACCGTGCATTGTTGTCGCACCTCACTGGAATGGATAAACCCGACGAAGAGTATAGTTCATTTTTTAAACAAACAAGTTCAAGTTATGCACCAACGTGTTTTCTTCCAACAGGTGTAGATTGCTGATTCAACGTTTCTTGAAGTCTCCGTGTGATGTCCGGCTGGCGAATGCCATAGTAAATCGCAACAAAGAACTTCTACAGGAAATGTCTGAAGATGTGAACGACGGAACGGCTTTACTCTACGATCCTTCGCCGTTGGTGGAAAGTGTTGCCAGCGAAGATGTTCGATTCAAACGGGGAACTCTTGATCGGCATCAGCTGAACGATGCCATACGGCAGTATTAAACCATTCGCTTTCTCCATCTGACTGGTACACTGTGGTCGATGGTATTAAGCTGGAAAGAGCATCGACCAAAGGACCTGAACGTAGTTTATATAAGTACATCTACAGGGGAATTTCGGAAATAACTGTACAGTTTTGCTTTAGGTACTTGGCGCTTCTAGCGCGATTTTTACATAATTTGTTTGTCCATTGCTATGAACATCAACAATAACAGGGTCATCATCTGCTTGTGGGACTGCGGTAGATTGTTTGTGTGAGGAAAGAAATCACTGTTTCTAGTCAGACGGTATTTATAGTATTTATATATAATGTAAGATATTCTGAACCTATATTTATCGTTATAATAAAACGGGAATGAATCTGAAAATTCTAGAGAGTTTTAGTTTAGTTCTTATATTCGAATTGACGTTAGAGAGTCAACGGTATTGAAACAACAATTCTCCGAAGAAGAATTAGTATCTTCCATTTAATTCAACTTCCTTTGCTTATCTTCGACAGATACGTGTATTTCGTCTACAATGTGCAGACTTCTTCAGTGTCTCGTACTAATAACTCGACTAGTACGAGACACTGAAGAAGTCGCACATTTAAGCGAAATCTGCGTATCTGTCGAAGAAAGCTGGGCAGTTGGAATTAAATGGAAGATGCTAATTCTTCTTCTAACTCTAGTTCAGGTATTCCACTAAACAGCTCAAAACCCTCTAGGAACAATTCTCCGACTTTACACAATTGAATTTAATTTGATGCATTATAATTTGGCAAAGATGTGAATTGAGGCGTCTTTACACTGTGGCTCTCTTGAAGAGCAGTTCGACCGTTGTGACCGACTGACATGTGGTCCAAACCTCTAAGATGCGATATGATCAATTGCATTTCGTCGTGTGCTTTCTCTAAGGTTCAATGACTTGGAACGGGTCATTGAACTTGTATTAATAGTAGTTAAATTGATCACTGTTACTCGATCTAATTGGAACGAAATGACAAAATAACAAATGACAATACATAAGTCATGGCTTACAAGAGCATACAATTCAATGGATCAGAATACGTATGGACAGTTCATGCCAACTTTAGGAGAGCTTGCTGATGACGTGGCAGATTATTTTTTCGGAAATAAAAAGATCACCCTTAAGTTTGTTAGTACTGTGGCAACTTATCGAGGGCGACGGGCACTCATTTAATATTAATTTTTTTTCGTTTTTTTTTGTATGAAATGCAGATGGCAGATGAATTTATGTGTGTTGGCTCTTTGGGACTATCGACAACAACATCAACGAAGAGATTTAAAGACGCTTTGCGGCTGTAAACCGTGCTCAAAACTCCTCGGCTGTAAACCGTGCTCAAAACACCTCGATTAAACAGAGATTGTCGGACTACAAAGTTGATCATCGATGGGCTGGGCATGTCATCAGGATGTTGGACTACGATCAGGATGTAGGGATGTTGGATGTTGGAGGACGAATAGGTACAAAGAAAAAAGATGCCTTAACGAACAAGCTGGATTAGTCAAGTGCCAAGTGACCTACGGTTCCTCTGCCTGCCGAAGTGTAGCCATAGACCCGTTATTTCGAGAGGACTTTTGTGCACAGCAGGTGATTTCCAGGCCCTGGCCTTAATGTAAGTTAGTAATTTATTTCCTGGTGAGTGTGAGCTTTTTATTCGGATACCTGTAACTTCAAAATGAGAAAAAAGAGTAGTAATATCCATTAAATTGCTTATATTAGCAGAAACGCTTATTTTGTCTACAATGTGCAGACTTCTTCAGTGTCTTGTCATCGTTTGCGAGTAATATTAAAGGAAGTTCCGTCAAAATTTGGTCAAACAGTAATGTGTGTGAGTCGATCAAAGTTTTTATTAATAGTCCAATTCTTTTTTTTTATCAAGTTCAGTTAATACAGAATACAGCAGAAATGTTCAGCTAAGCTAACTTTTTATCGAATGCGAATTGCCGCGTCTTTCGTTTAACACCTGCCATAAGATTTTGTACAGTCTCCTTGTCCACTTTATTCGCCGCAGAACGCAAGTTTGCCTTGAACTGTTTCTCGCTCACAACAGCTTTTTGAGTCTTCTGAAGGTTCCGCTTGACGATGGTCCAATATTGTTCGATTGGGTGGTGATCTGGCATGTTGGTAGGGTTCTTGTCCTTGGGCACAGGCCCTTTTCCGCAATGGCGAAATACCAAATCCGGTCAAATAGAACAGAACAATTGTATCACTTCAGGAATGGCAGTAGATGTTTTTTTAGGCACTCGCTCAGATAAATTTCCTGGTTGCCGGTTCCGGTCGCAATGTAAACGTTGCTCTTCAAGCCACAGGTATGGATGTCCTGCCACACCAGATATTTATTCGCGAGCTTTGACAGTTTAATGTGCTTGAAAATATCTGCCACCTTTGCCCGTCGGGATGAACTTCCTGTTCAGGAAGCTGTTTAAAGTCTGCCTTGACGTAAGTTTCATCCACGTAATCAAACTTCGTCAGCATCTTCGTGTACAACTTTTCGTGATCAGTGCTGTAGCCGACGTGTTTTGTTTATCGTCGCGATTTGGAGTCACCGTTTTCTTGTAAGTTGGACAGTCCAGCTCGTTTTTTAAGCTCTGTCTCCACGGTTGAAGGCGTCACTCCCAGATTCTTTGCGACATCTCGGACGGAGAGGTTGGAGTTCCGCTCGAAACAGTGGGCAACTCTTTTTGTATTTACTGTGGCCTCCGGCTTTAGATTTCCCTCCGATCCAGCTCTCATGGCTGTCGGCAAACGTTAACCGAACAATACGTTGGTAACAGTGATTTAGCCACATTCAATCAATTTCGCCAATTTGGCGTGAGAATAGTTTGGATTTTCAACATGCACGTTCAAAATTTGGATACGTTGCTTCTCTTCCTTCGACGACATTTTGATAACTGAAGTGCAAATCTCAAAATCAAAATAGAGGCATGATGCTACACATGCACATCTTCAAAATGAGAGGTGTGCGAAAATTTTGAACGATGAAAGGAATGCGTCACGTTTAAGTCGATGAAATTTTGATCGAAACAACCTTTACGTCGTAGGAAATTTTTTAAAAATATGACTTACTCTTAAAATCTGTTTGAGATTGCGGCCCAGTTATCTTGGATTATTATGTGTACACACTTTATTATTATTAATTCTACACGAGATGTAATTCTTCTTTGGCAAAAGTTGGAGAATTTCAATTCATTTATTCACTCCTCTCTGTAAATTCATTATTTTGTCATAAAGGATGTGTCGGTCTCAGAGCACCGAAATTTAAAGGGTGTATTCAATAAAAATGGTACACACATATTTATGCTGCAAAGTCAAACCGACTGTTGGTTTTTCTTGAAATTTCCAGGGAATGAAAAACTACTAATTACGTATAATTTATAAAGTTTTTTTTATTCAATTTCAGCTCCCAATACAATCCAATACAATCCCCAGTGTTCTTGTTATTTTTACCCATATTTTCTTCGACTCCAGCTCTGTTTCAATAGTTTCGTGATGCTCGAGGAGTTCTGTCTTCATAATAGCTCAGATTTTTTTTTTAATTGGGTGAAGGTTATTTGGTAGGTTCATATCTTTTGGCTCAAATTGACTCCGTTGGCTCGCTATTACTCCAACACGTTTCGAGAGTAGTGGCAGGATGCTAGGTCAGCCTAAATAGAGTTGATCGATTAGGCATCTTTATGAATGGCAAGAGACGTTTCTTTAGGCACTCCATGTAAATCGCACCGTCGATTGTTCTGGAAATGATGAAGGGAGCGCTTAATTCACCACATCCGCAAATCATCTGCCAGATCAGGTAGTATTTTTTGCGAATTTCGATAATTTCTTCTTTTGAACATCCTCCGCAACATCGAACTTTGACTTGACAATGAAATATTCTTGCCCAGGAAGTTGACGGAAGTCGGCCTTAACGAAAATATCGTCATCCATAATGATGCAATACGTATTGGTAAGCAACTTAATGTTTTCGAGCGCGGGTTTTCGCAGTGATGTTTAGCTTTTCACTCCGGTTTGGGGCTTTTTGGACCTTGTAAACATGTAACCCAGCCCGCTACATGGTTTTCTGCACAAAACTGACTGACTTTTTAGCGACATCTCGAATTGACATGTTTGGACCCTTGTGCTGAACTGGCTAGCTTGACGTGCCGCAAGGGCTCAGTAGGGATTGCCTGTCAAGACCCGAAGCAAATAGTCAATTCCATTGTGGTTTTATCACACTAATTAGTTTTTCTACTGTAGTTTTCTACACATTTTTTTCAGCATTTCAGCATGGACAAGCTGGTTGGCGTAGCCTGGGCAACGTTGTCAACTTGACACTAGGGAAGTGAGTGGATGCGACTGAAGACCGCGTTCAAGCAGGATGTATTTCCATTTAATTAATAATTTCATCTTAGCATTTCAAATTGCTTTTGCATTTCAGGGCACAGAGCAGCATGACAATTTAATGCTTGTGATACTCAATTTGTTTTTCAGTATTTCAGTATAACATTTTTATTAAAATTCTATTTCTGAACTACAACTACTATTCCATAAAAGACTGGCATGTGATAGTAGCAGCATATAATGGTTTTAAAATATTTGAAAACTGCTTTCTTCGACCTATAGAATAGTCTGTTGATTCTCAAAATAATAAAACAAATCAAATATCTTTTCATAGAAATTTTATCTCTGTTGACAGGACTGATCTACTCTGCTTTTCAGCTTTTCCAGGGCAATTCAGATATTAATACATATCCAAATTTCATTTTGCAGTAGTATTCCATTACATTTTGTAAATACATGTATAATATTCTATTACGTACATTATATACATATATTCCGAAAGGGTAAGGGGAATACAGGGTGTCACTGAACTGTAAGCTGGATGAGGTATTCGTGATTATCTGGCCCAAGTCATGGATGACAATTATGCCTTTCTTGATGGAAATCATCAAATCGAGTCCAGCGAAGGTCTAATTATCTTCCGACAGTGAGTTTGCCAATCCTATTTTTAACAAACCACCAGACGGAAATCCTTATGTGTATTGCTTACTGTTCGTTTCCTGTAATAAGAGCGTTTCGTTGCAAGGAGATTCTTTATCTTTTCCGTGGGTTTCGTGTAAGTGCTTCTGCTTACGGATCCACACCCCCGTTTTTGGCCGTTCATACAACGGAATTGAGAGGATTAGAGGAATATACAGTTTGATCTTGCCATTAGGAGGAACTGTACGCCATGGCAAGCACTAGTGGTGGCTTCCTATCACATCACATCATATCTTGAATTGACATGTTTGGACGGCTCTTGAACTGTTACACCACTTTTCTGGTCATTTTACCAACAATTTATATGCAACTAGCTATTTGAAATTGGTTCACTGTTGTAGAACCCCTTGGTCCGAAGTACACCTTGAAGCCAGCACCTTGCTATACATATTTGCGCCTTTGTTTTGATTTGCTGTGTTATTTTGACAGAATATTTGAGAGTGTGTTCATGTGAGTTCATTATTGGGGGCGCATTATTGAGCTTGGGACCGAGCTTGGGACCGATGTGCTAGTACTGACTGAGCCAAGAAAAAAATCGTATTTGTATGGAACCTACTGATCTTATAGTTAGTCTATGATTTTACTGTCCATTGGATGATTTTTACAATCACTCCATTCCTTTTTTCGTTCGGGCACTCAGAAGCCATTTAAGGCTCATGTCACACGAGACACATTTGTATTTGCATTTACAAGCTTTTTAGCGATCCGTCGATGGGGCTCCTCTGGATTTTTTTGCTTGTTGCCTCACTTCTATCACTTCTGTTCTACTCTTTGCTCTTTGGTTAGAATGATGCGGTGTGGTGGGTGCGATTTGACAGGCGTTTCTTTAAATTGGATCTCTTAGCTTTTTTGTATTTTGTTCTAGTGTTTTACAAAACAAAACGAGCCCGATCCGACTTGGAAAGACGGTTTGGGTGGTCTTCGATAGATTTTTTTTAAATGTTTCAGTGTTTTGGTGATCCTCCAGACTACGGTCTGCCCAACATCCACTGAAAATGACATGGTAAACTATTTTGAAAATTATTTTTATAATGCTATTTTTTCATAGTCCACTGGTTGAATCGCCCAGAATAACGCCTCTCTCATCAAATCGTTGTGTATAACTCTGGTTATCAACTAGGTTAAAATTAACGGTAAAAGCGATTTGGAGCTATATTAACAGTTATTTTCATACTGCTCTTTTTGTCATAGTCCAGTGCTTCAATTGCTGAGAATAGCCCCTCTTCCATCAATCCTTTTTGTATAACTCTGGTTCTCAACTAGGCTAAGATTTTCAAGACGCCCTTATGGATTTGATTCTTCACGCTTCCTCATTCTAGCGTCACTTGGAGCTTAGTTCAGGTCGACTAGTAACAATGATGTAGTAACTCGAGGAACCCAAAACCGATATATAGGTT